>JAQHUG010000148.1:2498471-2585156 GCA_028555095.1 Dicrostonyx torquatus
CCTTCAGTGTGGGGCTGTGAGGTCATCACCTCACCTTAAAGGTTTTACCATCCAGCAGCCACTGGAAGCTCACCCAGTGTCAGTGCTGAGAATGGCCAAGGACCAGGGTTCAGATAGAGTCCAGCCAGGCATGGTGGGGCATATCTTTAATCCTGACTCATGAGGTAGAGGAGGGTGGAACTCTGTTCTCTGTGAGTTCCAGACCCTTAATGAGACCCTATCCCAGGTAAACACACACACACACACACACACACACAGAGAGAGAGAGAGAGACAGACAGACAGACAGACAGACCGACCGACCTCGGGCTTCCAGTAATGGTATTTAGACCCTAAGGGCTACCACAGTGGGTCTACGCTTAAAGGAAAATTGAGACCCCTTTTGGGTGGCCTGTTAGTCTCTCACTGAAATATTTGCTGGTGCAGGTTTCTGAGCCTAGGCTGACTGTAGCTGTGAACGCCCTCTGGCTGCTGGAGACCCACCCCAGGCCCAGAGCCCTGCTGAGGCATCCTCTTGCTTCGCTCTGTGGGTGAAAGGGCTCCAGCTGCTGAGCGGCACCCACTGGCCTGACTTGCATATCCCTTCCTCCAGGGCCGCGCTTTATCCATACTCAGAAGCTCCAGGCACTGAGCCAGGCTTTGAGGGCCAGCCCCCAGAGCCTGCCCCCCCCTGTTGCTGCCTCCCATCTGCCTAGCGAACCGCTTATCAGGTAACCAGAGCCCTCAGCGGCGTCCACGCCTGAAACAGGAAGCCCTACTGGGCCTGCACACAAGCACACAAGCCGCCACTGAGAATCCGACTTAGGATGGAAGAGCAGCAGGCGCTGGCGGCTTCCAAGGATGGGGATGTAGCCACCTTGGAGCGGCTGTTTGAGGCGGGTGCCCTGAGCCCAGGCATCACTGATGAGTTGGGGGCTGGCCTGGTGCATCATGCCACCCGGGCTGGCCACCTGGACTGTGTCAAGTTCCTGGTGCAGAGGGCCAAGCTGCCCTGCAACCAGCAGGCACACAACGGGGCCACACCAGTTCATGATGCGGCAGCCACTGGCAACCTGGCCGAACTGTGCTGGCTGGTCCGCGACGGGGGCTGCGGGCTGCAGGTAAGCTAGACTAGGGTGGCTCTATGCCTGCTGTCCATGAATCTGACCGGGGCAAGTCCAGAAGGTCTGGTCCCTGAAAGGTCCTAAGCTCTGTCTCAGTCAGGGATGTGTGCCTCTGCCTCTCACTGCCCTCCACCACCGCTGCCCCCCCCCCAAAAAATAGAACAAGCCCTTGAACACCAGGGCCACATCAGTCACCCTCATATGTATACAGAAAAGTCACCTGGGCTTTTCCACCCCTCCCCCAGCAAGGAGCACCTAGGGCCACCAACGATGGCCTTGCCTATGTTCAGGATCCCATCCCTTTTTTCAAGGGCTCTTCCAATGACCCCTGAGGGCAGAAGGCAGGCACTGGCCTGGTTCCAGATTCCCTTTGGATTATGGTACCCTCAGGGAATGCCCAGGTCTGCCGGATGCCTAACACCTTCAGGAGAAATGCCTTGGGGACCATCCTGGGGTGGGATGAGGGGCAGAGGTTTAGAGGTCTCTGTCCCGGAACACCTGCAGTGAGAATCCCCGTGTTAGCTGAAGCTTTTCCAAGCACTTACAGAATGTGCAGGGACTGAACTGATCAGAAAGGCTGGGAGCTGGAGTGGATGGGGAGGGATCCCAGTGGTCCAGCCCAGCTTCTTCCTCAGTCAAGGTGGGGATGGAGGAAGCAGGAAGGGAGCCAGCAGCAGGCGTTATAGGGTACTCCAAGAGACCAGCCTCAATCAGCTGGCCATGCTGGTGGTGCCCAGCCAGGCCGCACTGGGGCCTACCTAGGCTCAGCGTCCTGCTTGTGTCCCGGCAGGACCAAGATGCCTCGGGTGTCTCCCCGTTACACCTGGCTGCCCGGTTTGGCCACCCGGCACTGGTGGAGTGGTTGCTACATGAGGGCCATACAGCCACACTGGAGACGCTGGAGGGGGCCTTACCGCTGCACCATGCTGCTGTTAGTGGCGATCTGACCTGTGTGAAGCTTCTGACAGCTGCCCACAGCAGGTGAGAGCCCAGAACCCTGCCCATAGAGACCGGCCACCAAGGGAGCCCGCATAGAGGAGAGGCAACAGAAGACATGCTGGTGACCTTTGAGGCAGGCCCTGTGATTCCAGAGCCAGAGGGATAAGCAGGGGTAGAAGTCATGGGTGCAGACTCTGCCTTGGGAATGAAGAGCCTTTAAACATAGGTGCAGCATTGTACGGGTCTGAGGGCTGCAAGAATTGCACCCAAATGGTGCTTGGGAAAAACAAATGCCTTCAGTCATGCTGACCTGGGTTCATCTTCCACATTGGGAATACCTTGACCGGACCAACCTTGTCAAATCCAAGGCCTTGTGCCCGACCCTTCTAGGTTTGGTGGATGAGGGAAGATAGGACCAGACTCACCGAGGCAAGCAGCCTCCAAATTTCTCTTCCCTCCTTCATTGTGTTCTGGTCTGAGTCCTTGTACAAAGTTCACCTTGTTAGAGCAAAGCAGGGCAGAGGGCCTTTGAAAGCAAAGAGACCCAAACCCTTGCCCCTTGAGCAACTCATTCAGTTCTGAGCCTCAGTTTCCCCTTTTGCCAGTTGAAGCTTTTAATGGCCTCTCCATGATGAGTAGAGGTGCCCCTCTGGGGTGGATCCAGTCACTCAGGGAGTTGCAGGGTGTCCGTGGAAGCAGGCCATTGCTCCCCTGCTTCCCGTGCCTGAGTGGCATCCTGGCTCAAGGGCCCCAGCAGTGAGGCTATGGGACAAGGCACAGTCAGAGCCTTAGAAGACAAAAATGCTTCATCCAGGAGTAGTCAGAGCCAAGCCTTACTGCTAAAGAAGGCCACCTTACCCAGCCCCATGAGCATAGCACTGTGGCCAAGCAAAGACGCTGCTCAGTGGACACAGAGGCTATACCCGTCAGGGTTGCTCGGTGGCACTACCAGCCACAGTGCCACAGAGGCAGAGAGAGGGGGTCCTTGGGAGTTAGGGGTCCATTCTGTGTCTCTACAGGGATGATTGAGAAGGCAGTCAAGACTGTGACCTTCCTCTGTCCAAAATGATTGATATGAGTAAGCTTGACCCAGGCAAGGAAAGAGAAAAAGGAAGGACTCTGGCTGCAGGGGGTGGGGCACAGAGCCCATGGAGGCAGAAGCTGGAAGGAGTTAGGGAAACTCAGACTGGTCAGGGATCAGGGATCAAGGACAAGGACATATAGGTCACCCAAGGATGATGTCAGCTTGGGGAAGGTCACTGACTCTCCTAGCAACTGATCACTGGGAACCAAGGATTCACACAGGCCCAAGAGTGACCTGCAGAAAATCCCCCCAGTGCGGCCCCAGCTCAGCCTCCCTGGGACAGTTCTGGGTGCAGGCCTCACGAGTCTCCCTCTACCACAGTAGTGTGAACCAGCAGACCCGCAACGGTGCCTCTCCGCTCTACCTGGCCTGCCAAGAGGGCCACCTGCATCTGGCGCAGTTCCTGGTGAAAGACTGTGGGGCTGACGTGCGTCTGTGTGCCTTGGATGGCATGAGCCCACTGCACGCTGCGGCCGCCCGTGGCCATTACTCTCTGGTTGTCTGGCTGGTAAGAGGGCACTGTGGGGAACAGGACACCTAGAAAGTCCAGGCCCGCTGGGCGGTGGTGGCGCACGCCTTTAATCCCGCACTTGGGAGGCAGAGACAGGTGGATCTTTGTGAGTTCGAGGCCAGCTTGGTCTACAAGAGCTAGTTCCAGGACAGGCTCCAAAAGCTACAGAGAAACCCTGTCTCAAAAAACCAAAAAAAAAAAAAGAAAAAAAGAAAAAAAAAAAGAACGTCTAGGCCCTAGAGCCAGCTGGGCCTGGAAGGGGGGCTCTCTAAGGCACTGGGGTAACACAGGTCACAGGTCACCCAGAGTATGGGGTGGAACCACAGGAGACATAGCAACCCCCAGGGCTCTCAGGCCCCCGTCCTAGGAGTTGGGTGCTTCCCTCGAGTTCACTCGATGTTGCTGACTGTCCAGGTGCTCTGTCACAGATGCCAGCACCTGGCCTGAACCACTCAACCACATTCAAGCCCTAGTGCCCCAGAGCTCTGTGCCAGGCCCTCACCTTTCCCAGGAGAGAAATCCCAAACTCCATTCAGAGTGACTGGAGTTGGGCCAGAGTGGGCCAGGGTCTTCTCACCTTCACAGAAAAACCAGCTACCTCTGGAGGAGGTAGGCACTTTGAGAGTCCACTAGTGATTCCAGTGTCCATGAGTTGGGAGGTCCCCTCAGAGGAATAGGCAGAGGATGGGCGGGAAGTAGCTTGAAGTGTACTGTGGTGGGGAGCAGGACTCAAGGCTGTTCTTCAGAAGAGGATGCATCACACTCTGGGCTGGATGGAGTGGCAAAGACGGAGGGGGCCCTAGGTGGTGGACAAGGGCTCTACGCCAAAATTTGCCTACATGAGAGAAAGTCACTCTGGCTGCCCATGAAGGAGGCAGGGACGGGGCTCTCCCCTCCTCTCAGCCTCCCCTCAAGGCCTTCATTCTTGCTGTGCCTTGTGCCTTTCTAAGGTCCCTGGGTGTCCTTAGTACTAGCGCCTGGCCAACAACACATCTGGCTGGCACTGTAGCCATCTGGAGATTGGGTCCTGTCCGTCACCTGGATTCCCTGGGCCTGGCAGTGAGGTTGAGGAGACACAGAAAGAGCAATGCTCCCTCCACCTTTGATTTGACCCCCAACCTCCCAGGAGTCCTAGAGGTTGTGTCATTTGCCTTCATTTTTCCTTGTGGCACCTGCCAGGCCACTAGGGTATCACCTGTGTGTGCCGCTCCACCACCCCAATTCCCCCAGGAGAAAACCTCAGCTCCAGGCTGCCCAGTTCCCTGACATCTTTTTGTCCTCGAGGCCCTGGCCATGGCCTTGCCTGCAGATCTAACTCAGTCACTGAGACCACGACCCTCACCTGTACTGTGTCCCAGGTCTGAGCCTTGAGTCGGCTAGCCTGCTACCTGGATATGAGCCAGTGGAATGTGTTGGAGAAGCAGCCACGGTGGTGATTTGTGGCAGGGCACGGTAGTTAATCCCGAGACCTTTGGATTGTGCTGAGGTGGGCACATGTTAGCCTGACAAACACAGTTGGCTATGGGTCTTGGGACAGCTCAGTGATAAGGCTCCTTACCACGGAGGGGAGCCTTACCTTCGTGGAGAATACTAGCCCCATTGCCAGGAGCAGAAAGGGTAGAAACAGCTGGAGAGATGGCTCAGTGGTTAAGAGCATTGCCTGCTCTACCAAAGGTCCTGAGTTCAATTCCCGGCAACCACATGGTGGCTCACAACAATCTGTAATGAGATCTGGCACTCTCCTTTGGCATGTGGGCATACATGGAGGCAGAAAAAAAGAAAGGGTAGAAACATTAGCCCTTAGCTCCTCCTCTAAGGAGCTTCCTGCTGAGCCCACAGAACATAAAGGCAATCCTAGATGTCTATACTTCAGCAGGCAAGCCCGTTGGAGAGGGGACACGGCTTTTGCCGGGAAAGCCTGAGAGGACCCCAGCTGGGTGCTGTGGAGCAAACCCGGAGGTGCCCTCACAGGGCAGATGAGGCCAAAGACAAAGGCAGGCCACAAGGCCCCAAACAAAAAACAAACAAGACAGAAAACAAAAAAGGACAGGCCTCAGGCCATGTGATCAACTCTGGGCCAGAGCTATGGGGGAAGATTCCACAGCACCCAGGCCCCTAGTAGCACCCTCCCAGAGGAGCTGAGACACCCAGGGGCTGCCTGTGCCAGCGGCCTCTCTGCCTCTCCAACTGCTGAGTGCCCATGTGGAGTTCCTCTCTTGCTGTGACATTTAACTTGTGGGCTTCCAGAGTTAAAGTCCTATGCTCATATAACCTACCCTGGCCTGGGATGCCATATGGGTCACAGGGCACACGGGACGAGCCAGCTCTGCCCTAAGACTCCCTAGGGATATCTCCACTGCCTACTGAGGATCACAGGTGGGGAGTCCTGTTTCTGCTCTGAATGCTAGCGTCCCTCCTCCCTGAGGACCTGGCTACCCCAGGTCCATCTTCAGCTGACAGCTATCTTTCTGGGTTCTCTCACCAGGTCACATTCACAGACATCGGCCTAACAGCACGGGATAATGAAGGAGCCACTGCCCTGCACTTCGCAGCTCGGGGTGGCCACACACCTATTCTTGACCGGCTTCTGCTCATGGGTGCCCCCATCACAAGAGACTCCTGGGGAGGGACTCCCCTGCATGACGCAGCCGAGAATGGACACATGGAGGTATATCACAATGGGGGGCCTAGGACTCTGAGCTGGCACTTCGTCAACGTGCCCTCGAGTCCTCCCAGGAGTCCTTTGAAACAGGTGCCAGCACTACCCTTCTATAAGGGTAGAAGGGATACAGTAGGTAGAGCACATGCCCTAGGGGCTCAGAAAGACCCTGTTCCCTGCTCTGGATGTGTGTGTGTGGTTAAAGGCTGATGTCGCATAACTTAGACCTGCTGGCCCAGGTGGCCCAGTTTCCGGGAATGAACCTCCAGAACCCACTACACACAAGGGCGAAAGCGTCACAGGTCAGGAGGCGCTGAGGGCTGAGGCAGCTGGTGGCCGGTCTGGGTCTGGTCTCATGCAGGTTCCTTCTCTCGCACCCTTCCTGCCCTGAGAAACCTGAGCTCCACTTGCTCCCCTCCAGCTTCCTGGATGCCTTGTGTGTTTCTGATTTTTGCCATAGTTGCCTTGCAATTCTCCAGGCAGACTGGGCTCAGCTATGGGGGTTGTCACTGGAGACAACATGTGTCCAGTGGGCCCAGTGTCCCAGCCAGAGTTTGGGTAGCTGTTCCCAAACAGGAACCCTGGCAAGAGAACCCCACACAGTGCAGTCACAGAGTCACTGAAGGCAATCCTGGCCCAGCCCGTGGCAGCTACCCAGGGACCTTTCTCTACCTCCCTCACCTTCCAGGCAGGGACCCCTCTCACCTGCCTGACTCTCCCACAATCCCTGCTCAGCTCACTCCAGCTCTTTCCCCTACCTGGGCCAGGCGAGCCTGGAGAATAGAGGAGCCTGCCAGAGTCCTTGGGGACCCTCTCTATCCTGTCTGGATGGACTGCTAGGTGACAGTGTGCTAAAGAAGGGAATCCCTCCCGCCCCACCCTGAGGGAATCTGCTGTGCCTACAGCTGGTGACAGACACTCTGAGCCAGCACACCCCAGCTCCTTTCTAGGAAAAGGTGAGGCAGGGCAGTGGCGTCCAGATATTATTATTTTCCCATGCAAGACTGTGTGGAAGCCCATGGGTCCAGCGAGAGTAGCTATAGCTCCATGGGCTCCATGGGAAGGGGCCCACGGAAGAGAGTGTCCTTCCTTTAAGTCTTACAGAATCCAGGACTGGCAAATGCGCATGTCCTCAGCAGCTCACAGCTGGGCTCCTGCCTTCCTGCCCCCTGGCATATGAAAGCAAACCAAAGGCCGGGGGGTGGCACCAGACACCCTTGTGGTACACAAACATACATGCCGGCAAGACACCCATACACATACAAATAAATGTAATGCATCTGCTCTAGGCTCTGGCCTTCCCTGTAATTACTGCAGCCCTGCTTCTCAGCTGTGCCCATGAGTACTTCCTGTTTCTATTTTCAACCATCGCTGTCCCATGACAGGTGCCACAGATCAGGCTTCCTAAGACAGGGGCACCTGGGTGGCCTGCAGCCCTTGGCCTGAACAGCGCTTCCCCAGCTTAGCTTAGCCTTCAGAGGACTTCAAAAGGTGCCAGCAGCTCACTCCATGCCCCAACTCTGGTTTTAACTGGTCCTGAGTGGGCCAGAGGAGGACTATTGCAGACTCCCCAGGGGCTGCCCACCTCTGCCCAATGGGAGGATCGTGGATGAACAGTATCAGTAAACCCATCTGCAAAGAGTCACATGATGCATGAGGTGGGCGCTCATGGGAAGGAGTGAGAGGGCTGGGTGAGGTCAGTGTGGCAGGGGAGGCTGGGAAGGGGGCAGGGTGAGGCAGGGCTGGTGGAGGAGAGAACTCATGGGCAGAAGGGCCACAGAGCGGTGTTGGGAGGCCACTGCAGGCTGCTGTAGGATGTGAGGGCAGGCACGTTTCACGCTGTCTGAAGGAGGGCACTGCGGTAGGAGGGCAGGACAAGCATGCGTGAGATTGCCTCAGGCCAGATGTGTGGCTACAACTGACTCAGCTCTCTACCCAACTAACTCCAGAAAGAACGTTTAGAAACCTCCAGGGTACCAACTGATGCCCTATCCTGTAGAGGATCCGCCATCCACTGAGTCTTGTGCCCTGCAGGGCATGCCCACACCCTCCCTTGTCCACAGTCATTTTCTCAACAGACACAGACCCAGAAGTGTTTGTCAGTCAGTGGGTTCTGTGGGGGTCATCCTTCTGTGGGTCCTGGAAACTCAGGGCTGGCTTGGGTGGTTACAGTGATTGGGGTGCTCTTAGGCTCATGATGGGGACAGAAATATTGGCTCGGTCAGAATGGTCCCACTCAGTGAAGAATTCACTTGCATCCAGTGGACCTCCTCAGGGCTCGGGGCTCAATCTGCAGCCATGAAAACCCAGTCTGTGACCCTCTGAGCGAGTGCCCTCCTCAGAGTGCCTCACTGCCTTGGTTAGAACTGAGTGCGTGTGCACACGCCTGGCCCGCTTGTGACCAAATTGTGCTTTGGATTCCTCTCTAGGAATGGCTCCACAGTGTACACAAGGGGACAGGCATTCCATTCCATCCCGCCTTTAAAAATGCTGCCACTGACAGCAATTGCTGGGGCCTGGTGCTGGAGCTTTCCCGGCCTGGCCCTCTATTATTATTATTATTGTTATTATTATTGTTGTTATTGTTGTTGTTGTTGTTTTGGCACTACTCTTGTTCTCAGTTCAAATGTCGAGGAAGGATGCTGGCTTTGTTTTTAAGATGGTCTTGTATAGCCTAAAACTCACTATGTAGCCAAGGGTGGCCTTGGGCTTCTCATCTTCCTGCTTCTGTCTCCTGAGTGCTGGATCCTTGGACAAGCACCACCAAACCTGGTTTGTGTAGTACTGGTTATTGGTCCTGATGATTAAACCCAGGGCTTCAGGCATGCTAGACAAGGACTCTACCAACTGAACTGCATTCCCGGCCACAACAGCCTGACCTTCTGGTTGTCAGATTTGTCATAGTTCTGCATACAGGTAAATCAAATCATCACCTATAACCCGGGCGTGGTGGTGCATGCCTATAATCCCAGCACCTGGGGGACACAAACAAGAGAATTGCAAGTTTGAGGCCACCCTCGTAGGGAGAACCTGTCTCAAAAAGGAAAAACTAAACAGAAACCAGCAACAAAACCCAAACAAAGACAATAAAAAAAAACCTTTCGTGTGATCTTGACACAACCATGAAGTGAGCCTGTGGCCAAGATTGCTATTCAGCTTGTTAATTAAAGAGGAAGCCGTAATTCCGGGTGACCCAGTGTGCAAAGATAAGCAATGTTGACAGCCTTCATCTCTCATGGCCACAGGTCATCTCCACCTACTCCCTCGCCTTCCTGGCGAGGAAGTCCTGTTCAGGACATCTGAACTGGAGGTCAGAGTCGACAGAGCAGAGAACCCTGTGCAAAGTCCAACGGGACCCCTGGAGCCTTCCTCCCTTTTTCTACCTTTCTCAGCTGCGTCTGATTCAGCCAACTGGCCCTCTGGTTTCCAGTGCAGGATTTTAATTATTTAGAAACGGCGTGTACGGGTCGATGCTATCACACATAGTGTTTGTGTTAGGATAGCGAGTGAGGTATTAAGACGCGCTGGGAACAGAAGGTGTAGGGTGTGCTGGGGCCGAGGCTTCAGGACGGTTGTCCCCAGCGACCTGGAGCTCCTGCTTGTCCACAGGGCAGCCGTGGAGCTACCCGGGTGGATGGGTAGCTCATCATTACGCAGGTCTCTTCATGGCCTTGGAAGAATTCCTAACTTCTTCATTCCGCTCTGTAAACCTGAAGAAGCCGAGTCTCCCACAGTGGCTAGGAGATAGGGCTGGAGCCTGGTACTCATGGGGCTTGCAGGAAGGACTGTGTGTTCCCCGCTCTTAGTTCAGACATGGGCCTCCAGCTGGGGACACGTAGGCCTCAGCTTTTCAGACAGAGGGTGGAGACCAGTGTGAAAAACTGAAGGGTGAGAGAAAGCGGTCACGGGGGACTTGGGGAGGGCCATCTTCAACAGTTGTGTTTCTTCAGCTTTTAAAATCCTACAGGCTTTTTCTTTTTAAATAAAACAAACTCACAAATCTACACGTTCTTCCCACTCTGTGCAGATCGAGCTCCCATGTGGAATTGTGGGATGGCTGTCCCGCAGTCTGGTGTGTCTATTGGGGACTCCCTCGGTGCGGCTTTGTGGCTGGCGATCATCCATTCTTTTTCTATGTTTGCCTTCAAATGTCATTATGTCCTCGTCAGGAGTGAGAGATGTTGTCACCAACATAAACCGATAGCTGGAAGCCAGCTACGGTGTGGTGTAGTGTGATGCATACCTGCAACCCCAGGACTTGATGGGGTGGATACAGGAAGATCAAGAGTTCAAAGCCAGACTCAGCTACATAACACAGCCAGGGCTACAAGAGACCCTGTCTAGGAGGAAGAAAAAAAATCTTTGTGATTCCCAGCCTTTCTTTTTGTGTGTGCTTTAAAATGTGCATCTCAGCCCTTGTCCATGGGAAGTCCAGGGGCCTGTGCCCTGAGCTTGCCCTCCTGTCTACCATAGGGGACAGTAGGCAGGTGGGCCTTATTTCTGCTGCCTGGATTTGCTGAACTTCTGGGTTTGTGCTCTGGAATTTGCGGTCCGTTCATAAGAGTCTCAACCCTGGCCTCTCAGACAGCACCTCTGCCCCGCTCTGTCTCTCCTCTCTGTCTGGGGTTCATATTATACATATGCTGGACGTTATTGTCCTGCGTCAGTCAGCTGTCAATCATGGCGACTGCTTGGCTCACAAGGAGGAAAGGTTTGTTTGGCTCACAGGTTCAGAGTTGTCATTCTCTCTTGTTGCTGTGGGCCTGGGGTCACACAGAATGTCATTACAGGAACTCGTGTACCTCACCTCTGTGAGAGGGAGCAAAGGAGTGAATAGGGATTAGGGTCCCTGTATTCCCACTGGTCTAAAATCCTCCCGCTAGGCCCAACCTCCTCAAGGTCCTACTGTATCTCAGTACCGCCACAGACTGGAGACTAAGACAGGCCCCTAAAGGATGCTGTCCTGACGATGGCACATGTCTGCTAGGTTTCCAGTTTCTTTTGGGGTCTGCAGTATCTCAGCTACATTTTTTTTTAAAGTTACATTTTGAAATTAGTTTACTAACCAGCGGGTTTCCACGAGGCATCTTCGTGTGTCTTAGCTTTGGTTGGCTCCCACCTCTCCTCAGCCCTCCACCCTCACTTTCTGCTTTAACTCCCAGAAATCCCCTCTTCTCGCATGCCACAGGTATTCTGCTGTCCCTGCAATTACATTTTCAACTGGATTGTGAGGTGTCTTCCACATGCCATCCTTCAGGCTTAGCTTTCCACTGTTTCCCGCTTACCCCAGCACGCCTCCCTGCTTGTCCGTCAATGCCCAGTGTTTCGATACTTTGATTTTGTCTAGCCTGTCCCCTCCCCTTAATGTGGGTCCTCCTGGCCTCTTCTGTTTTGCTCCTACTTGTACTTCAAGTGATATACAAGATTTGAAACTGGGTTCCATGTGGCCTTTGTTATTCTGGACCTTAGTGACCTCACTCAGTATAATTTTTTCCATGGGTTCATGCTGACACGTGTTCTCTGTCTAGTTCTTCCATCTCCATTCCTAGTTACAATCGCCTTTTGTTTTCAATCTGCTGTATCAGGTGTTTGTTTCTTTTTGTTGTTGTTGTTGTTGTTGTTGTTTTAAAATCTTCAGACAAGGTCTGCTGCATCCCAGGCTGGCCTTGTGTTCATATGCACCAGCACACCTGTTTATGAAGGGCTTTGCGCATGCTCAATCAGTGCTCTGCCGCCTGAGCCACATCACGCTTATTGCCTATGGTACCATGTCTAAACTTTCACACTCCGGCTTCATTTCTTTGAAAGTCATGATCATGGTAGTTTTTACGCACCCGTTTGTTGGAGTCAATCGTTTCTCATATTTCTCCAACTCCTTCACTGCTATTGACTGGGTGCTGAACATTATAATCAGGGAATACTCTCTAGGTATAATTGGAGTGACTTCTTATTGCCCTTATGATAAGAAATCATAAGGTAAGAGCGAGAACTACAATCCCGGGTCCATTTTAATCTTTATTCTGTGATAGAGGTTCCTGGGCTAGCTTGAAGCCTGAGGCAGTCAGCTGGCTCATAGGCGCCCTTAGCCTACACAGCGGTTTGCTAACTAGTGCCCTTCATGCAGCTCCTGGTCTCCTTGGTCCCTAGTCCTTTAGGCTACTAGAACGGTCCTGTTCATCAGCACCTTTGTAGGGTGGGGTGGATCTGGGTGTTAGGCTAGCCCCCTCTCAGGCCTCCCTCCTCTCCTGGGCTTGACCTCATCAGCCCTCACTTCTTTATCCTCTTTGGTGTGTAGAAGGCATGTTGTGTGACATCCTTGAGCTGCCCCACTTCCTTCTGCCTTCCCTGTAGGGGACCCATCTGCTCGCCCGTTGCTCTTCTGCCCCTGCTGTGGCCTCCTCAGAGGTCCGGACTTGCACCTTGGCCATTTCTCCCCAGCCACCTCAGGCTTGCAGACGTCAGCACCCAGGGCATCCTTTACTCCAGCGAAGTCCTTTTCCTGCCGTTGCCACCATCCCATCCAGGCTGCACCTTCTCTCTCCAGCACCATCTGGGGCCAGGCTTGGTGCTCGCTCCCTTTCCTCTACACTGTCTTTGCAGATCCTATAACCTCCCCTCCAGGGCACCCCAGCCTCTCCTGCTACCCCGGGAATCTCACAGTTTATCCAGCTTAGATGGCTTGTGCCTATGACTCAGCTCGGTCTCGCTTTGGATCTGGCTTACTGACCTGAGAAAGATGCCTCATTCAGTTCTGGATGGAGTCTGTGAAGGAAAGACAGAGTTGCTGGCAGGCTGCTGAGTGGCCAAGCCTGCATGCAGCCAGGGAGGTGGCCTGAATGTTCCCGTTGATGGGCATGCGGTGAGCTACATGTGTCATCAGAATATTCCGTTCTCCACAGTGCTGCCAGACCCTGCTCTCCCACCGCGTAGACCCCTTTCTGCGGGATGAAGATGGCTATACAGCAATGGATCTGGCAGACTATCACGGGCACCAGGATTGCGCCCAGTACCTGAGGGAAATATCTCACCCGGTAAAGCCTAGGGGCCCTGTCTGTCCTGGAGGACTGGGGAGGTGGGCTTGGCAGCTACCTATAGTGCTCCTTTAACATATCTCTCTCACCTCAGACCCTTACCAGGAACAAAGGCCTTGGAAGAACCCAGCCAGTGAGTCAGGAAGCCAGAGGAAGCAGAGGCCAGGCTGCAACACTGGCCAGGGCAGGCGCTGTCATGGGAAGGTCCTATGATGGGGATTAGTCTGTGATGGAGGCTGAGGCAGTACGGGACAAGCCATGCCTATCACGTGGACCATAGAAACTGTGCTTATGTCTTGGAGACGTTATTTTAGGCTGAGTATGCTCGGGGTGGAAGCAAGGCCCCACCGAGGCTGAGGTTACTCTCACACAGCCCATCCTTCCCCAGAGGTAGCAGGCTCACCCTACTCCATGTGTGACTCTCCATGCCCCCACCTCTTGGTGCAGGGATCCTTGGCTATTCCACCTGGTCCCTGTTCCCAGCACAGGACAGAGTCCAACAGTCTGCTGATTAAACAAAGAAGGGAATTCACAGAGGAGTGGGTTGGTGTGAGCAGAGGGCCAGGGGGAGGAGTTAGGGGAGTGACGCAGGTAGGAGGATGTCCCTTGTGGGTGTCATTTGGTGACTTGGATCCAACTCTTCCCAGTGCATTTCTTCTTTCTCCACCCCCTCCCTCCACATCCAGCCCAAGGCAGTAACCACGATTAATTCCACCAGTTCTCAATGGTGCCACCCCTTCAGGAAGATGACCTGTCTCACCCCTGTCCAGGTGGGGGCACTGAGGTTTAGGGGGTGAAGTCCCCCTGGGGCTCACTTGAGGGGATTCCATGTTTCCTCTCCTATAAGGATGTCCCCTCAGAGTGCCAGAACCAACTGAAGCAGAACTCTCCTTGGCTCTTTGGCCTGTGCTAGGTCCCTCGCAGGGTCACAGCCACATTTTACTGCAGCACACCGGATCCAGCGAGGGTACAGTTCCAGTGGACCGCAGGGACTCGGGTGGGGCTCTGCCTGGGTAGAAATCTCAGAACCTGGCATTTAGCTGTTTTGGAAGTAGACCAGTAACTAACTATACACTAGGCTGCTGCTGTCCATGCAAGGTCCCTTCTCTGCCTGGGACTGAGCAAGCGACAGGCTGGTTTCTGGAAAGTAAGCAGGGCTGCGCATCCTGAACCCAGGCATACCCCACCCACTGGAAATGCCAGGCTCCTGTCCTCACTGGGATATGCCCTGTCCTGGGTAGTGGCTGAGATCAGGAGGTGGGAAGGGGGGATGATCCTGGATCCCCATCGCAGGAGTACCTGCTCCCATGGACCAGGTCCCATCTAGCTTCCCAAAGTCCCTGGCTAGCTCCACCCCAGGCGTGATGTGAATTCCAAGGCCAGAATCTTCTGTCCATGCAAGTTCCCGGCCTTCCATCTCTATAGCCTGGCAAGCCAGCGCCCCGCCCCGGAACTTACCCCAACCCAGGGAAAGGGTCTCTGCTTATTTATTCCCTTGTCCCTCCGGGCTGAGAGTAACAAGCCCATTTTTGTCTTCCTGGGGTTGGTCTGGTTCTAGCTGTGTCTGCGAAGTTATATAGGACCCAAGACAACAGGACACCTTCTTACCTGGGGACTATGGTACCTGGCACTCTAGAGTCTGCATGGAATCCCCATGGGCCTAACATAGTTCATCCACTTCTAGTACCCCAGTACCTTCCTTCTTGCTCATATGTGGGCACCCACCTAGGTGCCTGCCTGCCTGACCCTTGACCTCATAGGGGCTCAGTGGTGTATATCTCCGGAAACTTTGGAACTTCATAGTTGGGGCTAGAGTTTGGTCACCATGGTGTCTTCTTGATGGTGCCTGGTGACAGATAGCAGCCATCACTGCTTAGAGTTGTCCCCTAGGCCTCCCACTCATGTGGGAGGGACAGACTGTCAGCTGCAGGCCAGCAGCAGGGGGAGCGCGCCTGATGCAATATTGATGGAAACGCAATATGGAGAGGTTGTCTGCACTGGCTCTCTTATGTGGGCCTGAGGAGATGGTGAAATCCATTATTCCCCGGACACCACTGTCCTGAGCTGCTCCCAGGGGGCTTGTGTGCTCAGGAGAGGCAACCTGAGTGCTAGGCTGTCATTATTATCAAGAGCGGTCCCCTGAAGGGTGAAGTGATGACTACTTCACATCAGGGCTCTGTGGGACCTTGGCACACCCTCTGCTGAGTGTGGGGCCTGCATGGAGTCCTGGAAAAATTCAGGCCTTGCTTCTGCCTAGATCTCAGTGTCCTTCTGCACAGCAAGAGGTTGGGCCTCATTTTCTTGGTGGGACAGAGGCCCTTTGGTTATTGAGGCAGTAGCCTGCTGCCCACTCCTCCTTCGGCTGATTGGTAGCCTGACTCCCTGGTGAGGGAGTCTGAAGGCTGTTCTGGAAGTGTTAGCTATTCACCGCAGTCCTGGATGATATGTGTGCAGGCCTCCAAGCCCAAGGAATGCGGCCCTCACCCGTTATGGTCTAGGTTGCCCTGATTGTCTACCTTATACTCACGCCCACCAGGGTAGTGCTGGATCCTCTAGGGCACATGGCACCATCCTTGACTTCTTCATGCTCAGAGCAGGTCTGAAGACCTTGTCTGGGCGCAGAAGCAGTGTTCCTCTCCTGCTCTGTCGGGATGGCCTCAGCTCAGTCACCCTCTTCTCGCTGCAGGGGTTCCGGGGCTCCTTCACAGACCTGCGGGAAGACTGGGGCTAGAGAGGGCTGAGGACTTCCCTGGACAGAGTCTTGTCTGGGGCGGAGTGGAGGTGGCTGCCCACAGTAATGGAATCTCAGCTGCAGTGAATGGTGTCCAGCTCCGTCTGAGGTCATGATTTTCTCAGCCCGGGTGGCATTACAGGCCTGTAACCCAGCTCGCCACAGCTGCTCTCCATGATTAATGCATGGCAGGCTCAGCAATGCTCAAATCTCACCAAAAACAAGGAAAGAGATGGTAGGCGATGAAGCCAGAGGGACTGTTACCCTCAGAACAGCTGTCTGGGCCATGGTATGCCCAGCCGTCAGGGCTGAGGGATGGAGTCTGGCACTTCCCCCCTTTCTATACCAAGGATTCCCTCAGGGTCCACAGCCAAGACTGAGAAGCAAGGATGTGGGGTTCCCACTGCCTGGAGGGCACCCTCATTATGCTTCTTCCTGCCCAGCTTCAGAGGGGTCAGCGCTAGTCACTTCCTGTGTAGGTCCAATCAAATGTCCTCCATGATGCCACACCTTCTCCATCCCGCCTGAGCCATGACATGGGGCTCACACTGGCTTCCCTTTCTTCTGTAGTGGTGCGGAGGGCCCAGCGCCCAGCCAGCCCAAGGTCCTGGGGGTACTCAAGCTTTTGGTCTATTCTAAAGCTGGAGTCAATTCTCCGAGACTAGGCCAACATCCCTCCTGTTCTGTCCTAGCATGAGGAGTCTGCTGCCAGCCCCACTAAGCCCCCCTCCCATTCTTTCCTGGATGAGGTGGGCAAGGGTACCTCTTGCCCATCTTCTTGACAGTAGATTGAATGGCAGAGAGAGGAGGTGAGGGTTCCCTTGCTCCCAAGTCCCACCCAGTTGATACGCTAAAGGTCCAGATGGCTGCCATGTCTTCAGTGGGCTGGTGTTTCAGCCAAAGACCTCTGAGCCTGAGCACCCCATATCAGAGTGAACAGCATTCAGATTGTCCTTGTCCTATGGGGTCCCCCTGCAGCAGCCCTCAGGGGTCAAGCTCAGCATCTTTAGAGACACTGTCAGGTCCAGGAGCAGTCCCCAGAGCTTGTGCTGCCCCTCCCTCAACTGTGTGCTGTTGCCATGAGCCCCTGGAAAGTCTCTCTTTCCCCCATTGTGCAGGGAGAGGTACTGCAGGTCAGGCTCCTCTGGGTAATCTCAGGTCCTCCACCTCCCAGAGGTCCACCCCAGACCTCTGCTGTGGAGCATAAGGCTCCGTGGTAAGGGATCCCACACCTGGCCCCAGCCTGCTGGCCATCTGATACCTTGGCCTTCAAATATTAATGCGATACCTCCTACTTTGGGGGGGTACAGCTGCGACAGCCCCTGACAACTGGTACTGGGATAGCCACCACTCCTTGTGCTCGGCTGCCCCGCATTTGCTTCTGAGAGCCAACCAGGCTGGAGCAGGCAGATGTTCCAGCCCTGCGGTCCCACGTGTGAGCTCCTGGGATTTGCAGACTCCTGGGATAATTGAGGTGCACAGGAGGGCGTATGGGGCTTCATGCTGCTTTCGTTTCTCTATTGCCTGGTGAGCTGAGGGTCTTGAGTGGTGTGAGAGTAAAAGACAGGATAGATTCACCTTGGCCATGGGTGAGGTGTGGCTCAAAGAGGCCAAGAGTTTGCAGGTTGCCATATCATGGGGTGTGGGCAAAGGCCACCTCTGCGGATGTGGATAAAATTTGATGTCAGGAACAGAAGATCTGTAATCCAAGCTACAGCAGGGGTCCCAGGTTCCTGACACAGACCCTGGCTCTGGGACATGTGTTCTGAATTAGGACTGGTTCAAATCAGAGACCCTGTTCTTCTTGGGGTGGGGGGCAGGGTGGGGGCCTTACCAGTACCATCTTGAAGGCCTGACAGTTATATTGGCTTCCACTGTTCCCTGGAAGGAAGTGCCAGGGTCTAGGTATCGTGGGGTGGATGCTCAGAGGGAATGCTATGTGTGCGCTGTTAGCTACAGGCAGAAGCTAGGCATCTGCATGCCAGGAGGGCATTGATGTAATGCTGGTCCACAGAGAGCTCGGGTGCCCGCCGTCCTAAAGACAAGGTCAGCTCTTAGCCAAGAGGCACTAAGCCAAGCTTGGAGGGCTTGGAAGGACATAGAGGAGGTGGACCAGCACTCTGCGGGCCTCACATTTCTTCTCCCTAGCCAGAACCAGTAGGTACAAGAACCCCCAGCTTCTCTGGGTCAGAAGCCACAGCTGAGACTAAGTAGGGCTGCACTGGGCTGCATATTCAGATCAATGGCTCATCCAGTGGTCAGGACCTGAGGACAGTAGAGTGGCCAAGGGCAGTTGGCTACCCAACCTATACATGGAGGGGCTACCTCTCCAGTCTTTTTTTTTTTTTTTTTTTTTTTTGGTTTTTTGAGACAGGGTTTCTCTGTAGCTTTGGAGTCTGTCCTGGAACTAGCTCTTGTAGACCAGGCTGGTCTTGAACTCCAAAGATCTGCCTGCCTCTGCCTCCTGAGTGCTGGGATTAAAGGCATGCGCCACCACCGCCCGTCCCTCTCCAGTCTTTGATGGTCCTGTTTTGGTCTGGCTTGATCACTGAATGCAGGTCCTGGCTTACACCTCTGCCTGAGGTATATGGTCCTAGACACTCCACCCCCACTTAGGGGTTGAAAAGAGTTTTAAATATCCCATCTTGCCTCTCTGCCCAACCAGCATGTCTGTCCTCTTAGGGGCTGGGCAAGCCAACCAATGGTGCAGTAGTTTGGGGAAGGGTGGGCAGCTTGATTCTCCAAGGCCAGGCTTCCTGAGACAGCAGATCAGCTTGTACAAAACCTAGGGGTCTTGCTCAGACTCCCTGGATGTTATGCAGCCTGGGCTCAAGAGCTGACATCATCACTCGAAGAGGGACTGATGGGCTTGCAGGAACCTGCCGCTGCCCTCCCCCTCCTTATCAGTTCTCACTGAATCCCTTGTCCCCAAGTTGTCCTCATGTCCCTGTCAAGGAGGTAGCCAGGTGAGTCTCAGGAGTCAATCTCAGTTGCAGGCAGGCGTGTGTGCCTGCGTGCATACCTGCTCCCATCTGGGTGAGGCTGAGAGGGGAATAGAGGTCACCCGGCCTCTATCCCTGGAGTAAGGCTGCTTGCTCTAGGGGACCCTGAGCTGGAAATGCGAGGGTACAGACTGTTGGGAAACCCAGTCACCCAGCATGGGCAGGCAGGGAGATACAAGGCGGACAGTGTCCTAGGTCCCCCTCTTGCATACTTCTCTTCAGGCCTTCTCTGAGCTACGCATGCCCTAGGAGGTCCTCCATGCTTGCCCAGTAGAGCCGGTACAGACCCATGTCCAGACTCACCTGAGTTTCCACTGACACAACCTGTCCACCCCCAGGTGCCACCAGTCCTGATGACACCCCCACCCCCGCCATTTCCACCTCCTCCACTCTTGACTGAAAGGGTCTCCATGGAAGATGGAAGAAGAGGGGACTCTGGACTCAGTAGTCCCCCGTGTGAGTGTTGGTCTCAGAAGAACTGGTCTGGGCAAGGTGTGGAGGGCACCAGGACCCAAGTGGGGGGACTTTCTCTGAGGAGCTAGACTCGGGTGACTGAACACATAAGGGTCACCCTTTCCCACAACTCCTCCCTGGCTTCCTTTGAAGTCTCTGAGGTTGACATTTTCTATCCTTGGTACATTATCATAGTAATCTGAGCAAAAGTGAAAGCAAGTAGATTCAGTGGGACTCGGGTCAGAGACCTCAGCAGGCCAGTGAGTATCCTTGGGAAGGATGGGAAGGGTGGGAAGGGCCTGCCAACTGCAGATCAGCACCTTTGGAGGACCGTGACCAACCCTTATCGAAATGACGGGTTGGTATGAAAATATCAGCAGATGCCACGTGCAGTGAGCTTTCGTTTTGACCCACGGACAGGTTACAGCTACATGCTCACAAGTAGGAGTTTGTGTCTGCCTGTGTGGGCAAATGTGTCTGTGGAGTCTATGTGTCTGTGTCTGAGTGCATGTATCTTCGTGAGTTTCCATGTATGTCTCTATATGTCTGTTTAAGCACTTATGTATCTGCACATGAGTGTCTAAGCATGTCTGTGTTTGTGCCAGTGTGCGTGTGCCAATCTGTTTGTGTTTGTGTATGTATGTGTCTGTGTTTGTCCACCTGCATGTGTGTTTCTGTGTGTGTCTACTGTGTGGCTGTATGTTTCTCTGTGAGCATGCATGTGTCTATATGCCTGTGTGTATATACCTGTGTGCATGAGCATGCATGTGCTTGTGTGTATCTACCCATGTGTGTGTCTGTGTGTTGGTCTACATGTGAGTGAATGGTTCTGTGTGCCTGCCTGGGGCATGATACAGAGGTTTCTTGCTCGGTGTCATGGCACAGTGTATGTTTATAGTGCATAGGGGACAGGGGTAGAAAAAGGACAGGTTTGGGGGTCTGACAGGGCTGGTCTAGGTCCTGGACCTTCAGATCTTGTGGACTCTTAGCTCTGCCCAGGCTGCTGAGAAGTCAGGAGAGGCTATGGTAGACAGAATCAGGCAACATATAACTTTTCTAGGAGGCCAGGTTGGGGCAAGCCTTCTTAAGACCTCTATGAGAATCCTAGTGGTAAGTATTTTGCCGGTGAACACAGCGGAACTTTGGGGCAGGACTGCAGGGTCCTAGTGTTCCTGGAAGGGCAGGGCTGTCCTGGGTGCAGGAGCCCCAGGCTTGGAATCTGCTCTCCCCTACTCTTGCCCTTCTGAAGCCCCTCTGACTCCAGCTGTCTTCAGCAGCTGTAACTCTCAGTCCAGCCTGGCCTGGTCAGCCTGTCCCAAGGGAGCCAATGGGCTGTGCAGCTCCTCTGAGGGTCACCACCAGTCTTCCAGCTGCCCTTAAGGTGAGTGTCTGTCCTTCACTCCCCATCTCTCCACCTCAAGGCTAACACATCTTCATGTCAGCTCAGCCCAGACAGCTCTGAGCACCCCAAGTTTTGGGGAGTTGAGAATCTTGGGGCAGAAGCAGCCAAGCCCCATTACAGGAAACACAGAGCCATTCTCTGTCATCCCAGGGTCCTGACCGCTGGACTTAGGGTTGGAAGCTCCTGTCACAAGAGGCAACCAGACACATGCAGGAAGGTTCTGGAGCCTGCTCCCTTGCAGCTTCCAGCTAGTCCTCCAGGCCCACCCTCACTTTTTCAATCCCACCTTTCCCTGGGTCCCAGAGGACTCTGAAAATTGCCAAGTGGAACTGGTCCTCTCAGAGCTCACAGTTCCACAAAGGCTCTGTAAGCATCACACTATGACATGCCGTAGGTAACCTCATCTAGGCCATGTAAGACCACACCTGCCCCCTTGCCCCTCCAGGAAGGAGGAGGGGGAGGCATATCCTCACCCTCAGGGCCTCACCTTTACTAGACTAGAGACTGGAGGGGTTGGGGAATCTCAGGACATGTAACCTGCTTGTTTCTGTAGGAGCCTGAGATGGAAGCCCGGGACTCCCATGATGGCCTGGCCACTCTGCAGCTGGATGGGCTGCCTTCAGGAGACCTTGATGTGCTGGTCCCCACACAGGATGAACAGGGCCGGCCCATCCCCGAGTGGAAGCGGCAGGTGATGGTTCGGAAGTTGCAGGCACGCCTGGGTGCAGACCACCTTCCAGAAGATCAGGTGCCGCAAGGAGGAAAAGGGGAGGAGCCAGAGGTGCTGCAAGGAGGGAAAGGGGAGGAGCCAGAGGAGGAGAGCCAGGCCAGAGGGAGGGCAGAGCCTTAAGGAGGAGGAGGGCAAAGCTCCAGGAAGAGGGTGAGGCCCATGGGAGGGGGAGGAGTGGGTGGTGAGGGGGAGGAGTGGGTGGTGTGGGGGAGGAGTGGGTGGTGTGGGGGAGGAGTGGGTGGCGTGGTGGGAGGAGTGGGTGGCGTGGGGGAATGAGGAGGCCTGAGGAGATTGCAGTTGTCTAGAAAGCATCTGTGTCTGAGCAGAGAAGGGGCTGTGATTTGGCCTGGGCTTTCACAGGCTTCTGGATACTGATTAGATGAGCAGAACTAGAATCTTGCCCTAAAGGCTTATGGATGGCACTGTGTCCAGGTATAGAGCTGAACTGCCCCTACAGCATGGTCAACGGGGAAAGCTGGCAATGGTTCTAAAGCCACTCAAAGTAGGAACACTGCTGTGCCAGTCACATCTCTCCCAGCCGCAGGCTCTAAGGATTCCTGCCTGCTGCAGCCTGTCTCCAACAAATGTGTCTACTTCCTGCCCCATCTTCAGAAACTGGAGGCACAGCGGCAGTAGGGCGGGGGGAGGGGGGAGGCTGCAGCCAGGAAACCCTTTGGAGTCCAAGAGTGGACTAAGGCTCTGCAGAGACAAGAGGCTCTGGGATATGGAGAAGGGTTGCTAAGGGGTTTGGAGAGATACCTTGCACAAGGCAGAGGTCTCTGGGCTGGCCCCTTACAAACTCGACACTGCTTAGAACAACGATGTCCATCCTGAGGCTCGTGAAAGTTAAGTGGATGGCCTGGGTGTCTTGACAGCCAGCACCAAGAGGTGTGAGGAGGCCATGGGGAGCAGGCCTTTCTCCATGTGCTCTGGGATAATCTTCCCCAAGGCCAGGGGAGGGCCAGCTGGTGTCCAAGGGCTAGGCTGTAGGGGACCAGACAGAGCGCTAATGAGTGTGATCTGTGGTAGCTTCTAACCCAGCCTTCCTGTGCCCAGGACCAGAGTCAGAGCGGAAGCTCGGGCCCCACCCCCGCAGAACAGGCGACCTGGAGGTATTCGCAGACGCACCAGGCTATCCTGGGCCCCTTTGGGGAGCTGCTAACAGAGGATGACCTTGTCTACCTGGAGAAGCAGATCAACGACCTGCAGCTCCGGCGTCGCTGCCAGGAGTATGAGAGCGAGCTGGGCCGGCTGGCAGCCCAGCTACAGGCCCTCCTGCCCGAGCCCCTGGTCAGCATCACTGTCAACAGTCACTTTCTACCCCGGGCTCCAGGCCTGGAAGATGAGGAAGCCCAGGTCCTGGCACCTGAACTCGAAGCCTCAGCCGAGCCGAGGAAGGTCGAGCCCAGCGGGCACCCGCTGCCCTTCTGGTGCAGCCATATAGGTCGCCTGGTGCGCAGCATGTCCCTGCTGCTGAAGGGCATGAACGGGCTAGCACAGGGAGAGGAAAAGCCGCCAGTACCCGTCCCGCAAGACCCGGGCAAGGATGCCCTAGCCGGTCCGCCTCGAAGCGAGGCCCAGCGCGAGATCCAGGAGTGCGGGGTATCGGTGCGGACTCTGCGGGGGAACTTCGAGTCTGCACCGAATCTTCCCTACGCCTCGAACTCCGGTCCTTGTGAGATGGGGGGACGGCCCGGCCAGTGTCTGCGAGGCTGCTGGTCGGCGCCGCCACAGCCCCGAGGCGACCCGATGGGCGGGGAGCCCCGGCCGGGTGACACAGAGGAGGCCAGCGATTCTGGCATCAGCTGCGAGGAGGCCCCGTCAGAGGCTGGCGCGGGACCGGGGCTGGATCTGGCCAGCCTGCGCAAGGAGCGCATCGTCATGCTGTTCCTCGGCCACTGGAAGAAGTCCGCCTACACGCCCGCGCTTAGGACGGCCGCCTGCAGGACCTTGGAGGCCCAGCGTGCGCGATCCAGGGGCGCCGAGGCCACCAGTAGCTCCCGGTCGCCCTCACCGCCGCCCAGCGATAGTCCCCGGCTCGGCCACCTGTGGCAGCAGCGCGGCATCATCACCCACCTGCTGGGCACCTGGAAGGCCATCATGGCGCACGTGCCGGCCCGGCAGCTGCGGAGGCTGAGTCGCAGGGCGCGCGGGCCCCTGTCCCCCGAGCAATTCTTGCCGCATGTGGATGGGGCGCCCGTACCCTACAACAGCCTCTCGTTGGACCTCTTCATGCTCGGCTACTTCCAGCTTCTGGAATGCGACCTGCCGGCCGAGGAGCGCAAGATGCGCCATTTACTGTGCTTCGAGGTCTTCGAGAACCTGGGCGCGCATGGCTGGGAGGCAGTGCGTGCCTTCCACAAGGCGGTGACCGACGAGGTGGCGGCGGGACGCCGTGCCTGGACTGACGGTTTCGAGGACATCAAAGCCCGCTTCTTCGGTTCCAGCCAGGGTCCAGCCTGGGACATGGAACCTGGCCGCAAGCTGGGCCTGACGCCTCTAGGATCCTTGCCCCATGCTGCCCTCCCTGGCAGCGGCCCTGAACCTGCGACCCCGAGGCTGGGGTCAGACTCTCAGCGGGGCAGCTTCAACAGCGGGGACATCTGTGGCTACATCGACCGCAGCTTCGCCTTCTGGAAGGAAAAAGAAGCTGAAATGTTTAACTTTGGAGAATGACCTGGTGGAATAAATGGGATTCTGGGAGTGGGGTGGGGTGGGATTCCTCTTTTTCATTCTCTTCGTTCCCTGTGAGTCAGGTGAAGTGGGCGTGGTGTTGGCTGACTCCAGTCTGTCTTCACGGAGATCAGAGGTCTCTTAAGCCATGGGTATCCATCAAAATCTTTGTCATTTGTGAGCACAGGCTTCAGGCCCTCAAGTAGCCATATGGGTGTGATGGCCATGCAGTCAAGGAGAGCACCAACCAGGGCCCCCATCAGACTTGTTTCTAGCAGTCACCTGGATGTCCCACTTCTGTTTCCATGGTGCAGATGCTCTCAGCCACAGCAAACAGCCTCTATACATCTCCCTTTGGACCTCAGCCCTGCTTCTGCTTTTTTTTTTTTTCTGGCAACCTCCTATCTGTAAAGTTGGAGGGGAGCCATGTCTAGTTTGAACAGTCTCCCTGGCAGGAGAGAAGAAAAGGGCAGGAGAGCTTATGGAGGAGACTCCAAAGCCCCAAGGCAGGCAAGTGGCCTTGCCCTGACAACTGTCCTGCTGGTCAGTCATAGCCTCCACTGTCCTGATCCCTGAGGGAATGCTCCAGGCTAGGCCTTTGTCTTCCAGCTGACCAGCCCCTCCCAGACCCACAAGTGGAGGCAGTAGCAGGGCACAGGAGGGTCCATGAGCAGGGACACCAAGAATATCCACCAAGAGGTGAGGAGTCCTCTGAGCAGAGAGGTTGGCACCCTCTGGAGGTAAACTGAGTTTCTGGGAATAGCATACAGCGAGGGTGGGACATACCAGGGGTGTTCATACGGGCATTTGGGTGTCACCCACATAATACCCCTTCCTGCTTAGGTACAGAGAAAGGATCCAAACACCCTTGGGGATTCCAGGTACTGTAGAGAGCTGGAGAGGGAGCCTCCAGATGGCTACCTGTAAGAATGGCCGTCTTCAGCTTCTGACGGCATGCAGAAGGATGAGCCACCACCCAGCTCTTGGAGCCCAGAAGAACTGGGCTGGAACCCATGGGAACTTTGGGATAGGGGACTTGTGACTACAATAGGTCATGGGAAGGGGATCTGCAACCAACCTCCTTGAAGCAAAGGCCTGCTCAATGAGGACAGGCCAGTTCCATGAGTCTCCTGCAGTGTTCTCACATCACCACTAGGAGGAGTAGGGCGCCCTAACCTTTGGGGCTGTTGGATGACAGTAGACAGGCTGTTGACTGGAGCAGAGCCCGCACAGACCAAAGACTAGGCAGGGGTTCCACAGAAAGGGACCTCTAGGGAGATAAAATCGGCGTGGGCAAAGGGTGTTGTTGGAAGAGCCACAAATTCCAGTAGCATAGGTCCTGGCTTCAAATTGCCTACAGCCCTAGCCTACCCTGGGATCTGCTCCCGGGGTGACTGGTGAACGCCCCCCTACCCAGCCCTTGGCTTCCTCTGCTTCTAGAGCCTCACTGGGAGCTGAAGATGGATGTGTGTTTGCTAAATAAAATTCCTGTTCCTGGCTGGTGCGCACTTGCTTTTCACTCCAGCCCTTGGGAAAGCTGCCTGTGTCTACAGAGCCTGGACGCGGAGTGGACATTCAGACCCCAACTCTTTCAGAGCAGCTGCAGCATCAGGGCAAGATACTAACCCCTAGAAGATCCAGACTCCTCCCTACATCATCGGATCAGGGATGTGGTGCTGATACTGCTTTGTCTATCCCAGGTCCTGGAGGGATTGAAGGGTTGGTGGGTGATGGGGTTCTGCCCCAGAGGCTCCCCATAAGCTCAGATGCTCACTAGCCTGTGGTACTTCCACGAGTAGACAGACACCAGTGAGAAGGACACCTGTAAGGTAGTTACTGTAATCTCTGTTAGAATGTAACAAAGGAGGTGGGGCTGTGGGTTGGGAGGGCAACAGTCACAGAGCCCAGCCTTGGGTCTCCTGGTCAAGAAGTGGGCACACCCAGTCCTCACGGCCTTTGGACATCAGTTTCTCAGCTAAAGGGCCAGACTCAGACTCTCAGGGACACCCAAGAAGATCTGAGGAACCTAGAACTAGATGGGATGCCAGGCAGGGTAGGCAGTGGGGCCTCAAACCTAGGCTTGTGGCCCCAGTGGAAGGCAACTTCTGCAGACACATCGCTTCTACAGAAAGCTAGTAGTCATAGAGACCCTGTAGAGACCTGCGAGGGGAGAGGGATCCAGTCTTCCTCTACATAGCCCAGCAGGTCCCCACCCCACAGCAGCCTTTAGATGACCAAAGTTTGAAGGTCCTCTAGTGAAGCCTGATGGGATATTTTGAGAGGACCACCTCAAAATGATGCTTGTGCGGCGTCGCTCTTTTGAGACACTAGATTTGGGGACAACTTGTTCCATAGTGATAGCTGACAGATACGGCAGGGGAGCATAGAAAAGGACTTTGATTCTGATCTGAGGTGTCCTTATCATAGAGCAGTATCCATCCAGCAAGGGGGTTCTGACCCAAGAACAGAGAAACCTGACTGTTCACACACACAAAGCACAACTTGAGATAAAAGTGCTGCAGCCAGTCTACAGGGACTGGAGAAGGGCCAGTCACGGCACGGAGAGCAGCGGCTAACTGGTGAAAGAGAAGAGAATGTGTTTACAGCAACCCCCTCCCTAGTCAATCTCACATGCACCCAAAGACTGTGTACCGGCCAGAACATAAACCCTGAAGTGTCGGAGGCAGTGTGACTTGTGGGACTCTGTCCTGGGTTGGGCTCACAGCCACAGGAATACCCACACACCCACGAAAGCAAGCGTGTCTCTTCCAGGCCTGGTCCCTCTGGTGTGACTCGCAACTTTTAGAGATTTTAGTGGCACATTTTAGTTCGGTGAACCGACGCTCTGAGTCTATTCTGGGGAAATACCTGCATAGCTCATACTCTTCACCATAGTGTCCAAAATGGAAATTGACCCAAAAGTCCAAGAATAGGAGCTGTGCCTGGTGTCACATCCAGCCTTGGGAAGGAAGGCATCTCTCTGTCAAGATGAAATTTAAACCCGTGTTTTCAAACCAATCTCCTCAAAACCCATGATTCAGCATCAAGTGATCAAGGCAGTGACATGCACACATCCAGCCAGCCAGCCATGTGTGCATATCCAGAGTCACGGCTGACAGTTGAGGGGTGTTGTCTTTTGCCATTAGAGCGTTCTGCTTTATATCTTTATACTTCTCAAAAATGTGTGTGATTTTTATCATCATGGGCCTACTTTAAAGCCCCAGTTCTTGGAAGCAGTGTGTCGTTCTGAGCCCCTAGTGTTGTGTCTCCTGCCAGGTCTGTCATCCAGTGATATGTTGGGCCTCTAAGGCCCGTACAGTCAGCTGGGAAACCTGCTCACTTACCACAGCCTGGGACACCGCCTGTGTTACAGTTCTTGTCCCTCATTCCCTCCAGACCGAGCGGGCAAGTGCTGACTCTGCAAATGGGGCAGTGAGAAAGCCTTCACCTCACCTCAGCATCTTCTCCTTGGTGGCTCCAAATGCTAGCGGACAAGGACACCCATGAGGGTCCCCTATACCATGTGAAGTCAAATACCAAAGTCAGAGAGAGAGAGAGAGAGAGAGAGAGAGAGAGAGAGAGAGAGAGACGCTCTGTGGCACAGAAGCAGGGCGAAGGAGAAAGCCCTGGGGCCAAGCACCAGGGATCCTCTATACATGGAATCTGCCAATGAGAGGAGCTGGTTAGGCTTTGTGGGGCTCCCCTGATGGTGCTCTTGTTTCTCCTGGGCACAAGGTTGAAGTGCCTGTTCATGAACTTCCCCAGCTGTTGTACTGGCCAAGTAGGTACCACGCATCCCCAGCACTCTAATGATCTAATTTGCCAGGAGGGCTGTCATGTCACTCAAGGCCATCTGGGACCCTGTCTATGAGAGCGTCAGTTCCATCCCTAGGGACCTCCCAAAGCAGCACACCGATGACCATGTTACTAAAGCCCACATGTGAGAAGGAAGGAGGAACTGGGTGGTGAGGCCCTGGCTGGTCACCCACCCTGCTCTGAAGTGCCTTACCTGGGAAACTTGACTCTCACCCTTCCTCAGTTCCCTGACCCAACATGACCTTGGCTGGTATAAGCATGCTAGACTCTTTCTGTGAGGTGTGTCCTCATGAACCAAGCCCTATATGGAAGGTTGCAAACCTTGGCTGTTTTGTTTTTAGATGACCCCCATTTCTTAGCTGCCTGAAGCACTCAGGATAGAGGGAAACACCAGGGCAGCCCAAGACCAAGGCTTTGTTTATTATGTGCACCCAGGTCTCATCACTACCTGAGCACTGACTTTGCCGCTGAAGCCTCCCCGACCACCACTGTGGACTTCAAACTTGGAGAAAAGGCTGACACCTATGCTTACTTGTGATGTGACCATCCCACTCCACAGAGGGACTGTGGCTACATAGGCCCCCATCAGTACAGGGAGGAAGCAGTACTGGAAGGTCCTTAATGTCAGCCCTGAGCAGTTTTCTATGGGTCCCACAGGCCCCAGCACAGAATCCTGACGTCTCCATCCTGCCGTGTCTCCATCTCACGTTCTCAGCTTCCCCAGCTCAACCTGACTGTCTGGGATATGAGTCAAAACACCTGCTTGCCCGAGAGGCTCCCTACTGTCCATTCTAGCACTTGGGTACCCAGATGTCTCCTGTGTGATGTTGACAATGTGGGCTTTCAAAGGAGACAGTCTTCGAAGAGCTGTGACCTCATGCCCTCCCCCTCCAGTCTCTCCCTCCCTCCCATACAGAAGCTAAAAATACCCCTAAGTTCCCACGTGGCCTGCCCAGCCCAGTCCAGCCCAGCAGGCCTCCTTTGTGGGCCACGCTTCAGCCTAAGTCTTGCCCTTTGGTCTACGATCTCAGCAAGGGACCCTAAGGAAGTCTACTAAGAGGTAAGATCAAGAGATCTACAGGAGAAGCTTAGTAGAGTCCTCTACAGGCAAGGAGTTCCTGGGGAGTCTGATGGGTTCGGAGAGGGAGGTTGAAGTTGGACCCTAGGAATGCAGCCAGAGCCACATTAGCCAGGCTAGATTAAAGCCGTTGCTGTTCTGCCCTCTCACCCATGGGCAGTCCTGGTAAGACTCTAAACTCCCCTCTGCCCTCCAGCCTCTGTGGACTGCAGTCGGTGACAGCAGGTGTCTCTGAGGCCCCTTGGAGAGGTGCTGAGCGCACAGGCCCGATTGCACCACTGTAGCTCTAGTCTGTAGCCAAAGAGTCCAGCCATGACCCGAATGCAAGAACTGTGGTCGTTGGCTTGGGCATAGCCCGCCCTACATAGGTCCCAGCTGATACATTATAATCCCAGAGGCCTCCTTAAGAAGTTAAACAGGAAGCCGTGCAGTGGTGGCGCACGCCTTTAATCCCAGCACTTGGGAGGCAGAGGCAGGCGGATCTCTGTGAGTTCGAGACCAGCCTGGTCTACAAGAGCTAGTTCCAGGACAGGCTCCAAAGCCACAGAGAAACCCTGTCTCGAAAAACCAAAAAAAAAAAAAAAAAAGAAGTTAAACAGGATAGATTCCTGGTGGTTATGAGGGCCTTGAATTCACCAGTCCCCTGAGCCTTGCTTTGTAGGCCTGGTCCTGAATAAGTCCTCAGGTAGGTCCCTGTGCTGTAGAAAGGAGATTGCATCAGGGATTGGGACATAAGCCTCAAGTTCTGAGCCCACCCCAGTCACAGGCCCTGTGGTTTGCCAGTTCCCTGGACAGGACTTGTCCCTCGATTCCCTCAGTTTCCAGGCATCCACCAGACCTGCTAACCCTCCAGCACTGTGGTCGCTGTGTGAGGCTCCTGGGAGGGACAATATACTAGCATTGTGTGGCTTTCAGCTGAGGGACTCAGGATAGGTACCTCCACACAGATCCTCCCCTCTCCTCTTCATCCCCCTTCCCCCTCCCTCCCTCCCTTTTCTCCCCCATCCCTTCTTTCTTTCTAAAAGAATATTTTTGGCAAGGTCTCACTATGTAATCCAAGCAGGCCTTCAGCTTGCTGGTAACCCCATGTGGCTCAGCTTTCTGAGGGTGGGGATTGCAGGCGTGCCGTGCTATGACCAATGACTGTTTATTTCTTTGGTGGTTTCCTTTGGGTGAAATACCAGACATGAAGATAGTTAAGTCTAGAAGTTGGTCCGCTGACAGGCCACGTACACAACATGATGGGAAGGTTGTCGCAGTTAAAACTGAATTTCCTTGCAAGCCTGGTTCTGAATTCCATTGCTGGCTCCCCCGCTTGCTAACTCTGTGGTCTTGAGCAGATAACACAGACTCTCTGTGTCAGTTTCTCTGTAAAATGATAGCACTGTCTGGCAGCATGATCACGGGGCCAAATGTGAGCACAGGAAGTGGCTGTGCATAGGGACTGTCCCAGAGGGTGACCCAAAGCCTAATCACTTTTAGTCTCTCCATCAGAAGTCAAGGAAACAGGACCAGAGAGGATGTGGCTCAATCAAGTCACACAGCAAGGTTATGCAGACAGGCCGTGAAAACCAATGATGCAGAGCAAAACCTAAAAACACCTCCAGTGGCTGGCCCAGCAACATGGAGCCTGGGAGAGGAAGCCTTTTGGGTGCTTGTAGCACAGAGGTTTCCTAGCCCAGGAGTTCTGTGCTATGGAAGATAGGAGGCCTACGGCTTTGTGTTCTCTACATGGTCCAATATTACCCTAACTAGTTGGCTATGGGTAGATCTAACCCTCCCATCCCTCCCTATAAAGTGAAAGCAGCAGTCTGCTTGCCCATAGGACTGAGGACCTAGGATAGAGCAGGATGTGGGATGCCCAAAATGGCCCCATACTGGCAACATGCAGTGGGCCCTTGCCAGGAGTAGGGATGACTGATGTCCAGACCGTCATACAATGAATCACAGGTGAATGAGGTGGTAACTCTCATATCTGACCCCGTTTTCTTACTTAGGTGTTCAGGCGAGCCCCAGGTTCTACTTCTGGGGAAGAGGGGAGACCACGAGGGTCTCTGTGGGCACTGCATCATGGTGAGGAATCTCGACAACCTGGACTTCCATCTGCCTTCTCATGCCCAAGACATGCTGGATGGTCTGCAGCGTCTGCGTTCCCTGCCCAAGCTGGCCGATGTCACACTCCTGGTTGGTAACCAGGAGCTGCCCTGCCACCGCAGCCTTCTGGCTCTGAGCAGCCCCTACTTCCACGCCATGTTTGCCGGAGACTTCGCTGAGAGTTTTTCGGCCCGTGTGGAGCTGCGCGACGTAGAGCCGGTCGCGGTGGCACAGCTGGTGGACTTTGTGTACACAGGCCGGCTGACCATCACCCAGAATAACGTGGAGGTGCTGACCCGCACCGCCTCGCGCCTTCACTTCCCCACTGTGCAGAAGGTCTGTGGCCGATACCTCCAGCAACAGTTAGACGCCACCAACTGCCTGGGCATCTGCGAGTTTGGGGAGCAGCAGGGGCTGTTAGGAGTGGCTGCCAAAGCCTGGGCCTTCCTGCGGGAAAACTTTGAGGCGGTGGCCCAGGAGGATGAGTTTTTGCAGCTGCCTAGAGATCGGCTGGCCACCTGTCTGGCCAGTGACCTGCTACAGGTACAACCAGAACAGAGTCGGCTTGAGGCCCTTCTGCGCTGGGTGCGCCATGACCCCCAGGACCGGTCTGCCCATCTGCCAGAGCTCCTTAGCCTGGTGCATCTGGATGCTGTGCCAAAGCCCTGCGTACAGCAGTTGCTGGCCACAGAGCCGCTGATTCAGGAGTCAGAGGCATGCCAGGAGGCTTTGTCCCAGGGCCACAGTGAGGTGAGTGAGGGGCAGGGGACTTCCACCCAAGGTTTGGAGGAGGAGCCTAGAGTTCCCACCTGCATGGGGAGAAAAGAGTGGGCACCCTCAAAGTGCCCAACTGAGTATAGCTCCCTGCTAAGACTGGTCCCCGAGAGAGCATCAGGATTCATCTCTCAGGTGTGCCTTGCTCTGAGTACCAGGGGAAGAACCTAGACCTGTCTCTACCTTTAAGAAGCCTACCGCTGAGTGAGGGTGAGTCTAAATACAGATCTAATGCCCAGTGGAAAGGCCAGCACTGGGGGGATTCTAGGGGCATCATGGCGAGGACTGACAGGAAGAATTCCCTAGAGGAGTCAGCATCGGAGCTGGGCACAAGGTGAACGGGAGGGAAACACAAGAGTTGGGTGGGAGAATGATGAGGGAAAACTATCCAGGACAATTGGCCCAGTGCACTGTTGGGCCTGTAACTGTCACCAAGGGCTCCTGAGGGGGCTCCAGCTGAACCTGTATGGAGTCCCAGTCCTGCTCAGGCTGGCAGTGGGCTGGCAGCAGGCAGGTCCTGATGGAGTGACAGGCCTAGCTGAGGTTGCCCCAAGGGTAATCGGGAGTACCTGGGAAAACCCTTTGTGACTTCTGAGAGACATGGCTCTTTACAGGGTGGGGGCGTAGATGGGGTGGGGGTGTGCGTTGGGTAAGAGTGTGGATAGGGTGGGGTGTGCAGGGGGTAAGAGTACAGATGAGATGGAGTGTGCAGGGGGTAAGAGTGTGGATGGGGTGGGGTATGCAGGGGGCAAGAGTGTGGATTGAATGGGGGTGTGCCCTAGGTAAGAGTGTGGATGGGTGGGGGTATGCAGGGGGTAAGAGTGTGAATGGAATGGGGGTGTGCCCTGGGTAAGAGTGTGGCTGGGGTGGGGGTGTGCACTGGCTAAGGGTGTATGGATGGGGTGGGGGTAGCCATGGGGTAGGGGCGTTCACAGGGCAGGGGTGTGTACCACCATGCCCATTCCATGCAAACATGCATGCACAGGTGCTCACAGATGCATACACACAGGCTCAGGCCCACCTAACCTCAAGCACAGACACTGGCAGATCAACACCCATGGGACCTTGAGCTGGACAGACAGTAGCTGGCCACTCTGACCTGGCTCCCACCCACAGGAACTTCCTGGCCATCCACAGAAGATGCAGGAGGTACTGGTGGTCGTAGGAGGGCGGGCACTGGAGGAGGACGAGGAGGGTGGTGAAGAACCTAGCCGCCACACTGGGAACTTTGCTTTCTACAACACCAAGGCCAGTAAGTACCTGCCATGCTTGTCCTGGACATGATCCATGCACCACCTTGGGGTAGAGCCAGTGAGGTGTCCAGAGAAAGGGGGACCTGTCAAAGCCCTGCCTCCAGAAGGTTGAGTGTCAGACCTTACCAGGCTAGCAGGGGAGCCTGGAGGTAATACTTTCAGTTGTTTCTCCCTCTGGTAGAAGCCCCACCTCTGGTTTTTATTAGGCCCTGGGGGCTGGGATAAAAGGTCTCCTATCCCAGACCATGCTACTCAGGGTGGATGTCTTACCCATAAGTTGCCCTAGGTTCCCCCGCCCTGTGCACCCAGTGTGAGAACCAAGGCTCTAGCAGGGAAATGGGAGCTAAGAGGTGCAGACAGCTCTGGAATCCAATCTGACGCCGGGACAGGTCATTTAACCTCCCTGGGTGTGTCTTGATTTTTCTCATCTGTGAAATGGGCTCCCATGGTTGTAAAGAGGCTTAGGGAAAGGTAGTAAGGCACCCCACAGACCATCTGCCCAGGAGAGCTCTTTGGAAAGAGCTGATGTGGGCTGGTTGGCTCCAGGACTGAGGCAGGTCGCCAGCACCCACTGCATCAGCTCTGGCGGGCTGGAGGAAGTCCAAAGCCGGCAGACTAGGTCAGAGACTGACGAGTAGGGATTTGGGGTTGACGTCAGGAGAGAGCAGCTGGCTGGCAACAATGGTCTGCTGACTGTTGGGCCATCCTCACCCTGGGGTGACACAGACATGAATCAGGGGACACTCCGTTCCCATCCAGGGTGCCAGGCCTGGCTCACCATGAATACTAGAATTCTACATGTTCCCAACCTGTCATAAACAGTGAACAGTATTCCAGGGGACTTCCCCAAAGGCCTGGTCTCCCACAAACACTTGCAACGAGTCCATTCATAGGATTTGACTTTCCCACGCCTATGATCTCATGATGGCTTCTTTCAAAGCTCTCCTCATGGCTCTGTCCCTCACAACAGCGACAGCAGTCTAACAACCTCCACTGGTGGGCACTTCCCATGAGACCCACACCCTTTAAAACCTATCTGTCTGTCTGTCTATCTATCTATCTATCTATCTCTCTATCTATCATCTGTCTGTCTGTCTATCAATCATCTGTCTATCACCTGTCTATCTATCATCTATCTATTATCTATCATCTATCTATCTATCATCTGTCTGTCTATCTATCAATCATCTGTCTATCATCTGTCTGTCTATCTATCATCTATCTATTATCTATCATCTATCTATTTATATATCATCTATCTATTATGTATCTATCTATCATCTCTCTATCTATCATCTATCTATCTATCATCTATCTATCATCTATCTATCTATCATCTAACTATCATCTATATATCTATCTATCATCTCTCTATCTATCTATCATCTATCTATCTATCTATCTATCTATCTATCTATCATCTATGGGGTGTGCGTGCCATGATGCACAGATGGAAACAACTTGCCGGAATTGGTTATCTTCTCTATCATGTGACATCTAGGGATCAAACTCAGATCATCAGCCTTGATGACAAGAGCCTTTACTGGCTGGGCCATCTCTCAGATACAGTTCACCCCCATTCTATAGACAGGGAAGCCAAGGCTCTAAGGTCACACAACGGGTGCATGCAAGCCAGGATTTGGACTCCACTCTACCTGCTGCAAGGCTGATATCTCATTCTCTGGATGTCTTGTCTGCCTTGTAAACAGAGAGAGGTTCGGGATGGATGGATAAATGGATGTGTAATGCCCACACAGTCAATACCCTCTGTGACGAAGGCAGACTAGGTCCATTTAGGGTCAACAGGGTGGGCTTCAGACCAGGGTGCCAGCAGCCTGCAAATCTTAAGCTGCCTTTTATACCCTTGTTCCATACTTGCCCAGCCTGGGCCTGGGCTGTAAGGGGTGCTGTGGGGAAAGCGATGAGCTGAGACACCCCAGGCTGTCTCTGACACTGTTTTCTTCATCACTAGTGTGGGGGAGGGGAGCATTTCTGCACTCAGTTTCTAAAAATGGAGCCAGGGCAGTCAGGGGAGCAGAGGACCTGCAGGAACACTGCCACTCTGACATCCTGTCTCTCTCCCACCAGGGCAGTGGATGGCACTCCCAGACTTCCCCGATTACCACAAGTGGGGCTTCTCCCTGGCAGCACTCAACAGTGATGTCTATGTCACAGGTGGGCAGCCCAGAGCTCCTAAGGATTCCCTGATCAACTTGGTACCACATCAGCCTCTCCAACCAACTCTCCCACCCAACAGGAGCCTGGAAAGTCTACTAAGACTTTCCAGACCTTTCTACACATCTGAAAGTGAGGGATTTCCAGAGGTAGAGATGGGGGTGGGGGTCAGAAACTCAAGGTCATCCTTGGCTATATAGCAAGCTCAAGGCTAGCCTGACGCAAACAACCAAAAACCAAAACAATTTTAAAGCAAACGAATAAAAATTCAGTCTGCTGACAGGTGCTAGGAGCTACCACTGTGTGTGTGTACTGAATCTCTCTCTGGCAGGTGGTTCACGGGGTACCAAAACAGACACCTGGTCAACCACCCAAGCCTGGTGCTTCCCGCTGAAGGAAGCTGTCTGGAAGCCCGTGGCACCCATGCTGAAGGCCCGCACAAACCACGCCAGTACAGCCCTGAATGGAGAGATCTATGCCATAGGTGGTGAGGTCTCCCTCCCTGTCACCATGCCCCTCATTCCTAGAGCCACCAGTCCCCACCCCATCCCTCACTGGGGATGTTGCTGGGGAGAGCTCTCTGCTTCTGGGTCAGTGAACTCCATGTAAGTTGTCTTCAGAACCCTCCCTGTCTGGGCCATTTTGGGCAGACAGCCTCTGTTTTCCTATCCTGGAGAACTCAGAAACCCAGAACCAGCAGGAATGATCACACACACCCCAGAAACAGGGACTCAAACCTCAGCTCAGGGTCACTGGGAAGTCTTGAGGGTGAATGACCCACAGTGACCTCCATGCTGCTATCGGCCTGACACAGGGACCACCTCATCACCCAGACGCCCCAGTGCTACAGCAGAGACTTTCTCTGGAGAGCATACTGGTTAGATGAATATTAAAATAAGACTCAGAGGTGGCCCCAAAGAGCCGCAGGCGACAGTGGATTGAAGCCACTTCTAATGCCTGTCTAGGGAACTGCCCTTTTCTCTAATAATTGCTGTGTTCCTGGCCAGGAAATAAAGAGCACCCATAGACCCGAGACCCAGGCACCTTGGGGTCCCCAGAGACTCATGCCTTGGGGTCTCACAGATGCATGTACCTCATAATAAGTTATTACAATTGGCTCATCCATTCCACTGGGGGCTGTTGCCATAGTTTTATGCCTTACAACCTATTCTCCCAGGACTTGCCCTAGGGACCAGTACCCACTATCCCACCCCCATACCACTTCTTGGTGTGGTCTTGGGAAGGCCCTGCTGTGAGGGGGCCCAGTTCACTCCCTCCCCAGGTTATATATACCTCCTACATTCACCTTCCCTTCCTGGAGCCCTAGAGCCATCTCTGCCACCCTACCTCTCCTATGTCTAAGACCCCAGTGCCCAGCTCCTACCCAGCTAAGGACAATCCTTCCGTAGGCACTGCCCTGGATGCGGTAGAAGTGGAGCGTTACGACCCCTATACAGACAGCTGGACTCCTGTCAGCCCGGCCCTCAAATATGTCAGCAACTTCTCAGCTGCCAGCTGCCAGGGCCGCCTCTACCTAGTGGGCTCCAGCGCCTGCAAGTACAATAGGCTGGCTCTCCAGTGCTATACCCCCGTGACAGGTGGGCAGGCCTCCCTGATGACCTGTACTCCCAAGGGGACAGGTCCAGGTGGGTCTCGTGGTTTCTGAACCTGGCAGAAGGACAGGGGGGAGGTGTGGGTTGAACAGATGCAGAGGCCCAGGGACTCCCAGAAGCCTGTGGGAATGAGGCGGGAGGGCGGCCAGGTCAAACCCCTCCTGCACCCCTCATGGTCCAGTGAGAGGCAGTCAAGGCAGAGGCCTCACAGCCCACTGCCCCAGGCTTGTTCCAGAGGCAGTGAGGGTGCTGGAACTCCGGAACCCTCGGAGTGGAGCCCTTCATGACCTTCCCCAGTGAGGAGCTGCCCCCTCCTCCTGGTGAAGTTGTCCATCTATACGCCCCGCAGATGCATGGAGTGTGATCGCCTCACCTTTCCTGCCCAAGTACCTATCCTCTCCACGCTGCGCTGCCCTGAATGGAGCCCTCTATCTCATTGGCGACAACACCAAGAAAGTCTACGTGTATGACCCGGGGGCCAACCTGTGGCAGAAGGTGAGTCTCCCCATGCCTCCCTCTGTCCACCCCTCATGGAGTCTTGCTGAACTCCTGACACCCCAGAGATGCGACAGAATGGGGGTGTGGAGGAATGCCCCAGGTGCCAACAGAGACGCAGGGCAAGCCTCCAGGCTTTCTCTGGAAAATAGGGTGGTCCCACAGTACCAGGGACGATGGAGACACAGACCATAGCTGCTGGTCACTGTCAAATCCCTTTCCTTTGAATTCTTGTATTCCCTTCTCAGGGATCAGATCCATGTTCAGGGTGAGTGCCTCTGGGGCAGCCATAGATAGAAAGGAAGAATCATCTGTTAGCCGTGGGGTGGTGAGCACCTCAATTTGCCCCTCTTTTTTAGCCGCTAGGCCCATGAAGGGATAGGAGGTGAGCGTGTCCAGACTCCATCGCAAGGAACCAGAGCCTGGCCTTTCTCCTCGGTTTCTGGCTGATTGCTATGAACCTGATGAGCCAGCCTGGTGACAGGGTGCCCACTGAATCCCACTGCCCACAGTTGCCCTCTGGTTTCAGTGTTCCCTGATGGGAGGCCCCATTACCGTAGCGAGACGTAGAGAGCAAGCCCTGCCAGGGGGCTGCTTCCCTGAGCCTCTTCATGCGGAGGCAACACAGCCTTTTCTGGTACATCTGTCCTCTCCACGAGAACTGCAGTGGAGCCAAGGCTCAAACTGACCCCACTGGAGCACCCCATTTCGATCCTTGACACCAGAGCCTGAAGGAGACATCCTGTTAGATGTAGGCTGGTGAGAGACCATGGCCTCACTGGTAAAGCCTTTGATAAGCACAGTGGGCGGTGGATGAGCTCTGGGATTCAGGGTCAGCTGGCTGTCCCCCGCCCCACCAAGGGCATCATTGTTTCTACCCTCCAGTTGCCCACTGGTCCCTGACAGCTGCCATCCACAGGTGCAGTCTCAGCACAGCCTACACGAGAACGGTGCCCTGGTCTCTCTGGGTGACGCACTGTATGTGACAGGCGGCTGCTGGCAGGGCATGGACGGCGACTACCACGTTGAGATGGAGGCCTATGACACTGTGAGGGACTCCTGGGCCCGCCACGGCTCCCTACCCCGTCTCTGGCTCTACCACGGGGCCTCTACCATCTTTCTGGACATCTCGAAGTGGACGCAGCCCTTCAACCCCAGTGCCAGTCAGGAGCAGTAGGAAGGGAGGCATTCCCAGATCAGTTCTTCATTGCTCCACAGAATGGCTCCTTTTATGCTTGTCTTCTGTTCATTGTGAGCTGCTGCCCCCTCCAGGGCTTGGGCTGGGCTCAATATCAGATGTCACAGCTGAGGACACAGCTCTGGTCTCCGGTGCTACCAAACTTTGTGACCAGCGGTGAGAGTGAGCCCCTGACGCTAATGTGGTGGGAGAGAGAGCTCTGAAGACCTCAGAGAAGGAAGCTGAGGGGTCCTGAACTACACTCACCAGGCAAACAGACTCTGAAGTGTCAGCTCTTCTTGCTCTACCCATCCATGGGTTTGGGGGGAAGCTGCACAAATTAGGGGTTCAGTGGGGTACCTGAGCCAGGACTTCAAGCTTGGGTGCTCCCTGCAGCACTTTGACCATATCCACAGCTTCCTCTCTCCCCTCTTTCTTCAGATTCCACATTCACCCCACATGGGATGACTGGATAAAGGCCAGGCTCTCCCCATCCCTAGCTTCTACATGTCAGTACTGTGATTACAGATCTGCTTCTGGGATGAAGGTGGCTCCTGCCCCACCAGCAGTACCTCTGACACCAGGAAGGCAGCCCCTGAGGAGACACTAGGAAGGCAGGGGTATGTGGTACAGGGCAGGAGAGTAAGACAGTGGAGGATCCCCTTAGAGAGTGGCTCTCAACCTTCCTAATGCTGAGGCCTTTTAATACGTTCCTCAGGCTGTGCTGAACACACACACACACACACACACACACACACACCATAAAATCATTTTGTTGTTTCTTCATAACTGTAATTTTGTTACTGTTATAAATTATAATGTAAATATCTGATATGGGACCCCTCACTCTAGTCTTCAGGGACTTCTGGAGATGGCCCCTGGCTGTGTTGGAAGTTCACTCCCAGCCATCTGCTGGGATGGGGTGGGGCTAATATCTGAGGGGCTCCTCTGTCAGTCAGGGTGTGATTTGGACTGGCTGAGACTTTAATCTTACTGAGGCTGTGTGTGGCGCAGTCTCCACATATTCTCTGTGGTTTTTTTCCTCCCTCCCATCTTTACTTCGTTTCTTCTCCCTCTTCCTCTCCTCCAGAATGAGGCACTAGATTTGTAACCAAACAATAAAGGACTCCCACTGTGTGTGAGTGCCGTGGTCTGTCTGTTACAGTCTAGTGAGGACCTAGACTGTAGCTTGGGAATTGATTGGGCCAACACCAGCTACTAGCCCACTGAGGCCTTGAGTGGCCCCAGCTCCCACTGCATATAGACTTCTCCAGGCCCAGCCCAGGGGACCAGAGTGGCCCCTGACACTCCTGGGCTCTGAGGACAGGACTCAGTTCCATCCTGCTTTTGCAAGTCCAGATTCACTTTGCTCCTAGACTCAGAGATCAAATAGGGCAGGGTATATGGGTATTTGTTTCTAACAGAAGGGAATCCAGACTTAGGTTCTGAGTGCTCCCAGGGTATGGTGGTTTGAATAAGAATGGCTCCCATAGGCCATCTGAATACTTAGTCACCAGGAGTGCAACTGTTTGAAAGGATTAGAAGGATTAGGAAGTGTGTTGGGAGACTTTCAGGTTTCAAAAGCCCATGCCAAGTCCAGTCTCTCTCCGCCTGCAGATCAGGATGTGGTTCTCATCCTGTGGTTGATGGATTTGGTGAAAACAATGTGAGGGCTCTGCGAATGTTCTACTGTGTTTCCCAAGCGTGCCATCCCAGGGCTTTGCCCACGGGGAATGTCCTACTGTGTTTCCCAGGTGTGCCATCCCAGGGCTCTGCCCACAGAGAATGTCCTACTGTGTTTTCTAAGTGTGCCATCCCAAAGCTCTGCCCACGGGGAGTGTCCTGCTGTGTTTTCTAAGCCTGCCATCCTAGGGCTGGCTGTTCAAAGGTAAAGGCTGAAAGAGTGCAGCTCATTCTAATCAGAAATGGGGAGCTGGGCCAGGCAGTGGAGGCACTCGCCTTTATTCCCAGCACTAGGGAGGCAGAGTCAGGTGGATCTCTGGGAGTTCAAGGCCAGCCTGGTTTACAGAGTGAGTTCCAGGACAGCTAGGGCTGTTATACAGAGAAAACCTGTCTCAAAAAAACCACAGAAAGAGAGAGAGAGAGAGAGAGAGAGAGAGAGAGAGAGAGAGAGAGAGAGAGAGAGAGAAAGAGAAAGAAAGAGAAAGGAAGGAAGAAATGGCCATGCATCTCTGGACAAGTGTGAGCAGGGGAAGTCCTAGCGTGGGAACACATGCTGTCCAGGGCATGGTCCTCAGCTTTGCTGAATTGTGCCTCATCTGGCCTGTCTGAGTCAGTGACATGCTCAGGGTTCTAAGAGGAAAGTTCCTTCAGCTAGGGAGTTGAGAGTCTAATAAAGGGTGTCTCCAGCTGGGGGCCAGCTTCAAGGGAGTCCAGGCAGGGCTGTGGAAATGCCAAGAGCTAGCAACACAGGGTAACCTGACCACCTGCTTCTGGGGACACAGGAAGACAGTGGATGGTGCTGAGAGAGTTGCCAGGGAGCACAGCTATAGCCACAGTGCCTGCTGTGCAGGAGAGATGTCCCTAACTCTCCTGTCCCCATCTTCTGCTAGTGCCACCCCCTGCCAAACCAACCACAACCTAGGGAGGGGAAAGAGGGTGCTGGCACAGTCCACTAAAGCCACCCTAAGGACACAGAGTGAGTGGGGAAGAGGACACTCACCAGCACACACCACACAGAAGTTTGGGCACGCCGGACACTCATGACATCCTTCTGTATTGCAGAGGAAGGCCACAGACAGCCAATCATTTCTCAGGGTCCCAAGGGAAACAAGGACTAGATGTTTGAAGCTAACGAAGCTTCTAGTGAGGATATAGAGTCCTCAGGAGCACGTGTAGGCTACAGGAGCCCTCAGAGCCCACAGAGGCCTCAAGAACACTTGGAGACCCCGTGCCTTCATTACTGTTCTATTGCTGTGAAGAGGCAGCATGACCAAGGCAACTCCTGCAAAGGAACAGCGTTTAATGGGGCTTGCTTCCCGTTTCAGAGGTTTGGTCCATTATCATCATGGAAGCGAGCATAGTGCCGTGCATGGTGCTGGAGAAATAGCTGAGAGCTACATTGTGACCTACAGGCTGAGAGAGTCAAGGCCTCGCATGGGCTTTGGGGACCTCCAAGCCCACCCTCAGTAACCCACTTCCTCCAATAAGGCCACACCTCCTAATCCTTCTAATCTTTTCCAACAGTTCCAATTCCTGGTGGCCAAGCATTCTAATATATGAGCCTATGGGGGCCATTCTCATTCCAACCACCACGTCCTGGGAGCACTCAGAGTCTTCAGGAGCATTTAGAGCAAGCGGGAGCACTCAGAGCCCAAAGGAGCACTCGAAGCCCACAAAGCCGCTGACTGTAAGGCATGGCAGCTGGGCCTGGGTAGCTTTTTGTGACTCCCTGACACTCCCCAGCTCGATGCTCCATTTTCTTCATTTATGTGATGGGGACAGTCATGTGATCTGAGCACAGATGGTCCATCCATCCATATGGTAGGCAGACCAGGTGACACCACAGCTATAGAGGCCCCAGGCAGGCTCCCGTTGCCTCTGAGTTAACGGAGATTGCATCCCATTGACCTCATCAGCCAACAGCCTTCCTTTGGAGGAAGTGAGGCACTGGGAAAGCTTGGCTCGTTGAACCGCCAGGAAGCCTGGACAAGGCCATGACATAAGGGTACAAGAATGAGGATTAGATTTCTGCCAGGCCAGAAGGCACATGGGAAGGTCACCCCAAGCTCTGCCTGCCCTGTCCTCCGGCCACTCACTCAGCACCTCTACTCAGATGCAGGCACCACCCTCAAGGGGTCCACTTCTGAATAAGGGGTGCTGTTCCATCAGCACTGTGGGTTATGGACCCCATTCTTAGGGCCCTATGAGCTTCGCTGTGCACTGTCCTCCAGAGGGACTTGTGTTCATATGGGACAGGAGCCTTTCCTGAAAGCCCAGAGTCCCAGGGCCATGGGCCTGGCCTGGGCTGCGTCATTACCTTGAGCTAGGGTCCAGGAAGCCATGCCAGAACCGATTGGATCTGGGCCCTCTGGAAGAACCCATGACGTCACTAGGACCGTCCACTGGAAAAATAACTACTTTCACATGGTAGCAGATCCTGATGTCAGCCCTGCAGCTGGGGCCCTCGCTGCCACGGAAGTAAGGTCGCTTGACATCTTAGGGTCATGCTCCCTAAATCAAGCCCCCTCATCAGATTCCCTCTTTTGGCTTTTAAGGGCACATGCGCTCACATGCTTGTGCACGTGTGCGTGTACACACACATACACACACAGAGAATTTAAGATTAAAACTAACTAAATAAGCCCAAAGAAAGCCAGGTGTGGCTTCTGCTGCCAAAGCAGTTAGGTTAAAAAAAAAAAAAAGAAAGAAAGCCAGGTGTGCTGGCTTGTCTCAAGCCAGTGCAATGACAGCTGCCCAAGGCAGAGTGGGCCTGCCTATTTGGAGGAGGCCACCCGATCTCCCAGATCAGGCCTTCAGGGTTTACCACATCTGTCCTGGTTGGATGCCCTGTGGGCAGCCTGGGTTCCATCTGCCCCTACACCTGGCTTAGGGCATTAGAGGGGTCTGTCCTTCCTGCCAGGCTTGGTCAGTGCTCTGTAGCTGTTAGCATTGTCGACGGAGTCTGTGAGACTCCAACAGTGAAGACACATCTGGCGGCAGCGTGGGGAAGAGCAGAAGCACTTCACAAGAGTTCCGGGTTCCCAAGCTTGAAAGGGAGGAGCCATGAGGGCCTCCATACTCCAAGTCATCAAGGCCTAGGACTTGCAGGGCATCAGGAGAAATGGAAGGGAGCCTGGGGCGCTCAGAGGACACGCAGAATGGTGGAGTGGGGTTCTTGAGTGTCCTTGGAGAAAAGGGGGTCTTACAGAGCTGAAGTGCAGGGTTAGGAGACGACACGTTGGCTCTGGGCTGCATCAGGACAGAGGTTAGCCGCAAGTGGAGGTGGACTTACGAACTGAATCTGGCGCCCGCCTTCTCTCGGGGTCCCCGGTGCCTGCTGCGCGCGCCCGAACCGCGAGGGGGCGACGGCAGAGAGGGAGGCGCGCGCGAGGCGGGGGATTCAAGCGCGTTATAAGGCGCGGACCTGACCGGCTGAGCTCGCTCGCTGCTATCGCTGCCGCCGGCATGGCCTCTGCTCACAGCCTCGCCGGAGCTCTCCTGCTGCTCACCTGCGCAGCAGGAGCCATGGGCCTCCCGGAGCCCGCCACGCCCGAGAGGAACCAGGCACACCCGCGGCTGCCCGGGAACGAGCTACCCACCTCGCCTGCCGACAGCCCACCGGTAAGATGCTCCCGTGCCCCAGACCTCCCTGTCCCAGAGGACCAGAGACTGCAGGAAGGTGTCCAGTACCCCAGATGCCCCGGGCAGGGGCTCAGTGAGACCAAGGGTTGTGTGGTTGTGCCGTCTGCACGGTGGTGGCTTTGGCGGCAGAATTCTACCAAGCCAATAGGAGAAGTTGAAAAAGGTGTGAAATGCAGATAACTTGCTCGTAGCAAAACTGGAAGACTAGCAGAAGAGAGGGGTTCTCAGACCCTTTTTGTTAGGCGACTTTCTAACTTAGGTGTTAGGTGACTGACTGCTCCTGAGAAAGGACTGATGATGTAATCAGGCCCTGCCCCTTCTCTCCCAGGATCTCCACCTGAAATGCTGGGGTGGGGGGTTGCGGGGGGGGCGATGCAGGCTGGGGTGGGTATGACCAGAGGGCTGCGGAGCGCAAATTGGCAGCCCTCACTGGGGCGACTCAACCCTGGAAGCAAGGTGCTCTCTGTGGGCCAGTCACAAGGAGAGACCCCAGGCCAGAGTTCTGTCCTCCGCACCCCAGAGGCCAACAAAACATTCACTAAGACAGCTGGAGTTGGTTACAGCCCTGGGCTCCTTCTGCAAGGTATCACAAGGTCCCTTCCACCATCCCATTTCGCCTCACCCAGCTGCCTCTCTGGGTCGGTATTCTCCCCTCCCCCACAGCCTTCTAAACTTTGCTGAGGTCAAGACCTAATCAACAGGAAGCAGGAGTAGGCTGGAATTTACCAGTGGGGCTTTGGCCTTGAACCCTCTTTGGAGTGTCAAGGTGTCACCAGCTCTCTGACTGGCCAGGGCAGCTGCCCAGCCCCCAAGCCAACTCCTAGGACCTCAGACCAATATGGCTAACAGGGGTCTGAGTCCATACACAGCTCCCTGGTCCCCCTGGAAGGGTCAATACACCTACCTGTCTTGACCTATAGTGGGAAGTACTGCAGCATACATTTCCAATGAGGGTGTCAGTCCAGCAAGAAGCATAGAAGCCTCCATCTTGCCAGCCTGGCCTGTGACCCATAAGGCACAGGTTTGGGTCATTCTGAGTTCCTGGGTCTTTGTATCAGACACTGGAGTCTGTGCCCATGACTTCTTCTAAGTTCCCTTGAGACATTGCCTTCCCAGCTGGCAGCCCTGTATGGGACCCAGACTGCTTGAGGCTCACTGACCGATTTGCCAAAGGCCTCTGCCAGGAAATGAGGCTCCTTTCAGATCTAGGCTACTTGGGCCAGTTTTTAGAAGTGTTAAAAACGCTGGGCGGTGGTGGCGCACACCTTTAATCCCAGCGCTCGGATCGCAGAGGCAGGTGTATCTCTGTGAGTTCAAGACCAGCCTGGTCTACAAGAGCTAGTTTCAGGACAGGCTCCAAAGCTACAGAGAAACCCTGTCTCGAAAAACCAAATTAAAAAAAAAAAAGTCCCATGCAGTGGCCTTGAGTCATGGCATCTCACCTGACCCCTCTGCTCACCATGGCCTGTGACCACCCACAGTGGCCCCAAGGCTGGTGGGAGGGAAAAGAGGACCTGCTGTCAGCCATGATTCACAGTCACCTCCCGAGCACCTGTGGGTGGCAGTGGCTCTCGAGGGTGGTGAGACTGTCCTAGTATATCTCGAGGAAGGGCAGGAAGATGTGGCCCAGAGCACCTGCTAGAGTCCCACCTCCCACCTTCCTGCAGCCTGGGCTCTTCCAGGAGTGCAGTGAGGTTTCATCCTCGTGGGCTGGGGCTGGGCGGGGGGTGGGAGGGAAGATGACGATGATGAACAACGATGCTACCTCTGAGAACACAAGTGACAAGGTCCAGGCTGCTGCCAAGCAATACCATAGAGCAAGCCAACCAGCCTGTGGCCATCTGTGTTCTAGGAGCCAACCATGGCACATGCACACAGTGTGGATCCCCGGGATGCCTGGATGCTCTTCATTAGGCAGAGTGACAAGGGCATCAACAGTAAGAGGAGGAGCAGGACCAAGGCCAGGCGGCTGAAGGTAAGCAGCTTGCGCTACCACCCTCACCAGCCCCCTAGCACCCTTGTCTCCAACAGCAAATGCCATGGAAAGAATCAAATATGAAGCCGGGATCCAGCAAGCCTGGAGTTAGGAGCCTGGTCCAGTCATTCACCCTATACCCTTAGGATGCCAGGTCCTTCCTAGCTTTTCCCTCATGCCCAGAGAGAGATGCTTGCCCAACATGTGTTTGGGAATCAGAGTACCTTCAGACTGATGGAGGCCCTCTCGGTATGGTCCTGGCCTGGGCAGGAAGCTGGCACTTGGGTGACTCATGCATTGAGCTCCTCAAAGTGACTCTGGACCAAGGCTGGGCCTTAGTGTGTGTTAGCCCCTCTCTATTGAGGTCAGCCTTGGCTGCCTGAGAGGTGCTGGGTTGGCCCTGCACCCTTAGCCACCTGACTTTGCCCAGGCTTCTCTATGCAGGAACGTGCCTCCTTTCTCTTAGGTTCTGACTCAAACCAGGATAAATTCCTTCAGGGGCCTCAGAACCAAGTGCAGTGGAGACTTGCTGGTGTGTCCCATGTCAGAATGAGAGGCAAGTCCTCAGAAGCAGCCTGGAATGGTCCTTTCTCTGGGAATGACACCAGGAGAGGCAGCTGCAATGTTCTGCATACAGAGCCTGCCCTGCCCTGTACCACCCCTAGTGAGCTTCATACCATCACAAACCCATCAGCACACTCCCTGGGCCTGTGGCTTTCACTCTCTGCTTGATGACAGAGGGATATGAGAGCCCAAAGGACCTCCACCAAGAAGGGAAGAGCCCACGGCCACCATGGGAACTCTCCTGCCTGCCTCTCTCTAGCAGGACCTGGCAGTAGGGGTCACCTATGTCCTCCCCTCAAATGTTTTCACCACCCACCTTTCCTTCCAGCTTGGCCTGCCAGGACCCCCAGGGCCACCAGGTCCTCAGGGCCCCCCAGGCCCCTGTATCCCATCTGAAGTTCTTCTGAAGGAGTTCCAGCTATTGCTGAAAGGTAAGGGTGTCACCCTGTGGGCACACGCTCTGTGGTAAGCCGGAAGAGCATCTCTAGAGGGCAGGCCAGCACTCAGCAAGCACCTGCTAAGTTGCTCTCCAGTTGACAGTCCTACCTGCCATGGGGTGGGTTGGGGGTGGAAGAAATGTGGCAGGCAGAGGCCTCATGGAGGAAGACAGACTGCCTTTCACTGTTCTTCATTGGGGACCAGCACCCCCATCTCCAAGTTAGGAGACCAGTCCAGGGTTGGGGAGCGGCTGTACCAGGGAAAACTGCTTCCTTCCCGCAGCTTGTTTTAAATACCTTTCCAGCAGGTGAAGAGCCTTTGTGTTACCTCCACTGTAGCCACACTAGGTATTTATACACAACTTTTCCAAAACTGTGGATGTGGCCGATCGATGAGACTAAAGGACAAAGGTGCTGGGTTCTGGATATGCGCCTGCTGGAGCTTAAGGCAGATAGCATGGAGGGAATCTGGTAGCTGCAGGGTCAGGGAGGAGTGTCCCCAGGACTCTCGAGGGCGGCCAGCCTCAGTGCCCACACTCCAGGGCTGTGGGCGGGCGGGCAGGGTGGTCCACTGACCGCTCTGTGTCAGGCGCAGTGCTGCAGCGAGAGAGCACGGAGCCCAAGCACTGTACCAGCGATTTCACCACACCAGCCTCCCGGGTCCCGCCCACCCAGGAGCATGGCCGCGACCAGGACCCAGGTGCCCTGTTGGCGGTGCTGGCTGCGGCCCTGGCCCAGGGCCCACGGACGCCACACGTAGAGGCCGCGTTCCACTGTCGCCTGCGCTGGGATGCACAGGTGGAGCGGCGCGCGCTTCATGAGCTTGGGGTCTACTACCTGGTGAGTGGGGCGCAGCTGGCCGGGTGGAGCAGGGTCAGACCCCAGGTGACCTCGCCTGTGTGCTCCTTAGCCCACCATCGAGGGAGCCTTCAGCAGAGGCCCAGGCTTGAACCTGACCAGTGGTCAGTACACCGCACCAGTGGCCGGCTTCTATGCTCTCGCTGCCACTCTGCACGTGGGTGAGGCCCGGGGCATGGTGGTGGGGCGCCTGCTGTCCTGGCCCTGACAGCACTCATGTGACAACCTCGACTTATGTTCCCTGCAGTGCTCACAGAACAGCCGAGAAGAAGACCACCAAGACCTCGGGACCGTCTACGCCTGCTGATCTGCATCCAGTCTCTTTGTCAGCACAACACGTGAGTGGGCGCTGCAGCCTGGCCTGTGCTAGTGTAGAGTGCCTCCTCCATTCCTACTACCGCTGGGGCGTGGGGGACCCCTGACCCCATCGTGCCTAACTCCTTCCCAGGACCTTCTCTGTTCTGCCTCCTTTCTGACTCTTGACACTAGAATACTCACTCAGAGGACAGAGGGAGTGCCATATCTGGAAGGGCTTTGGGGGGAATTCCACAAGGTCCCTCATTGGTCACTCTTCCGCCCCTCACCTGTGAAACTTCCCCAATGATTTAAATTGCTCATGACTGGTGGTGTCCACTCTGTGGGCCTCATCTGGTCCATGAGAACAGGGACTGTGCCCTCTCTGCCTGGCACCTGGAATGGAGGCCAGGCACAGGGCAGGTGCTCTGCACAGCTGGAGGATGCGTAAATGAATAGGGAAAGACTCAGATTTAATCTGGCTTTGGACTTCCTGGGTCTATTGGCTTTCTGTGTCACCTGCTGCCTCCCATCTTGGCCTGTACTTGCTTCCAATCGGAGAGCCAGGACTTTGTGCCCTTTGCACGGTTCTAGTCTTTCCTGACTTTCCTCCCTCTGATGACCGGATTCAAGCACCCCCTCCTAGGGATGATGGCTCTGCACCCAGTGCTTTACTGTACATGGTGTTGATTGCGGAATGACTGCTACTGCGTGCACTGAGCACGAAGCTGGTGAGGCCTGGGGACAAGCCGACCATCTTTCTGTCTTGGGTGCAGCTCCCTGGAGACTGTCATGGGGTTGGAGAATAGCAGCGAGCTCTTCACCATCTCAGTAAACGGTGTCCTGTATCTGCAGGTGTGTGGGGCTGTGCCGACCATGCAGGAGGTATGGGGGGTTGGCAGGTGTTCAGGGTCACTAGGCATAGCACTCTTAGACATACTGAAGCGCCAGTTCTGGCTTAAAAAGAGCCAGGCTTTAGGTCCCGTTCTCCCTCCAGCTCTTGCCCCATAACCTGTGTTGGGGGACAAGTCTCGCTTTCAGACCGTACAAGAATCTGATGATGTGATAGGTGCTTCCAGCCACCCAGGCCCTCCCAGGAGGCCAGGAGGGTGGTCACAGAACTTGATGCCTGAGCCCTCTGGGACTACGGGAGGCCCAGGACAGTTTTCTACACGAAACCTCAGTGACAGTCTCTTGCCACTGTGGATCTGCCTAGTGGTAGAGATGCAGATGTCAAAATAAGATTTACTAAAAAGGAAAGTTTGTGGAATGACTTGAGTGTTCACATATGACGGAGCTCTGCTAAGCTCCAGGATGGGGGTTTGGCTCAAACCAGCTGTAGTGCTGGAAGCATGAATTCCGTTGAATTCTAAGGGTGCATGCGCCATGAGGGTCCCTCAGGCGCAACTATCCTGGGTGGATCTCAATTCTTATTACGGCAGTTTCCAGGTAATGTTAGGCTACTGATGTGTGGACCACGCTGGGGCAGCAAGATTGGAGCAGTGCTCACAATGTCTGCAGTCATGGCAGGCCTGGGAGACAAGCTGTGCCGCAGAGAACCTTCCTAGCCTCTTTAACCCCAGTGGGGCCCCAGGCAGGAGCTTGCTCCCATACACTGCGATATGAACACTAGAGAGTAATAGAGTAAGAGCCAGATGTACTTACTAGTTTTGAACACGAGACTAGTCAACATCGGCTCTGAACTTAGGTCTGTCCCTTCTCCCATGTGGGGCAGAGTAGGTCACAGTGTGGACAATGACCCATGATGAGCACTGCAGGCTGCCCAGGGCCTCTGCTGCAGGGCCAGCCTGAGACCTGACAACGTGCCCTTCCCTGCAGACAGGACACTACACCTCCGTCTTCTTGGACAATGCCAGTGGCTCCTCCCTCATGGTACGCAGCGGCTCCCACTTCAGTGCTATCCTCCTGGGACTGTGAGGGCTGCTGTGGGCTCTTACCCTCACCAAGCACAGTGATCTGATGTCTACAGTGTCAAATGACAATGGCTCTGTGCAAGAGAAAGCCCACTGGACCTCTGTACACACTGGGCACTGCATGACCTCTCAGCACAGCTACCCTACACATTCCTGATGAGGTAATGGAAGGAAGCAGGCTCTCCCAGAACCGACAGCAATTTGTGGGTATCATAAGCCCGGCTTGGCTCGTCTGGAACCATTTAGCATATTTGGTAGCACTCGCTATATACCCCCAGCTGCAGAGCTGGCACCCTTGCGTCTCCATACAGTCTCAAATTCCTTCCTGTGGCCCAGCATCTTCAGTACTTTGTACAGAGCTCCAGCCAGGCCACTACCTGGAACAGGTACCTGTACAAGGCAGGGCTATGGGGAAATGATTGTAGGTCCTTAGTGCTTAATAGGGGAGCCTAGGCCTTCCTGAACCACACACCCTGTCTGCATAGATTCCTGGGTCCATATACAGCCACATTTACCATGCCTCTGCCTGCAATGTAGCCTCAAGGACCTAGGGACTCAGGGAGCCAGTGAGCCTGGGTCTGGCAGCAGTTTCTATTTCTGGGGTAAACAAGATGAATTACAGGCCCCTTAGTGGACACCCTAAACATATGGAATCTGTACTTCTCTGCAATCCCTTTCACAGACAGGCCATCTTCACCCTCTACAAAGGCTACCCTTTCCTAACCCTTCTGAAGCTCTGGCTCACAAGCTTCCCTCCTGAGACCCACTCCTGCTGCAGAGCGTGGTCTGGCTGAGCAGGTGGCCTGGTAGTGAAGAAGCTGGTTGAGGATTCTTCCCATGAGAAGATGCAGGGCTGCCTTCCAGCTTGTCTCAATGCAGTCTCATTTCTAATAAAATGTGGGACTGGCCCCACACAGGCCTGGTAGTGAAGAAGCTGGTTGAGGATTCTCCCCATGAGAAGATGCAAGGCTGCCTTCCAGCTTGTCTCAATGCAGTCTCATTTCTAATAAAATGTGGGACTGGCCCCACACAGGCAGTGGCGAGGACTGGGACCTCCAAGGTCTCAAGAGCCTGCTGATGAAGAGTTGACACCAGCACATCCATCCCCACCAGATGCTTTGGGATTTCTTGGCCTACCAGGAGTGCGTAAGCCTGGGATGAGGGACAAGAGAGTAATAATTGCCAGTTGTTTCATCTTTTAGCTGACCTCAGGATGTTACCACAGCAAGCCTGAATGCCCTTCTATAACCAGACTTCTCCCCCGAAGCAGGTTGCCAGCCCACAACAAGGGAATAGAGGTCTCTGTCCATGAGCGGGCCTGGCCCAATTCTCAGTAGGACTGGTACCCACCCTGCCAGGAAGCACTGTACTGGCCTGGGTCCTGACTCCCTGGCACTTTGATAAGGACAGGGGGTAGACACACCCTTCTCTGGACTTCACTTTGTATCCAGTGGGCACAGACATGTTAGAGAAGTTATCTTTTACCCTTGAGAAAGCCACATAAGCACATATCTTAACCACTGTGTTAGACAACTTAAAAGTATTTATTGTGTCCTACTGCCTGGAAGGATGTATTTATGTACTGAATCACACAAAGCTGTGACAATGAAGGGCAGAACTGAGGCTCATTACCTTTTTTCCAGCCTACCTCACCAACAACTGTGAGGGGTGAGATCTGGAAAGAGAGGGAGAGATGCCTCTAGTCTCAGAGTTCCCCTTGAAGGTGGCAGGGGAGGTTCTTACTAACGAGGAAGGCTACAGGTGTCTCCCAGCAGACGGTAGCACTAAAGGACAAGGGTCATAACCTCTGAGGCACTGAATGATTTCTGCATTACTACAGAATTTACTGAATTAAACTGTTCTGCTTTCTGATGAGGTGGCATTCTGTTCCATAAGCCAGGCTGTCCCGGTCCTAGTCTCCGAGCAGGATTGCTGCCTCATTCCCTGGGGAAGGGGTAGCGCTGACGCTCTTTAAGTTACATTTTTTTTGAATTGCATTTATTTGGGAGGTTGAAGTATGCATACCATGGTGTGGATATGGAGGTCAGATGATAGCCTACAATAGTGGTCTCTCCTTCTACTTTGTGGAGATTAAATTTAGGTCCCCAAGCTTGGCAGGAAGTACCTCTACCAGCTGAGCCAGTTCATTGGGCCCACATTCAGTTATTTTAAAAATAATTCCTTTTTGTATGTAGTATGTGCAGGCATACATTCATGTGTAAGCGTTTGAATGTGGAGGCCAGAAGTCAACCTAGGGTCTTGTTCCTTGTACCTTGTTTTATGCGCAGCAGTACCTTATAGGCCCCCAGTGCAAGTCCTGAGACTGACAGTCTACTGCTGTGGTGGGTGGTAACATCTGGGTGAAAGCCAGGACAACAGTGCTTTAAGGGAATGAGAGTGAGCTGAATATAGCTGTTTAGGAGGCCTGATGGGACTGGCACTCCATGAGGTAACCTTACCTATGGGCCCTTTCCAGCCACACCTGGGTTCCTCCTGAACTGCTCAACATGTGTTCTGTACAAAGCCTGATTGTCACCCTATCACCCCACTGCAAGGTCCCACTTCCCCAAAGCAGTTCTAATGAGGGTGAGAGCATGTGACCTTACATGACAGGTCATCGTGGGCCTGTCCAAGATGTCTGGGATGGTTCTGACAAGGACAGACCCAGAGCACATTCTAAATCAAACATAGTTAACCCAGGACCAGTCAATCAAAGCAAATTAAAGGAACTCAAATGACTAGGAAAAAAAGAAACCTTTATTTACAACCATAGAAGCCCCACAGGAGTACACACACTGTGCACAAACAAAATGAACCTGCAAGTCAAGAGTGCATGTGCTGGCCCTCAGTGTCCTATCCTCACCACCATCACCGTCACGTTGTCTGCTGAGCCCCGCTGCACTGCCTTGTTGGCCAGCCTGTTGCATGCAGCTTCATAGCGGGCATCAACAGCAGGTTTCCCTTCTCGGGTCTGGATCTTTTCATCCTACCAAAGGGATGGAATCTGAGTGACCAGGACATCCCAAGACACTACGGCCAGGGAAGGGCGTGCTCTGTCCCTAACAAAAGCCCCCAACAGGGTTTATGTTGAAAGATTACAAGGATTACTCCTGACACAGGGGCTATGGAAGTAAAGAGCAGTGGAGACAAGTGGTACACCCTCTAAGATGTCTCACCTCAAGGCAGGACAAGATGAAGTTCACGGCTTCCTCTGGGGTAAAGACCTTGAAGAGCCCATCACAGGCCAGCAAAATGAACCTACAATATTAGGAAGAAACAAGGGGGTTTCAGCCAAAAGCTCTTGAACAGGAATGATTAAAGGGACAGTTCAGTGGAAGAGTAGCTGACTGCCTAATGTAAGGAAGGCCCTGGTTCCATACTCAGTATCCTAAAAACAAAAATAAAAGGATAGTGGCATACACATATGTAATCTTGGTTGTCTAGAGGTAGAGAAGGGGTCATTCTGGCTACAGAGCAGGTCTGAGACCAGGTGGGCTACAAAAGACCTTGTCTCAAAAGACCAAAACCAACTGAGCTTGGTAGTACTCGCCTTTAATCTCAGCACTCAGGAGACAGAGACAGGTGGATTTCACAGCTAGCTTGGTCTACATAGTGAGATCCTGTCTCAAAAAACAAAACAAAACAAAACAAAAAAATACCAAACCAAACCAGTAACTTTGTATCTAACACTGCAGCCAAAAAAATTTTAAAGAAATAAAAATAAGAAATCTAAAAGTCCTTTTTTGAGTTGTGGGTGGGATGTTGTACATTACAAAGGGACTATATTTTCCCAACCCATAAATAGAATCAGAGACCTTAACATGAGATGCTGCATTCTGGCACTTCACGGACAAACGTGACAGCAGCAGGTATGTAGTGAACATACCCTGTGATCTACCACCACAGGCCCAAGGAAGGAGAGCTAAGGGCAGGCTAAGTGAGGCATCCTTGGGTGGTGCTTCACTCCTGAGGGCCCAAGATTCAAAAGTGAATACCCCACTTTCTAATCTGAACACAGCTCACTCTCCCCGTGATGACCAGAGGAAGCCTCTGAGCATCCATGTTTCACTGTGGCAGCCACTGTTGTCCTGGCCTGCCTTTAAGGTAGTTAGCTGCTTTTGCTTCCTATCCTATACACAGTTTTCCTCTTCTGACAGGGCATGTGCCCAGCCATGTTTTCTGAGCATACAGCCTGAGGTTGGGACACAGTGGAAATAAGTATAAGCAGGCTACTCTTCCCAGTATTTTCAGTCAGATTCAGAGTAATCAATCACATAACATGTACTTATAACACAGTCAAGGAGTTATGAAAACAAAGTAGAGCCCCAGGGCAGAGAAAGCTATCAAGAAAATCCTACAAGCAGCCTCTAGAAACATACACCAAAACATACACCAAGATGGCTAACAACATGGCACAGGCAGGCAGGCAGGTGTCAGATCAGCACTTCCAGGCAGGCCTGGAAGCTGTTACAGGAGGCTGTCATGTGGCTACTATTCTCTGCCACCCACCCTGCTTCAGCTCAGTCCTGTTTTCTGAGCTCCTTCCTGTTCAGTTTGGCTCAGCCTTCACCATCCTGCTAGAGTCAGGAGAGCTCCATGCTCTGTAGCCTGGTCCTCAGACATCCTTGCTAGGCTCCCTGGGCTGCCCTCACAAGCCCGTGCCTGGTCTTGATCTACCTGCAACAGGCAACACTTAAACAGGAAGTTTGTCTCAGTCTCTGCCCCTGTAACTCTACATTAATGAGCTAAAACCCAAGATCCTGCTCAATCTGTCCCCAGAACGCTTCCCACTTTCCCTGCAATCCATCAAGTCCCTAGCCACCATTAGCGGCACAGACCTGGCTAGTCACTTGAGCGAATTGATATGAGTCTGATGTCCCTCCCCTACTGCTAAAGCCTCCTAGCACAACTTCCACACTCCTGCAATAAACCAAGTATTCATCTCATTTGTTCCCTGACCACCGTGGATCCTATGAAACCAGAAACCATAGTCTGTTTTTGTACCCTAGGGCCAGGTGCATTGCCTACCCACCCACCCCAAACTCCTCCAGCAAAGACAGCTCACATATAGGAGCAAAATCAGCAAGAGAAATAAGGCCCTGTGCATGTACACCAACGCTTTTGGTGATCATTTTCTTTTACCTGTCATTGGGGGTCAGCTGACAGCGTCTGATATCAGGCACAGATGTGACCCCACAGCGCTTGTACTGCCCATCTCCAATGGAACGGGAAACCTCCAGCACGCCCAAGACACGCCCATCTCTAAAACAAGGGGAACAATGTAAGACTCTCACTTGACAGGCCACAGGTCCCCCAAAGCAGAAACTCGGAGATCATGGTAGCTGGATCTGATATTTCTTTTTATTTTTCAAGACAAGGTCCTGTTCCCCTAGAGGCTGGAAAGTCACATAGCTGTACACTTGTGATAACTGGCACCATCCTAATCGCTGGTGGGCTCAACAGTGAATCTCAGTACAATCTCATTACTACATCCCTTCCCCAATTTCCCATGCTCAGTTATTTTTACAGGATGGGGAGGGTCCTAAGCCTGTTCCTTAAATGACTGAGCATGCAAGGTGGCCAGGAAAGAGCATGGTTTGGACTCTAATGAACTAGGCTAGGCTCAAAGGACCCCTGAGGCTATGAGCCCTAGATGCCCAAGTGCTTTCTTCACATCAGCAGCGTTACAATCACACTCTCACATTTTCATCCAGACTTTTTGGTGAGGGGCAGGGAAGAAACAGGAGATGACCCATAAACAGGAAAAGGCACCTAAGGCAGACACCATGAACCAAGAGAACCAGTGTGGAGTCCCACTGCCCTCAAGAATCAACCTAGCCCAGGCTCTCACTGTGACCACATGGGCCCTCAGGCCATCATTTTTAAGACTTAGTAAATGCCAAAGCAGTGTGGTAGCTCAGTATCCCTGAGGTTCCTAAGTCAAAATTGAGATGCTGTATAGGCAGACAGGTGGGACAGGAAGTCCTTACTGGGCTGGTACTATAGTCCTGGAGACAGCATTCAGTCCAGCTTTGGCTCCTCAGGGTCCCAGTCACCCACAGTAACTCACTTCAACCACCCTGAATATGTTTTTATCCCTAAAGCCTTCTGCTGGCACCTGGGGAAAGCAGAACATTCTAGAACATATATTATTATATCAAATTGGAACAAAGTGAGTACCCAGAAGCAATGCTGAACAGGAAGAGTAGGGGTGCTCAGCTTGGGAGTACCCACATAGGAAGCAGCTCCACACTTAAGAGCCATACGATGCCAAAAGAGCACCTCCTCTGCAGCCCTCAGACCACAGCTGTGTGCAGAGCCTTCCTACTCTAGTCCTCCCAAGCTAAGACTCTTGCTCTTCATGGATTTGGGGCTCATCTGGGTACTGAAAAGAGTAGGAGACTGCTGACTTCTCTAGCATGTGGGAAAGCCATCTCAAGGAAGCCTATAATACTGCTATGTGCAGCTAGGCTGCAGCTAGGAGCTCCATCCTGGAAAGCGGGTGCCCAAAGCCAGTGGGTGAACATGAGCATGACTATACATACACTCTGGTCTCTGAGGGCATGACACTAGCACTCAGTCCAGGCCCAGGAGCACAGTGCTGATGGACAGCCTCTCTCTTTCCCTGTATAACTTCTCTTTGTGCTCTCAGAGGAACCCCTGCTGCACACTGCCTTCACTGTAATGGCCACATACGAAGTTGTTTATTTTTTTAAGAAACACCAGAAAAAATATTAGTAAACAGGGATGGAAACATACTTCTCTAAATGTCCTTCATTCAATTTGTGTTTTGAACTATGTGGTAAGGGAGTAAGAGACACACAACCACATTAACTATTTTAAACTGTTTGGTGGCATTATAGACATTCATGTGGGTACACAGCCATCACCACTGTCCACCCCTAGACTGTTCTCTCTGCCCAAACTAAATAAACCTCTGTTTCCAGTTAAGCACTAACTCATCCCCTTCCCACCAAGAAGGCTCATTCTGACCCCAAGCTCTAGGACTCTGGCCCTCAACAGGGAGAATCATAGTGTTTGTTGTTTGTGATTGGCTCAGTCACTCCATATACTGTCCTGAAGATTCATCCATGTGGCCTCTATGAGGCCTTCATGCCTCCGGAAGGCTAGTAATACTCTGTTCTTTATAAATAAACGCTCATTTTCCAGTCTTGTCAGTGGGAACCACACTGCTGCCCCCTTATGGCTACTGAGAACATGAAGTAACAGTGGTTCTCACCCTTCCTAAATTGTGGGGGCAGTGACCCACAGGTTGAGAACCCCTGGTGTAGAGGCCTTGCTCCTGAGTCCTGTGTGATCCCATGTGACCTGGGGGAACTGCAGTCTCCACGGTGGCAGTATCATTCTCCATCCCCACCAACAATGCAGAAAGACCACAATGTTTCATGCAACTTATAGAGAAAAAAGCCTTGAAACTGAAAACTGAACGTAATGGTAGTAACAAAGAAAGGCACACTGCGAACAGTCCCTTCACCTGTACACAGCACTGACAGGGTCCCCGGAGCACGGTCTGACAGTCCCGCACCCAGCACTGTGACAGCACATCTACGATGAATTACCTTTCAAGTACAACAAGACACCAAGGAACATGTAAATTCTTAAACAGTGCTAACTTTGTGACTATGATTTTGAAGTTATTTAGACAAAAAAATACAAACCAGGTTTTCAATAGGAAAGAACTACAAATATTAAATCAAAGAAGAGAAAGTGCTATAATGAGAAATTTGGATTAAAAAATAGCTATCTAGCATATAATTTTACGTGTATACTGTTTCTTATAGTGTTCTGTCCCTGAAGCAACTCAGAACGAATTAATGCCCCAATGAAATGAGCATTCAGCACAAGATCTGGTTCTTAAAGCTGGCGGCAAATGTGAGCAGGATAGTGGAGGCACCCAAAGGAGCTTCCAGCGCTGTGCCTGGGACAGCCTAGCACACCCAAAAGCACAATTCACACAGTAGCTCACAGACAGAACACACAGTGGGGAACCCTTACCCCAACCCAGGCCAGGACCTCTTCTCACACTCTGAACAAACACTTAAGACATTTTCCCCACTTTTCAGAAGAAATTCTGCCACTCTACTTGTGAGGAGAGCCTTTCCTCACAGAGCACCTGCGGATACAGAGGCAGGACGGCTGCTGACAGGAACCACAATGGACGTGCCTCCGCAGCCCTCTGCTGATTCCACAGGGAGGTACAATGCAGTGCTGTGAGCACAGAGACTCAGCACAGACAGCAGTCTCCTGCAGGACAGGGCAGCCCAATAGCTTTATTTTCAGCACTGTCAATCAGACCCTGGGCTGTTCATGGTAACAGGGTGGCTATCAAGGTACATGCCAGGCCAAAATAAACGTCTTTAAAAAAAAAAATTTTGAATCTAAATGTGAATTTTTTTTTTTAGTAATGTGTATGTACTTGTGTGTGTTTGTGTGCATGTACATGTCTATGGAGGCCAACAGGGGTGTTGTAGCCCCTGGAACTGAAGTTATGGTGTTTTTGAGTGTATGAGTGCTACAAACTGAACCAAGTCCTCAGGAAGAGCAGAAAGCACTCTTAACCTCTCCAGCTCCAACAACCTGAATCAAAAGAAGGCTTTAACTCTAACTTCCAGTTTGTGAGAAACAGTGAAGAAACTGATAATTTAGAATGTGGGTGACTTCAATACCTGTTAGACTAGACTAATGTAGTTCAAAACCTAATATGAAATTCAAATTTGAAAATAAAAGGGTAGGAGAACATGCAATCTAGAAAGGACATATTAAAGAGGGTCCAGAAGGAGACGGAGGGTGTGTAAAACAAAATACATAGCACACAAGTATGAAATTCCCAGTTATGACATGCACAGATGTCAGGGTGTCCGCACATCAACAGCAAAGATCTACTCCAGCCTTACACTCACTAAAAGCAATAGAGCAGTTGCTAACTAGTGGGAAATAATGAAATTTGCTTTACTATTTTTAAGTGATTTTTCTGTATGTTTGAAAATTTTAATAAAACTTAGGAAGGAGAGAACCAATCCTAGCTTTGGGCAGGAGAGCAAACCACTGCTCAGGGACAAAGACTCTGCCAGTCTCTGGCCTCTCATCCCAGTTTTCTCAAAGGAACAGCTTGTTCAAGCCCCATCCACTGAGGCCCCTCAACAAGGCTCTGAATGAAGTGGAGGCTGTGAAGTTAACCCAATACAGACAGGCTCGCAGCCACAGGACTTTCAATTTCAAAACATCCCAGAAGTTTACCTAAAACCAGACTTCTGAACATTTATCTCCAATAGGATAAAAAATAAATAAAAATTAAAGGACAAATTGTAGAAAGAACCAGAAAACATTTATGGTCACACTCAGAAGGTGTTGTCCTGCAGGCAAGACTGAAGTGCTCATTTAGGCTCTGGGGACACAAGTGATCAACTAGAGCAGTTCCATGGCCTTCGATGACAGTGGTGAATGAACTGATGAGGACAGACCAGGCCAGACATAGTCCTCTGTGTCAGAGAATCCCAAATCAGCAACAACACGGCCGAAAGACATCACTTTATTAACTACTTTTTGAAGCAGTGCCTAGTTTGGTCTTGAACTTCTGAATTCAACTACTCCTCCTGTCCCAGTCTCCCAAGTACCTGAGACTACAGGCACCACCACACCTAGCTCTGAATCTGTTTTTCTAACTACTTGAGATTTTCTCCCTGGTGGAAACTAATTTATTCAGTGCAACAAAGGGCAGTACTTAAGCTAGGTATGGTAAGGCAGGTCAGGAATTCCAGCAGTGAGGAACTGGAGACAGGAAGATCAGGAGTTTAAAGTCAAGCTTTGGCTACAGACTGAGCTCAAGGCCAGCCTGGGCTACGTGAGACCCTGTATCAAAAACCAAGAGCACACAAACAAAAAAGGACAGTATTTAAGCATTTTCTCAGACACACTGAAACCAGTAAGTGGTCATTATTGACCTGAGACAGTTCTGATCAATTAGAGAGACATATTTCTTGCTCATTCTCTGCCTCTCCTAAGATATAAATGAACTCCATATATACTACCAGACCTGAGAGTGGGCCTCAAAATGTTGACTTCTGTGTACCATGCATGTTCAGTCCTCAAGTGTGTTAAGACCTCAGTTCCTAGGGCTCCCATAAATCCCCTGGATACCTGACATTCCCTCCGGCCTTCTGTATCCTCATGCGTTCTTCATACTGAGTTGGGTTGTGCTCTTTGCTGAGGCTTAAGGCTGCATGTTTTTGACTTTCCTCATTATATCGGCATAAGATTGCCTGGGAAGGTAAAGATCACAAGCCATAAAATTCAGTGAGCAGTTCTAGGAACTAGTCAAAGGGAGAGACTAACAATGACTTCACACTCAATGAGAATCCAGCATCAGAGGGACACTAGACCAGGGAAATTGCTGAAACACATTGTGGGTGAGAAATCCCCAGTTCTGGTGTCAATTCTGGCATAAGTCTTACTGGGTTGTCTGTAGCCAATCATTCACATGGCCACTGTCATATCAGTTGGAAGAAAGGTATTTGACAAATACCATGGTCAAAGTCAGAAGTTTGTGAGTCTATGAGGGGTGAGGATATGGGCAAACAAGCAGCGCTCCCACGACCATGGTTACTGTGTCCATTTCAGAGAGGACGCTGAAGCCCAGGGGAGTAATATGCCTAAAACCACACAGAGAACCTGGGCTCAGACTGGATCTGGGTTTGAGGGCACACTTTCCCACCTGTTCTTGTGGAATCATTGTTCTAAACTCTTAGATACTAAAACTACTCTACTGAAACTCTCAAAATATAAGCTCCATGAGGACAGGCTGTCACCTGAGGTTCACAAGCTGCACTCCAAGTGATGAGTAACCGACCCAAGTATCAGAGGAGAGGGGGTTGTAGAGGCTGCTTAAGTGTGAGTGGTCATGACAACTGAAGGATGCCAGAGCTGGATGGAAAAGCAGCATGCCATTGCACAAGGCCATTTCCTACACTACCCTGGACTTTCTCCCTGGGCTCTGCAGATGGGCTTGACCTTTTACTTCCCACTCACGTGTTCAAGTTACTCTGTAGTCACAATGTTTTGAAAGGCAGTGTTAATCCTTTCATTCAGTACGAACTAAGATCAGAAAAATGAGGAACTAAAGCTACCTGTATACTGATTTTTCACTCCAAACCACAGCATCACTTAACAGTATGCATACACGGGACGGGGGTGGGGGGTGGGGAGAGGATCTGGCTGTTAAAACAGATAGCTCAGGGTCTTATGGGAGAACAGACTGGCCTTTAGCTCAGCTGTTGATTCCTTCCAGGTGCACATTGGAACACTCCTTGTAGCAAGCCCATTAGAAGGCCTAACCAGTCACCAACATTTGCTGAGGTTCTCTCCTTAAGACACGCTGTCACCTAAGCAGGTGGTTCAGAGCCACATACCCGACTATCTCCAAGGTTAGCGATATACAAGATGTTGTCCACAGCCAAGACACATGTGGCAGTGGACCCGTCTTTCCAGGCAGGCTTCCTGGGGAAACACATCAGAAACATAGTCACTACTATTGGCAAATGTCCAGGAACTAACTTCCAGAGCCAAGCAGCAAGTCTGTTAAACTAAAACAGACTGTATCCTCTAAACTATTTCATGGTTTGTTTATGGGTAGGGTTCCCTGCCCCTCTGTGTCAATGGTTGGGAATTCCACGGCAACACTATTAGGAAGAGATGTGGACCTCTAGGTGATGGGGCCTGATGGGAGGTAAAAGTTCCCTCAAAGGGGATGTGGAGGGGGCTGGAGAAATGGCTCAGTGGTTAAGAGCATTGCCTGCTCTTCCAAAGGTCCTGAGTTCAATTCCCAGCAACCACATGGTGGCTCACAACCATCTGTAATGAGGTCTGGTGCCCTCTTCTGGCCTGCAGACATACAGACAGACAGGATATTGTATACATAATAAATAAGTAAATAAATATTTAAAAAAAAAAAGGGGGATGTGGAATCTTGCTGCAGGTGTGCCCTTGAAGGGAACTGTGGGGGCTCTAGCTGTTTTCCTTGCCTCTTGAGTCAAAGGGCTGAACTAATTGGGTTGCCCTATGCTGTGTCTGAAGTCCAGAGTGGGCTTGGAGTGCACCTTCAGTTTCAGTACTCCAGAAGCAGGAGGCAGAGGCAGACAGTGCTCTGAGATCCAGGCTGGCCAGGAACACAAGTAAAACACTCTCTCAAAAATGAAAACAAATGCCAAACAATTCTTTCTAACAGCCTGAGTCAAATCTTTCATTATTATTATGCAGAAATATATCCTTTGTAAAAAATTTATTGCATATGTATGAAGTGTCTTGCCTGCATGTGCACAAGTGCACACCTGGGGCTCCTAGAGACCAGAAGAGGGCAGTGAATCCCTTGGAACTGGAGTTACATAGTTTTGAGCCACCATATTTGTAGTAAAGAGGCCACTTGTTTTGTTCCTGGCTGCTCAAGAATAGAACACACAGAAACTGTATTAATTAAATCACTGCTTGACCCATTAGTTCTAGCTTCTTATCAACTAACTCTTAAATATTAATTTAACCCATCTCTAGTAATCTGTGTATCGCCACATGGCTGTGACATGTGGGTGCTGGAAACTGCACCTGAGCCCTCTGAAAGAACAGCCAGTGCTTCTAATCACTGAGCCATCTTTGCAACCCTAACATACATTTTTTAAAAAGCACTTTTTCTTTTTCTGTTTATTAGATTAAAAAAAACTATTATTGGCCGGGCAGTGGTGGCGCACGCCTTTAATCCCAGCACTTGGGAGGCAGAGGCAGGCGGATCTTTGTGAGTTCGAGACCATCCTGGTCTACAAGAGCTAGTTCCAGCGCAGGCTCCAAAGCCACAGAGAAACCCTGTCTCGAAAAACCAAAAAAATAAAATAAAATAAAATTAAAAAACTATTATTGTATGTACGTGAGTGGTGTGCACATGCATGTGTGTGTGTATGGTATGTGTGTGTGTGTGCATGTGTATGAAGAGTAAGGCCAACTTTTGGGAGAGTATCTCCTTTTATCATGTGGGTTCCAGGCCCAGGGACTGAACTCAGGTCATGAAAATTAGTGGCAAGCATCTTGAATCACTGAGCCATCTCATTGACTCCACACTCTTTTAGCTAATGGTTTTAAGAGCATACATGATACTAGGTACTTTTGAGACAGGAAGCACTGTGCTAAATAGCATCACAAGACCTGGCCGGTGTTCAGAAAAATGCCGCACACTTAGCATTCTCTATGGACTTATACTCACTGGCTTGAAGCCTGTTTCAGGAACTCTTCATCGGTGTGCTTAAACGTATCTAGTAGGCATCTCTTCACAGTTTTCTCCACACTGATCACATCTCCTGGTGGAGAAGGATCAAACAGAGTAACCTCTCAAGAAGGAAGACTGATGCCCACTGTGGTTCTGTTAGTCATTTACATAGAAACTTATTCCTAAGCATGTCCTTATTAACTCTGTTTCCACACCTGTAGGAGCGTCATGTGAATTTGGTTGTACTGATTTTCCAATTTGGTGTAGAGGCAGACAAGACACTAACTACATCCCAGATACTTGACAAGAAACCAAGATACGATGCTCTATCCACATAGCCCCTTACTTCTGACCCCTAAGTTCACACCCTAAAAACTAATGACTTTTTGTTATTGTTAAGACACATTTTCATGTAGCCCAGGCTGGTCTCACTGTGTAGCTGAGAATGACCTTTGTGATTTCCTGCCTCATGAACCATCACATCCAATATATGTGGTCCTGAGGAGAGAGTATTCATGCATGTTAAGCAAGTGAACAACCCACTGTGCTATACTCCAGGCCCACCAGTGCTTTGCCAAAGCACAACAAACTACTTGACAGACTCTGCCATGCAACAGCAGAGAAAAGTTAATGTTCACTCAGTTCTCAGTCTCACCTTTAGGAAATTTCCTGATTAAGTTCTGGTGCAAATTCTGTGCAGCAAATTTTGAGGCCCGAATTCCTCCATGTCCATCAAAAACAGCAAAGTATGAAACCCGAGTACTGGAAGAGTGAATTAAAAATCAATTACATTCTTAAAGCAATGATCACACCTCTTCACTGAAGCTTGTTTTGTTTAATTCTGAGCCAGGGGCTCCATATTTAGCCCAGTCTGCCTCGGAGTATTGGAATTATATACAGGCATCACCACATCCAGACAGAGCAAGTCACACTGTTGAGATACCAGTGACAATGACATGCAATGGAGGGAAAGGTAGTAACGTTTAAGAGACAAATATTTAAGTAACTTTCATGCATTTTAATTGTTAGAAACTCAAATTTGGGTCCAGTACAGCAGTTCACACCTTTAATCCCAAAACGCCGAGGCTGGAACAGGAGAACTGCTAAGAGTTTGAAGCTGGCCTAGGCTACACTGTGAGTTCCAAGACCAGTCTGACCTACAGAGTGATACTCTGTCTCAAAACACAAACCAAACAAAACTTTGTTTCTAAAAGTAAGCTGTAAGCTGGAGAGGCTCAGCAGTTAGGGGCACTTGTTGCTCTTGCACAAGGTCCAGGTTCAGTCCCACACCATATGTTAAGTTTACAAACCAGTTACAGGGATCCAAAGCCCTCTTCTGCCTCTGTGGACATTGGGCATGCACATGGTGCATACACATACATATATTCATAAATAAAAATGTAAAAACTAAGCTATATGATTTTTCAGACAATGAAATTAGAATTCAGAACTTTTATCTCATTTAAATTAGACTTTGTTTAACAAGCTAACAAAGTTATTCATCCAAGACTCTGGTCAAAAATGTCCATAAAAACAAAGAGAGAAGTTCCAGGATTGTTACTTAAATGTTGAATAATATCTAACTTCAAAGCTTATGGTGATAGTCTTATTCATATTTCCTATTTAACTTTTGTTAGAAAACCCATATATAGTAAAAGCCATTTAAAAAAAAAAACTACATAGAAGTCAGGTGTTGTAGCACACACCTTTAATCACAGCACTAGGAAGGCAGAGGCAGGCAGATCTCTGGGAGTTCAAGTCCAGCCTGATCTACATATTGAGTTAGCCAAGGTTGCATAGTATAACCATGTCTCCAAAATATAAAAACTTAGTTCAGGGGCCAACTATATGGCTTACTGGATAAAGAGTTTACCTCAAAAGCCTGACAACCTGAGTTCAATTCCTGGAACCAATGGATAGAGAAAACCAACCCAACAAAGTTGCCCACTGACCTCCACACAGGAACCATGTCATGTATAAACCCTCTGCCCGTGTCATAACCATACACAATAATAAAAATTAATTCAAAAAATCAGAAAGGAAACTGCCTATGAGAAATGATTTTTTAGTGTTAAGATCACCTTTTCTTATAAAGAGGACCCTAAGAAAGACATTCATGAATCTAAATACGAAGGAGAAAAATACAGGATCTGTTGAGTAAACTGGGAGCATGCAGTTCACGGGAGAGAGTAGAAAGGAGTGAGCGGAGGAAGGGAGGGGAGCAGAGAAAAATATATAGCACAATAAAAATTAAAAAAAAAAAACTTTTCTTTCAAACTCTTTTGAATTCCTTTGTAATGTAAAACATGCTCCATGACAAAACAAGCCTTATCTGCCTTACAAACTTACAACCTGTCTGTGCAGTTGGGTATTATCTGGGGAGACTTCCCCAAGGCCCTGTCCTGGCTTTGAAATCACTATGTTCCTATCTGTCTTCATCATTCCCCAAGGTGCTTTCCTGGCTTTGAAACTATGCTCTCTCTGTCATGATCACCGGCTCTGCAGCAAAGGTCACCTGCCATAATGATGAGCTGGACAACAGCTGTTAGCACACTGTATATTAATGATCAACTAGTGTCAGGGGAGTACACAGTATGTACATTATGTAATTCTCAATTATAGAAATTACAGATAAATTATGTAATTATTCAAGCCATGATACTATATATATAACAGAAGTCATACAATGTGCAACTGTCTGCTTATTTTTCCCGGGTCTGAGAACTGATCGGAGGCTTCAGTTCCCTGTGTGCAGCTGCAAAAACCACTGCTTTCTCTCTTCCAGGCCATTTTGGCCTTTTTGGTCTTTTTGGGCCCTTATTATCTGTCTGTACAGCCTCTCCCAATGCCATCAGACTCTGCTGGGTTTGTTTTCTTGTTTTGGAGGCAGACCCTCAGTTTGTAGTTCTAGGCTTGCTAGGAACTTGACATCCACTGAGTACTGGGATTTCAAGATAGGACGAAGAACATGTAGCACCACACCCACATTTTCTGCAGACCTTACTCAGCAATTTCCAATCCATCTAGGACACAGAGTAGGAGCACTGTGTCAGGGCTGATCAGTCACTGTGAGAGTACAACATCATGGAGTCCCACTTACCACTCAGGTACTATTCTGCTCAAAGTTCAGGCTGCGCAAATCTTTGTTGAGGGGCAGTCCCAAGTTTAGCAATGGTTTCTACTGACCAAATACTAACAGCAACTGCCTGTTCCATTGTGACAACAAATATATCCTAAGAGGTTAACAAATACCTCAAAATAAGTTCTCCCATCTAAGATCCTTGCAAAAAGCAAGACATTCACTGCATCAGTCTTTCTTGGAGAACCACCTTCACCCAGTTCAAAGCTTAGTAGAACAAAGGAGAAACATATGTCACCCAGGTTTGTGGGAATGCAAATACTCACATAAGGGATGACGGAGGCCTACACTCCTCAGTGATGTCATTCAGGATGACATGGGCATCCTGCATCTCCTCCCTCTCACCCTTCCGCTCTGCCACATAGCCTTTCAGACCAAAGATCACCGAAGAGGCTGAGGAAAGAAAAACAAAAAACCAATACAAAACTGTGCCTTACCCTTTAGAAGCCCTAGTCCCAGAGCAAATAAGAGGTACTATGGTGGCCTTACTCAGCAACATCATGGTGGTACAAATAAGCAATATCCCCCAGGGCATCTCCCTAATTATTAAGCACAGAAGAGCTCCACCTAAGGCGGTGAGAGTCAAAGAAGTGCTGCCTCATGCAGAGGTGGGACTGAGGACCAGGGAAAGATCCCTAAGTGTAAATTCAATCTGGTGACAATTTAATAAGGACAGAAAACTCCCATTTCTAAGAAATTCAAATCACTGGAGTTTCTAGTCCACAGTCATTTCTCTCAGTCAGTACAGGAAGAGAAAGTCCACAGCCATTTCTCTCATTCAAAGCTAATCAAGAGTTTTAAAACAAAGACTGGTAGTCAGAATGGATGGTCAAAAGTCAGTCATTTCTGAAGAAAGCTAAAGGTAAAAAAAGCATAGGTCTTTCTCAACTCTGAGGAACAATGTGGCTGGTTTCCTGTCAGGTCAGGCAAGTACATGAAAAGCAAAGGCAGTCTTAGAAATCATTTGCAAAGGGAGGTTGAGCCCACTTCTTAAACTCAGAGAAGTACTACAGTTAGGAAGCCGGGACTGGTTTTGCTCTGGGATGTTTAAGGTATGAAATCTAATACATTTGTTTTCAAATTGTCTGAAAACCTTTACAAACTTTCTTTTCCACAAGCTCTTCACCGCCATTCTTCTCTTCCTCAGGAGTTTTCCTCTTTGCTCCTTTCCCCTCACTCTTCATCACCTGGGAAACTGATGTGGCAAGAGAACCTAGAAATGAAGTAAAAGCCAGACAGAAACAGCTATAGACTGCAGAAAGAGTCACCAGCAGACCAGGCTCCATCCAGTCAGGCCCTAGACACACCAAGGCATTTTAAACATACAGTGCCTAGGCCTAGGGCTTCTGGTTGGGGAGGTAGAAGACAGGGCACATCCATGCAGAATGAAGAACCTGAGAATCTTTGTCCCAGAGATTTCTCAGCAGCAGAACTTTGTATACAAACTTAAACTTTTAGCCTGTAGCGGATTCATGATGTGTTACATCCACAGACCCTTAGAGACTGATACGGAAATTTCCAAAAGCTGTATGCAAACTCATATGTTCCCAAACAAGTAACAGGTTCCTAGGAAGCTCAAAATGGGGTTAAAAGGCAGGTTCTACCTGAAAGGCAGAGTGCTCCTAGAGCTGTCCCTACCTCTGTACTCAGGCCATACCTAACTGCCCCAGCAGTGCTCATGTGTTTGGAATGCATATGGTCTAACTTCAGTTTACAATCTTGTAGCCACAGTTTCTTCTCCCATAACATGGTGAGAGTATACCATCTCCAGGAACTACATGTCAATTGGGACAAGAAACAAACCATCTATTGTGGTGCCTGTTATGTCAAATGTCTGTTAAGTGTTCTCTGTGGCCATTCATTCAACCTACTCTTTACCAAAAAAGAAAAAGCTCTGTGCTAAGATTCAACTACTTGTAAAAGGGGCATATTTCCACAATGGTATTACAAAATACATGACACACTGCATAAAAGATCACCTTAATGAGAAAATGTCATGGCGATTTACAAGAGTTTCCCCAATGTCTCTCCGTCAGCATCACGCTGCTCACTTTTTGGCACCAGTTTTCCTTTCTGTATCTTTTCTACCTTACGCTGCTGTTACTGACCTCCAGGTGAAGTCCACCGCACCACAGGGCATGTCTGTATAGGAAAGACTCTTCACTAGGACTTAGAGCCTAGCACACGGTCAACTCCCACAAATGCTTTCTGCCCACTTGAGCAGTCTTCCAAGAAATCCAAAAATTGGGCACCAGATTATATATGTAAATCAACAGTGCTGTGCAACTCTTCTACTTGGTACTGTTTTCTGTCCCATGAATAACTAAGAAATTAGTATTCTTAAATTATCTTTAAATTAAATCTCTAAAACACTTGTTTTGCATATTAACCCTTATATAATTAAGAGCACTGAGTTTGTTAGGAAGTTTTCAAGGCTGACTAATCCAAACGCTGTAACTTTTTGGTATGAATCTACAGCTCTGAGAACTTTGGCATTTTTATCATCATCATCATCATCATCATCATCATCATCATCTACAGGCTCACTATATAGCCCAGGCTAGTCTGGAACTCAAGTTTCTTCTGCTTTAGCATTCTGAATGCTGAGATTCCAGGCAGGTATCTCAATGCTTGAATCTTAATTTTTATGTCAACCTAGCAGGTGAAGCCAAAGTTAAAGACAAGAAACAAAATAGCAATGTAGTGCTGAGGTCTCTAATCTCTGCCTCTGCTGAGGTCTCTAATCTCTGCCTCTACCTGAGGGTACCTGTTCAGTTTTAACAGACCTTACCTATTCTGTATTTCAGTGTCACTCAAATTCCTGCTGAAACCTGTGGATACAGTTTACACAGTCACAAAGGAAGGATTATCTCCATCCATACCTTGGAATCTGTTTGCCTACCTGGATCACCACTGCCAGCAGGTGGGAGGTCATCAAATAGTAAAGGTCCCCCAGATCCTGAAATAGAAGAACCCAGAATGAGTCCAAAATGAACAACCAGGCTTCAGTTTCAGAATCCATCCCACCAGGACACCTATGCAACAGGTTATTGAGACAAACTCAAAACTTGTGTCAATCCAGTGCAACTCATTCTGCAGGGAATAATATCCGGAACCTATTTTAAAGTCCTATGATTTCAAAGGAAATAGAAATTCTGTCTTAAAGAGCTGAATTTTACTTCAACTAGTAAGATACTTTATTGAACCGGAGAAAACTGCTCATCATGTCTGTGCAGCACTTCTCAGGGTTAGCTACTGCAGGTCTTTCTGCCTTACCTGACGCCATGGGTTCAAAACTTAAAGTCAGCCAACACCTAAAACATCTGTGTGTTAGAAATGGGGGAAAGGGAGAAAGATTGAGACAACTACAATCCCAGGATGAGTAGATGTTGACACACACCTGGGAAAGCCTGAAGACTGTACCTGAATCAGTACTGCTGGCTGGGGGCAGGTCCTCCAAGAGCATGGATCCTTCCTGTGCTTCTACCCCTAAAAGAGAAAACGTGTTAGAGGGCAGACAGTTATCCAGGACAGACTTCTACAGGGAACACTGTGCCCTCCCTGCTTTCAGTTAAACAGATTTAAAAATCTCTTCTGGATAGCTATTTACTATGGAAGGGCCAGTTTCCAACAATCACAGTCAACATAAAAACAATGAAATGACACCCTAGTAAGTATCAAATTTAAAAATTATTTTTTTCTTTGGGGAGTGGGAGGGAGAGATAGGGTCTTACCATATAGCTCTGACCTGAATCTCTCAGTGTAGACCAAGCTAACCTTAAATTCATGGAGCTCCTACTGCCTCTGCATACTGAGTACTGGGGTTAAAGGTGTGTGAGTGCCAGCACACCTATCTCTTCTTCCTTTTTTTCTCCCACCTCCAGTACTAAGGATGGAATGCATGCTAAGAGTATGTTCTACCACTAAACTACACATAACGTACCCTTGTTCCTAAAATCTTCTCTTGAAAGAGAATTAATGAAAAAGAAAGACAATTTTTGTACCTCAAGGTAGAGCTGAGAAGCAGAGGGAGCCCCCAAAGGCCCATGGGTATTACTGAACGCTATTTTGGTGACTTCTGCAATAAGAGAGGACCCTACTATAACTTGGTGTAACCAGCAAAGTGAATCAATGGAGAAAACAGGAGTTTCAAACAGCTGAAGATGGACAGGCCTCCAAAAAAGTCAAGGAATGTTTCTGGTTTTATATGTGTGTGTGTGTGTGTGTGTTTTCAAACTATGAATCTGAAGATTTAAATTCTAAATGTCTATGTCCCATTACCATTTTCACATAAAATGTAACCACTATTCCTTACTCACCAGCTTCTAAAAGTATTTCAAAATTCTTAAACTACTAAACATATGAACTAAGACAAAAATCTGGGGAGAACATGCTGATGGAGTGGGGCGAGCAGACCCTGACTACACTCTGTAGCTTTGGTCAGGCAGTATCAAAGGCAGTCCAAAGCATTGAATGGGAAACTCCCAAAACAGCTCGTTTTCAACTGTACTCTAAGTTAGCGTTATGAACCCTTGTGTTGCCCTCAGCCCCATCCACTGTGTATCCCTTCATGCAGGGAATCCTTGCTCATCCTTGCTCTCCATGCTGCCTGTTGCTTAATCACTAAGAAGCCATTAGTGATTGGTAGCCATTTTAGTTATCAGATTGACAGCCACAGAATTACACCATTTATGTTCAACTTTTATTTTACTTAACAATGTCCCCAAAGCACACAGTTCTTTAAAAATATTTTTTTACATTTATTTAATTTTATGTGTACAGCTGTTTTGCCTGAATGTATATCTGTGTACCATGTGCATGCCTGGTACCCAGAAGTCAAAAGAGAGCATTGGGTCCTCTGGAACTGGAGTTGCAGATGGTTACAAGCCATCGTGTAGGTGCTGGGAAAACTGTATCCTCTGCAAGAACAAGAAGTGCTCTTAGTCACTGAGCCAGTTTCTCGAGCCCCCAAAGCACATACTTCTAATGATATATTATGACTATTTTATTATTAGTTACTGTCAATCTCTTCCTGTGTTTCATTTTAAAATTCAGCCTTATCACAAACCCATGCAGAGGGAAGAACAAGAACATAGAGTTTTACATTTTTAGTATCTACATGGGTTATTAGAATGTATGGCTGGGTATAGATGACCACTATACAGCATGCTTACCTCCTACAGTGCCCTTCCAGAGGACTTGGGTTCAATTCCTATCATATACAGACCTAACACGCAAACCTTTGTTCTATTGCTTGTTTCTGAGACCACATGCAAAAATGTCCTCATGTAAGTTCACTTAAATAAATTTATATTCAAAAGGTTCATCAGTATCATGATTTGGTCTCCATATAAAGATGAGATGGTGTGGTGGTTTAAAAGAAAATGGTCCCCCACAGGGAGTGGCACTTTAGGAAGGTGTGGCCTTGTTGGAGTAGGAGCAGTCTTATTAGAGGAAGTGTACCTCTGTGGAGGTGGGTTTTGAGGTTTCATATATGCTTAAGCCATGCCCAGTGAGACAGACCACTTCCTGTTGCTTGCAGGTTAAGATATAGAACACTTGGCTACTACTCTAGCACCATTTCTGCCTGCAAGTCACCATATTGGGCCACAATTAACCCTAACTCTGAAAATATAAGCCACCCCAATTAAACGTTTCTTCCTTTATGAGTTGCCATGGTCATGGTATCTTTTCACAGCAACAGAAACCCTAACTAAGACAGATGGGTATCAATTCTCCTTTTTTCCCTATGACTACATGTGGTTAAGTGTGTGTGCTCAAGTGCCATATGTGTACATGGAGGCCAGAGGTAGATGCTAGCTGTCTTCTTTGACCTCTCTCTACAGGGTCTTTTGAACCTAGAACTTGCTCATTTAGCTAATCTACCTAGCTACTTTGCTTCAGAAAGCCATCTCTGCCTTACCATTGTTGGGATTACAAGTGGACCATCATGCCCACCCTGCATTTACATAGGCAGTGGGGATCTAAACTCATCTTCATACTTGCATGGAAAACACTCATCCACCAAGCTATCTCTCTAGCCCAATTCTCCTCTTTTAAAACAAAAACTAGAATTTATCAATTTCAAGGAAGGGAATGTCTTGGGGATATTTAGGTCAGAAGTACCTTAATATATACAACCCCCTTAAAGCTAACAAAATCTCTTTTGTTTTATTCCCATATTACAAATGAGAAGATATGCTCTGTCAGGATTCTCCCAACAAACTGAGGAATCACAAATGATTTCATTTTTCTCAAGAGACACAAAGTGTACGGAAGCAGGAAGCAGAAAGCAAAGCTGCCCCCTTGGTGTTAGTGAAGGACTGCTTCTGGGACCACTCCAATGCCCCATCCAGAGATGTGTTGCTATCTTACATACAAGTCACCTCACCCAAACACACCAACAATGCCCGGTATACTTCACAGTGTCTCTAGAATATCTGTGCCCAAAACACAATAAATACTGCAAAAATGGCTCCTAGACTGTATCATTTAAGCAAGTATAACTAGAATCCAGCCTGCACATGCTCAGTACAGTTTTTTAAAAATCTGTTATAATTTGTGGTACATTGATTGAATTGACAAGTATGGATTACACAAAGAGCTACTCTATCCTAAGAAGCAGAGCATTAAAGAGTTCTTCTCTATGTATGAATTCCTCTTCTATCCCCTAATATTCTATCAGCTCACTTCCAAAGGTCCAACAATCAAAATGCCACTCAAAACTGTATTGGGTTAGGGGCTAGCGTGATGGCTTGGCAGTTAGAGCACTTGCTCTTGAAGAGCACTCGGGTTCAATTCCTAGCACCCACATGGTGACTCACAACAACTCATAACTCCAGTTTCAGGGAATCCAACACTGTCCTCTGACATCTGGGGATACCAGATACATGTGGAGCACACACATACAGGCAAAATGCCCATACACACAAATCTTTTAAAAATGAGATAATCTAGAACAACCACACCCTGTTCAGTGGGCCAGGACACCAGCAGGCCAAGCCACCAGGCCAAGCCTCTTAAGAAGAGGGGCATGTATATTACAGCAAAAGGACAAAGCAGACCTTCTCGTCTAAACATGGTCTTTCCACTACCACTGTCCAATAGAGAAAGCTGTCTTTGTACAGGTAACATGTATATTTTCAGTCCTCACAGGCACTCCTCCCAGCAGATTTACTGCTTCATGCTGGCCTAGTCCCCCCTTTCAGCCATAACACTGAGACTGTTCAAACAGCACCGTCAAAGAACAGTATGTTGTTCTTTCTCACTCTAGAATACCATCAGAAGTACTTCAACTAAACACGGTGAGATTCATTGCCCACAAATAAGAATTAGATATAAAACAAAATACTCACTGCTTGTAAGGCACTATACTAAGGTTTCTAAATATTTTAAATCAATTGATTACTATAATAATTCTACTATAAGGTACTGATACTACTCAAGAAAGAGGAAGCTGAGATACCAAGGCCAAAAATGAAGATTCAAACCTAGCTGGCTAATTCCCCAGTGTAGGCTCTTGCTGGGCACCTGCCTTGGACTTTACAAAGACCAATTCATACCCTTACAGTTCTCCTAAGGCATAACCCAGGCTCATGAGGTTTGGCCAACTTTCATATTAGTGAATATGGTCAAACAGATGTTTGTATTTGGATCCTTTAAAATATACTGTAGGTTATAAACACTACACTTGGGCAAAATGTCAGGAAGAGACACAGGTCATAAACACTATACTATGGAACTTTTCATTAGCCAAAACCTTGCACTATTTTGAATAAATAGAAATCCAAAGTATGTGATTAGTTGTCAGCTTCCACCAGACAATGTGCAACTTTGATCCATAACTCTAATAGAGAATGAACTGTGCACCTTTCCAATCACAGCTAATGTCACTCATTCCTTCCTCCCTATTATTTATATTCAGGCACAGCACTATGTCTACTGGATATTATATATTATGATAAGACTTTTTCTCATTTCTTTTCTTTTCTTTTTCTTTTCTTTTTTTTTTTTTCTTTTTTGAAACAGCCTCTCACTATGTGTCCAGACTGCCCTGGGACTTGGTATGTAGACCTAGACCAGACTGGTCTTGAACTCAAAGAGGTTCACTGCTTCTGCCTTCCAAGTGCTGGGATTAAAAGTATGCACTAAGGTTGTCTTTGTATTAATTCTGTGAATTTTTCAATCATTAGATATTAATATATTAATCCTTTATAATAAATATTAGTTTCTCACTTTAACTTTCTATGACTTGAATTTTTTCTTGCTTATGAACTAAGTTTTAGAAGTAATATGTCTTCTGATATTTCAACCTTTACATGTCTGTGGGTGTTAACACATGTGGGTATGCAGGTATGTGTACTAGTGTGTGTGAAGGCTAGAAGGCCAGGTTCTTCCTCAATGCTATCTGATGGTGATGATGATGATGTTTCTCTGTGCTGCCCTAGCTATCTTAGAGACCAGGCTAGTTCCAAACCCATAGAGATCCACCTGCCTCTGCCTCCCAAGTGCTGGAATTAAAGGCATGCATCACCATCACCCAGCACTATCTTTTTTTTTTTTTTTGACAGGTCTCTTATTGAACTTGGAGCTTATCCGGGTGACTAGGTTGATAGTAGTTGAGCTCCAGAGATCTGCCTGTCTCTATCTCCCCATTGCTAAGATTACAGACATGTGTCTTTACACCAGTCCCTAAAACACACACTTTGTTAGCCTGTTACGCAAATAGTCCTTAACAATTAAACATTAGTTTTATTTGAAGTGCTGGGAATTGAACTCAAGACTTCTCATACTAAATATCTGCTCTACCACTGAGCAATAGCCCCAGGCTGACAATCAGGTGTTTTTGCTTTTTTTGGTACCAATTCTGAACCCAGGGACTCACACATACTAGGCAAGTGCTCTCTACCTGTGTGCTCTAGCCCCATCCTGACCAGCAGTTTTGAATGTACTGGTGTAACAACTAAACAAGTTTACCACTCTACAAACCTAAACATTTCATGGAAAGCATTTTATGGACCTAAGAGAAAAGTTCCACTATTGGTATAACTAAACAACATCTTTTAGAAAAAAAAATTTAAATTGATATATTCAGCTACCAAAATTTTTTTAAGTCCTGAGGCAAAATCTGCTAATTTAGTGCAACAACTGAAAACATACTTTCTACATGTCTTACAGGTCATAAAAATGTAAGTCTTGTGGGTGTGAATATAAGATGTGATACTAAAAAACAAATCAAAAATTCAACATAACATGCCTATGTGCTGAGTGGTGGCATCATCTTCCTCCATACACTTGGCACTTTTTACAAAATCATTTCAACTGGTTTTAAATTGCTGTTACAGTGCACATCTCATGGATGTTACTAGCCAACTTCTACAATGCCCTGACTATGTGCTCCAACCTGGGCTATGTACTGGTACTTTATCCACACAATAGCTACAGGAGGCTTACACACACACACACACACACACACACACACAAATCAATAGTTCCTGAAGACAAAAGGGTAGTGCAAAGTCAGATTTGAAGACACAGTCATGCTCCACTTCCACACAATTTGTAAAAATGGGTGGATTTTTCTTTGATCCTAGTACCATTTTGGAAAACCTATCACACTGATCCATCATGTATGGATGGATCATGTGTGGTCAGTATGCAATTTAGTCTCATCCTTCTGACTACTTAGCAACTCACATGATTTACTGAAGCAAAGTATGATGTCAGAACATGGTCTCAGAATGGAGCCTTGTGAGAATTCTGAGTGCTTGTGAGAAAGCACTCTAAGAAAACAAGTCGAGTCTTGTGACCTCAGTTTCTTTAATACACAGACTTGTTCCATGCTCCTTCCAGGTGTGATGGACAGGAGTGATTTTACTTCAGATTATGCATTACTGCCTGCTGCTACTACTCAGATGTTTCTATGCCTCTATGGAAAACACATTTTTGCCATGTGCAGTTTGTCCTTGTGACTGTACACTTTACTCATGTGATTTTTTCTTAACCTTCAGAGTATAAATTGACTGATGCGCTGAAAAAGTTGAGACTTTAGTCTGTCTCATTTATTGGCTTCATTTTCCCAGGTCCCACCACCAGCTAAACTGATAAACAGTATGGTATGCAAATCTTTAAACCATTTAAATCATATTAATAATTTAAATCATCATTTTGGAGCTAGAGATGATGGCTCAGCAGTCATGAGCACTGGCTGCTCTTTCAGAGGACCTGGGTTCAATTCCCAGCATCTACATGGCAATTCACAACTGTCCGTTAACTATTCCAGGGGCTCCTCCTACTCCCTTCTGGGCCTCTGCAGGTCCTAGACACACAGGTGGTGAAAATATACATGCAGGCAAAACACTTGTACACATTAAAACAAAACTTCCCCTTGTTAGAGTGTCTGGTAGCTATTTTGTGGGTACTGTTGCTGTTTTTTGAAACAAAGTCTCATTATGAGGTTCAGGCTGGCCTGATCCTCCTGTCTGGGCCTCTACAGAGCTCTGGGGTTACAGATGCTTTACCCAGGGCTAGGTTCATCTAGTCTGTTTTAGCAGCTTGCTACAGTAACTTTGAATCTCAATTCTGCTAATCCCTTTAGTATTTAGCCCCCAGCTTCCTGTGCTCCACAAATTCTGAAAGCCTGTCTTGTTTTTAAAATTTGAAGAATACACTGTTACAGTGTGAGCATCCTCTTGGCAAGCAAGAAGCACCTCCCAAAGGCACTCCTAGAGGCAAAGGATCTTAAAATACCCCACCACCTCTATGCAAGCAGGTCAGCCTGGGCTGAAAGCTGAGCTTGGGAGGGCAAGGGGGCAGTGGGAGGCAGGAAGGGCCCTCTGCATTTCATCTACTAAATCCCAAGCTTTAATAAGGAGTTGTAAGGTTTTATGTCATGTCAAGAGAGCCTTGACTTGGGACTGGAGAGGTGGCTCAGCGGTTAAGAGCATTGGCTGTTCTTCCAGAGGACCTAGGTTCAATTCCCAGCACCCACATGGCAGCTCATAACTGTCTGTAATTCCAGTTCCAGGGGATCCAACACCTGTACACATGTAGGCAAACATCAATATAAATAAATAAATAAACCCTTTTTTAAAAAAAAAAAAGAGAGAGAGAGAGAGAGAGAGCCTTGACCTCGGAAAAGACGCAAATTAATTTCAGATAAGAAGTAACAGGAACTACCATGATGAGAGATGTTCAGGCCCACCTGGTAATCTAAATTCTGCCCGAGGCACATTCAGATACAAGTTCTATATACTCCAATGACAGATGTAAGACTACCTGTATAAAGCCAGCTTGATTCAAAACTCTAACGGTGGTTATCTTCAAAATGAATGGCTGAGTCAAATCTAGTTATTTAGAAGCTCCTGTTACCATCAGAATGGTTGGTGGGAGCAAATTAACGGTACCATTACGCCGGAGCAACGGCAAAAAGATGACACTACAAAGCATCTCAATAAAGCCTGGGGGGTGCGCAGGTGAGAAGCCAAAACACAGGTCCTGAAGAGGACAGAACAATACCTTCTCGTGACCCCAAACCCCAGCACTCCCCCATGCTAGCCGGCCACGCTCCAGCAAGCTGGAGATCTGAGCCCTCCCCCACTTTTGAACACACTGTTTCCTTGTCTAGAGTCTCTGCAAACCATCATGCTCTCCATCTCGGGAAGCCCTCACTAAAAGCCGCCTCCTTCCCCAAGCTCTCTGATCAGACTTCAGGTACCGTTCCACTGAGCGCTCAGGGTTTCTGAACGCTCTGAAGGCAAAGGTTGGGTCCTCACCACCTTCCTATTCCCTGCCAAAGACGTTCTCAAAACGTGGGCTGCATACGCCTCCCGGGCTGGCCGACCACACCGCCCTGCCTTGACCGTGCAAGTCCCGCACCGAGGGAACGGGAGTCGAAACTTGTTCCCTAAGTTCTCCGGGTTTACAGCACGCAGTTAGGCCCGGGACCAGAGCAACCGGCTGGGTCTTGCTGTAGTCAAATTAAACTCAGGGTGCCCCGATCTTTCGGTGCGGGGCTTCGTGCGTGGGCCACGCGAGGCCGGGACCCGAACCGCGCGGTCGCTGCGGCCCCGGGAGGCACAGGCCGAGGCTGAGGCGGCAGTGGCGCGAAGATGGCGGAGGCCGCGCACCCCGGCGCCGCCCTCTTCCCCACGCCGCTTACCGGCAGGCGGGCGCGGCGCGCGCTCGGGCTCCGGCAGATCCCCGAACAGGTCCATGGCGGCGGGCGGCGGAGCGGTGGAGCGGAGGCTCCGCGCTACCCTGGGCGGCGGCGGCGGCGGCGACGGCGGCGCCGTCAGTCACCGCGCTAGACCCTGCCAATCGCGCGCAGCGCAGCCTCCACCCCAGAGTGCTAAGCGCGGGGGCGTGGTTGGGCTGCGCAAGCGCAAAAGCGCTTGTGGCCTGGGCGTCTGATCCCCTTGACAGTTGAAGTGATGTTTCCCGGGAGGAGCGGCGTAGTGGAGCCCAGCCTGACGTTCAGACCCGCTTTTGGTCCCACATGACAATGGCAGTCATCCTTGCACTCGACCGGTCTCGTGTGCTGCGGCCAGGGCGTCAGGAAGATGGAGGACGAAGGGAGGCAGGTCCGCACCTGTCCGCTGTTCCCAGTGCGACTGAGCAGGCAAAGCAGCCTCTGACGGACCGGCAGCAGGATGAGTCTCCGCTATTCCACTGGGATAGAGACCAGAGAAGACACCAACACAGGCCAAGCCACGAAAGTCTCAAGCATCCCTTACCTCAGCTATCGAACACTGCTGCTGCTCTACCAATTCTGTTTGTCTTCTGTATATTTTCTCTGGTCTCAGAAAAGATCCAGGCATAGAATTGCTGTCTCTCCCTGACATACAACCCACAAAAGACCTCACGTTCTTAACCGTACCCTCAAATCAATTGGCTACACACCCAGATCCTGCCAGTCCTTTCCAACAACCACTTACCTGTGTTTCCCGTGTTGTGTGGACTCCCTTGGTGCAGCAGGCAACATAAATCATGGCTCCACTGCAAATCTCTTCCGGGTATTCTCTGACTGCCGTAGGTAGATCTGCCCAGCAGGCCTCCGGGCCACTGTTGGAAGTCTTCACTGCTCTCAGAACCACCTCCTCCATGACAGCTACAGGGTTTTGAAGTAACAGAACTTTGTCTCCTGTCCTCAACTCTCACCCACTTCTCGGCCCGCCCCAACTTGACATCACCTACTATGTCTCCAAAGCAGCTCTTGCTAAGCTTGCTGGTGACTTGCCCTCTTCTGCGAACAGATGTCGTTCCACATGAATTCTGGCAGTGTTTGCCACTTAGCCTGTCTTTCCCTTTTATGTATGGACATCTCTCCAGGTTTTCCTCCTATTCACTACTCCATCTCTTTACAGACTCGACTTATGTTATTTGATGGAATTATCTTTTTTTTGTAGACAAGAACCTGATAGATCAGACTGGTCTTGAATTCACAATGCCTCTACCTCTCCAGTGGTGGGATTATAGGTCTGTGTCACCACTCCTGGCAACTGGAATTATGACGTTTTGTTTTTCGAGACTGGAACTAGCTCTTGTAGGCCAGACAGGTCTCAGACTCACAGCCATCCAGCTACCTCTGCCTCCCAAGTGCTGGGACTAAGGGCATGCACCACCACTGCCCAGCCCTGATTTGATCTTAAATTTTCTATTCTCTCTCCCTTCATAATTTCATCCACATCCGGCTTGGATTACTACCCCTTTGGACATGACATATTAATTTTCCTGCCATCTGTAGATCTTACTCTAGGGCTCCAGTAAGTCCATAGAATAGTTATGGGTGATCAGAGCACTCAAGTTTCTGACAGATTCCATTTTATCTACTACATAGTTTTCTTTTAGTCTGTTACTTGGGCTAACATGCTTGGGCAGAAGAAAGTCGTAACAATGGGAGTATGTAATAAGTAGAGGGGGTTCTTCATGATGAACAAGCAGAGTGGAACAAACAGGAAAGAACCATGGAAAGATATAACCCCAAAGGACAAGCCCCCAGTGGCCTACTTTCTCCAGTTTCCACTTTCCACCAACCCATTCCCTGCCAACAATCTATTAAAATGTTAAACCTGCCAGTGGGTTAAATCATTCATTTGATCAGAGCCTCATGTTTCAGAACACGATGTGATTTATTAATTTTGTGGACATCTCTTCACCCAGTCCCGTTGACCCCAATGTCAACCCTCACAACGTCCATATTCAGACATTTATGTGGACTTGAGTTTTCTGCTTCTTCGGTCAGACAACAAGAGTGCATTTGCTGGGTTATACAATGAAAATATAGCGGGGTGGTGGTGGTGCACGCCTTTAACCCCAGCACTCGGATCTTTGTGAGTTCGAGACCAGCCTGGTCTACAAGAGCTAGTTCCAGCGCAGGCTCCAAAGCCACAGAGAAACCCTGTCTCGAAAAACAAAACAAATACAATGAAAATATACCTAGTTTTGGAAGTGTGTCCCAACATGACTGTTGCACTTTACATTCCCACCGTCAGAGAATGGGAGTGCCTGCTCTCCATATCCGTGTCAGCATTTGTTCTTGGTATCCTGGAATTTAGCCATTCTAACAGGTGTGTGGTCAGTAAGCTTTGAAGTCAAACTCTTAACACAGAAAAGTGCGTGATTCATAATCATAAAGCTGAGTAACGTTCACTAGCCAAACACAGCCATATAAGATCCAGGAAAAAAAATTCAGAGCACTTTGCACACACAGAGGCCATTTCAGTCATGACCTCAGTGGGAGATCAGAGCTAGCAGTCTGCCATGGAATTTGCTGGGCTTTGAACTGCATGGGTGAGATAATACAAGACAGAAGACACACATGTTCTCTTAGCTGTGTGACTTATCCACATTGTTAAGACTGTAGTCATTTAGATACCTCTCCTTGTCTAACTGCTCTTAGTGAATATGTAGGTTCAGACTTGTCTGGAGCTGTTGCCCACAATGCTATGAACATTTCTATCCATTTGGTGAACACAGATTTTCATTTCTCCTGAAAAATGCCCAACGATTGGATTATTGGGTCAAAAGCTATCTTTATAACAGTATTGAGCTATCTTAACTCAATACCCTGTTTTGCTGAGATAGAGTCCTGCTGTGTAAGCCAGGTCAAAATCTACCATGTAGACCAGTGTGGCCTGAAAGCTTTCAAGTGTGCCTCAGTCTTTCAAGTGTTGGGATTACAGATGTGCCACCATCTCTGTCAGTGAACAGTGATCAAATACACAACATAGAAAGGTTACAAATTCAGCTGGCGGTGGTGACACAAGACCCAGCACTTGGCAGAGACAGGCAGATCTCTGAGGTCAGCCTGGTTACAAAGCGAGCTCTAGAATGGTCAGAACTACACAGAAAAACCCTTTCTTGAAGACTGAAAACCCCCAAAAGGTTACCAGTTTAAATGTGGATCATGGTACTAAGCACACTCGTGTCTCAGACATCACAGGAGGAACACGGTGGAATGGAGTTCTGTGAGAATTCTGAGGGCTTTTGAGAAAACTCCAAAACACAAACCTTGTGAGCTCAGTTTCTTCAAAAACACAAAATTCTTGGAATATATTTTCATACTCCTCCCAGGTATATGTACTTCAGATTACTCATTTCTTGCTATTATTCAATTAAATGCTTATATGCCTCTATGGAAAAACGTTTTTGCCAAGTTCAGCTTGTCCTTGTGATTGTACACTTTACACATGTGACTCGGAATAAATTGTCTGATTCAATGAATAAAGTTGGTTAGTGCATGAGATTTTGGTCTGCCTCATTTATCAGCTGTTCTCCTGGTTCCCACCACCTCTAGAGTGGTGACACATTGCCATCCACTTCTAAAATTGTCTTCACAATTTCCCTTTTTAATATATTTTTGAGATTTCAGATATGCATAGAATGTATTTTGGTCATATTCACATGCCCCACTCCCTACAACTGCTGAGTTGCCTCCACTGATTTGAGACAGTTTTCACTGTTTCTGTGAATTTGCCTTTTGGGCACACGATTCTGCATTTCATTTAGTGTTTTTTTTTTCAAGAGTTATGTGCACATTTGTCTGAACTTCATTCTCCACTACGGATGAATAATGTCCCCTTGCATTAGTTGGTCATCTTTGCTTTCGTCTTTGCTTTGAGGGTTCACCTGTTGAGGGTTCACACTCAAGCTGCTCTCACCTTTGGGATGCTATCAGTTCTGCTTGCGGACACAGCTGTTGCACTGTCTGTGTTCCAGCTCTCATGCCATTCAGGATCACATGGTAATTCTGTGTACTGAGAAACCACTAAATTTCCTACAATAGCTATTCTAGTTTACATTTCTAGCAACAAGTGATTATTGTGTTTTTCAGTGCTTGGCTGACCAGATGTGAGTGGCTAGTTCTCGCAAACACAGAATGGTACATTTGTTGTACACCCGAGGAACAGAAGACAGTTCCATGGTCATTTGAAATGACTTATTGGGAAGCTGGCCAGGTCCCAAGTGAGCTCCTTTCTGCCTACTGAGTCTATAGATGACCAGGATGATTCTGGTTCAAATATCCAAAGAACCAGGAAGAGAAAACACAGTTTAGCTTTAAAAACCAAGGTCCTCTTATTCCTCTCACTGCTCCACTTTTCCATTTCATCAAGCAGAGTGGGGGGGGCTGAGATTCACTAGGAAAGATATGAGCCCACGGTAGGGTTATAACAAGGTGATAGTGAATACTGTTTCTCATGTGTAACAACCTAGATTCCATCCCAGTACAAACAGTACAGTCTATTACTTCTGTAGAAACATCAAGGGTGCCAGCTCTTCATGGACCTGGAGGCAGGAAATGCTAAACCCAGAGATTGCCATGATATGATGGAACACCCTGTTGCAGAATTGGTGACTCCAGGGCATGTGCAGAGGAAGCATGGAGCTCATCAAAGCCTTAGAGAGCCATGAGGGACCAAGGGAGGTGAGTGGGCCTGGTCTTGTCTAGGAGGACTGAAAGATGCTCTCCTTATGGGCTCTGCTGTGATTCAAGCCTCCTTATTTGTGTGTCCCCTGTGGATACAGGCAAGGGAACCAAGGCAGACTTCTCCCCGTGCTTATTCATCATCTCCCCTAGTCTGCTCCTAAGGGACCTCTGAAGCATCACCTGACGACCTAAGCTTGCTCTTTGAGGGGGCAGCCTAGCAACCCGGCTTTAGATACTCCACGTCATAAGGAAATTCAAGAAAACTAGCTGGCTTGGAAAGGGGTCAATGAGACCAGAGACAGCTATAACAAGCATGTGCCTATGACTCTCTGGGCATATCTCAGGTGTGTGTAACAGGACGTCAGTGTTTAAAAAGTCAGACATTAGGGTAACAAGATACTGAACACAGTATTGTGTCTACAAGACAGCCGAGGACACCAAAAGAGTTTGGTATCATGGCAAGCTGTAGAGATTAAGTACGGGCTTGAACTCCCACAAAGAGCAAAACATCCCAGAGTTTCCCAAATCAGACGGATGACCAAGAGGTCACTTCCTCATTTGCTCTCCCTTGCTTCGATCAGGTGAGAAGCGCCTGGCACCCTGGGCAGTGCACTGTGGATATATACTATCAATAAGCCCATGCGAGGGACTAAGTGAGACCTCCAGCCAAAAAGCAGAAAATGAGACCCTTTGTGGGTTTACCAGAGAGGAGCTGAAGCTTGTCAACTGCACTTGTGAGTGACAGCATCTCCTCTTGGTTGGGCCTTCACCTGAGACCACAGCCTAAGCACACACAGACTGCTGTAGCCTGTGAGATCCCACCAGGCAGAGATACCACGAACCACTTGAACTCCTAACCACCGAACCTGTAATATGTTTAAGCTGCTAAATTGTGGGGTAGTTTGTTACACAGCAACAGACATCGTTGGCTCATTTTCTTACACATGGTGAACCCTTGAGGGTATGCAAGCACCACATCCCACCTTGCTCTGGTGCTGCCCCTGGCACCTCCACCAAGGGACAGTAGGGAGCATGACTGGATGGGATGGGGTCTGCCTAACCCTCCAGTTCTGAGGAAGCTGCTGCCAGGAAGCCTTAGAGGATTGAGGTGCAGAACGCACAGGCTCAGCACCCAGGAGGAAAGGAGGAGAGCCAGTGAAGCCACAGAAGACAACATTTGCGGAGCCCTACTGGCACAACCCCCTTCGAGGAGGAGCTTTATGCTACCCTTCTCACATCCCATTTCCTGTCCATGTTTGGAGGACAAGAGCTTTATCTCAGGGATCAAATTACTATAGCAACATTCTGTGAAAATCAGACCACTGGGTTCTCAAAGGCAAATCAAGTCCTCTGCCACCCTTGAGCCTTCCATGTCCTGTGAAACTCATGGGCTACCTCCTTCAGGCAGCCTTCCTTAGGGCCTGCCTGTTGGAGGGCATAACTTTTCCTCAAATCAGGCTCATCACTTAGTCCTTGCCTTGTGTCTGATATCCTGATCATCATCTTTGAATTACATTCTTAAGGAAGAAGCTGTGGGCCCCAGGACGAGGCTGAATTTCCTGCTGAAACTCCTCCTGGTCACAAAGGGATACAGACTGTTCCCCAGTGATTTTTCACGGCACCCTTAAGTTGGATGTCCAGACTCCACAGTCTTCTCCTCCCAGTTCAGGACTGACTGGGGCCCAGCAAGACTCACATCTTGTCTGCTCTTGCAGAGTACAGGGACAGCCAGGCCTCCAAAAGAGCTCCCAGGGACCAGAGCACCGGTGCAGATGTCTCGGGCCAAGGCTTAGCTACAGTATAAAAAACAAAGGTCAGGTGCTGGCAAGACCTGGGGGGTTTCTGGGTTTCTGGCACCAGCTGGTAGCCAGAATCTTCTGGAAGTTTCAGATTTCATGTTCCCACCGCATCCTTAGCTAGAAAACAAATAGGAGTTTGGGCTCAATGCCAACCCTGAAGCTTTTTTTTTACATTCCATCCCAAAGGCAATGGTATTTCTCTCCCCCTAGTTGGTCCAGCATCCCCATATCCCTCCATAAGAGCGGTTCCCCGGGGCTGGCTCTCAGTTCGGCAAACTGGGTGGCTCCTCTTCTGTTAAGACCAGCAGATGCTGTCTGGGAGCACTGGGGGAAGAGATGGAAGGCAGGGCATTTGACCTCCCATTCCCAGGTTTTTCAGCCTGGCCCCCCTCCCACAGAGCACTCACCGTGGTGAGGGTGGTATGCTCCTGTGGGCGTCCTGCTTCTCCGGGCAGGATGCCCACTGTCTCCCTCAGCATGGTGAATATAGCAACTAAGGTGTTGCCCAGTGAGTGGCAGCTCAGATCCTGCAATGGAAGGACAAGGGGAAGTTACCTGCACTAGGCTTCTGGTTTCTCCCACTGAGGAGGTGGGGGTGGGAAATAGCTCTCTGGAGGGTTGAGGCTTGAGAATAAGCTTTCTAGGTAAGGGCATAGGAGAGAAAGCTGGAGCTTCCGGTGTAGCATGGGGAAGGTGCACGGTGTGACTACAAACCTAAGCAGCTACAGGCACAGGTAAGATGGTTGGAGGTCAAGGAGGTTGGGGCTAGAGACGAGAGGGGCACTCACCAACGGTAAACCACTGCCATGGTGGCCAGGGGCTCTGGAGACACTGTACCTTGCGCCCCGCCTCAGGCTAGCCTGATCCCTCAACAGCTAAGCAGAACGCAGCCACTCACTCCTCTTTTGGTTGCCAACCCCTCGGGCGTCGTTGGCACTGTTGGCGTCGTTGGCACCGTTGGCACCTGCTCGTGCATAGGCCTCTGGGAGCGCACGGGAACTGCATCTCCCAGGAGGCCCCGCGGCTGCCCCTCCCGCCAAGGCTTAGGCTCTGGCACAGTGATTATGAAGGTCCTCCGGGTTTCCAAAGGCAGGCTTCCTCCAGTGGCAAGGAACATACCACAGTGAAGGTGGATTTACAAATGGTGGACTAGTGGGAAGTGGGATTACAGGAAAAGAAGGAAATCACCGGTGACAGCTGTAAGATATGGCTCGATCAAGTCCAAATGGATCAAAAACCTCAACATAAAGCCAGACACACTGAACCGTATAGAAGAGAAAGTGGGAAGTACACTTGGACGCATTGGCACAGGGAACCACTTCCTAAATAGAAACCCAGCAGCACAGACACTGAGAGAAACAATTAATAAATGGGACC
>JAQHUG010000148.1:2585851-2614999 GCA_028555095.1 Dicrostonyx torquatus
AGAGAATTTAGACAACAATATGGACACTAAGAGAGACTTACATAGACCTAATATACATGGGAAAGTATAAAAAGACAAGATCTCCTGAGTAAATTGGGAGTATAGGGACATTGGGGGAGGGTTGGAGAGGAGCAGAGAAAAATGTAGAGCTCAATAAATATCAATAAAGGAGAAAAAAAAGATATGGCTCGAGAGGGACCTTCGTGGAGTCCCATGGTGGGTAGGGCCTCGAACTCACAGAGATCCGCCTACCTCTGCCTCCCAGGTGCTGGGATTAAAGGCATAAACCACCACTGCTTGCCTAATTTTTATTTTAATTTAAAAGTATTATTTATTTTATTATACCTAATGAATGTTTTGCCTGCATGTTAGCATACCATTTCCATGCTTGGTTCATGCTTGGTGCTGTCAGAGTCCAGAAGAAGGTATCCAGTTCCCTGTAACTGGAGTTAGAGATATTTGTGGGCAGCTTTGTGGGTGCTAGGAACCGAATTGGGGTCTTCTGCAAGAGCAACCAGTATTCTTAACCATTGAGCTATCTCTCCAGCCTCTTAAGATTATTTTGTTTTTATTTGTTTATTTGTTTTTGAAACAGGCTGCTCTCTCTATTTAACCCTGGATGTCCTGGAACTCTGTGTAGAACAAGCTGGCCTTTAACTCACACAACTTGAGTTTCTTCCTTCTCCCTCTCCAGTGCTGGGATTAAAGGCCTGTGCTACTACCCCTGGCTTATATGGGGGGGGGGGAGGCTGCTTGTTAGTTCCTGGCTGCTTAGCTCCAAAGTAATCACACAGAAACTGTATTATTTAGATCACTGCTTGGCCCATTAGCTCTAGCTCCCTATTGGCTAACTCTTACATCTTATTTTTTTTAAAAGATTTATTTATTTTGCATACAGTGTTCTATCTGCATGTATGCTTGAAGGCCAGAAGAGGGCGCCAGATCTCATTACAAATGATTGTGAGCCACCACGTGGTTGCTGGGAATTGAACTCTTAACTGCTGAGCCATCTCTCCAGCCACTCTTTCATCTCAATTTAACCCAACTCCATTAATCTGTGCCTCATCATGAGATTTTGGCCTACCAGCAAAGTTTCAACATGACTCTGTCTCCGGAGGCTCCATGGCTTCTCTCTAACTCCTCCTCCTTTCTCCCAGCATTCAGTTTAGTTTTCCCTGCCTACCTCTATTCCCTGTGCAGGCCCAAGACAGTTTTCTTTTTTTAAATTTTTTTTCTTTATTGATATTTATTGAGCTCTACATTTTTTTCTGCTCCCCTCCCTACCTCTCCCCTCCCCACTTCAACCCTCCCCTAATGTCCCTATGCTCCCAGTTTACTCAGGAGATCTGAAAAGAAAAATCTTTATCCCTGAATTCAAGACCAAAGAAATATGCCCTGACTCTGAAACCAGTGCCAAAGAAATACACTTTGTCCCTAGAAACAGAGCCAGTAAAAGAAATATCCCCTGGTCCTAAGATTAGAGTCAAAGGCTTAAAAAAAAAAAAAGAACACAGTTTGACCCTGAAATCAGAGCCATCTCTGCCTGACCAACTAATTAACCAATCCCTGAGCAGGGAAAACTAACCAATCTCTCTTCTATCTGGGAAAGCTCTGCCTCTAAGAAGCCACATATATGCCTCTCTGCAGGGATGCTACCCCCACCCTTCCACCACCGGCAGAGGCAGCCTCTCTCCTGAACCCCTTCTTCCCAAATAAATCCCTTTCTCAAAAGAGTCTTGGGTGACAATCTTTCTTCGCTGCTGCAGAATAGAACCTGGCTAGGACGTCCCTTAGGGGATTGAGCTGAAAAACCTCCCTGAGACACTCCCTTAGGGGGGCTGAGCAAGACTGAGCAAAACAGAAGAACCTTGCTGAGACACTCCCTAAGGGGGTGCTAAGCAAGGCTGAGCAGAAAAAGTAACAACTTTTGGAGATTGCTACATTTCTGCAGGGGCTTCTCATTTTGTATAGTTAACAAAAGAAGTAACATCTTGGGTGGGTGGAAGGAGAAGAAGTGGATAACTCTGCTAGGATGTTCCCTTAAGGGAACAGAGCAGATCTCAGCTGCAGTGGCTCTCCAGAAGAAGAGCAGAATTGCTATATCCTGCAGGGAGCCTTTCCCCTACCTGACCCCAGCTTCAGGTAGCCTGGCTTCCTGACAAGTCAGGACACCTTTTCCTCCAGGACTGAGCTGTCTTATTGTGACTCCAGCCTCCAGAGCTGTCCTATTGCAGCTTCAAGTATAGCCTGGCTTCCCGATAAATCAGAATATCTTTGCAACTCCAGAACACTCACATTCCACTACAAGAGAGTGTCAGAAAAACCAGTCAGATGTGGGTGTAAGCCAGTAGAAAGTCTTTATTGGGCTGGAGAGATGGCTCAGTGTTTAAGAGCACTGACTGCTATTCCAGAGGACCAAATCCCAGCACCCCCATGACAGTTCACAGATGGATCCTGCTATGGGAGAAATTGTACTATATATTGGACACTAATTCAATGCATATACTGCCTTCTAGAAAACCCTGCCCTAGGCCTCCAAGCTGCTGGCACTTAATTGGTGCTAAAATTGTACCTTCAAAAGACCATCCCATCTTTCTTCATGCCAGATGCTTTAGGATGGTGGGGACCATGGTGAGCCCAGTGGATTCTATGATCATAGGTCTACTGTCATACTTCTCTGGCTGTGAACTGAGTTCCCTGGTCAGAAGCAATACTGGGTAGAATAACATGATGGCATGTAGATGTTTATTTGAGACACACAGTTTACTAGGGGCAAAATACACACAGGTTACTGTACCAGACAGAGCTCCTCCGAAGAAGCAGGCAGGCCGGCGATCCGCAGAGAGAGAGAGCGCTTTCCACGTGGACCTATCATTTTATACCTCTTGGGACCTGGTGGTCCAGCCCCGTTAATTAATTAACAGCTAATTGGGGGGGGCAGAATAATTAGCTAATGGCGTTGCGTGGCTATAAGCCGAAATGGCCAAGACCATTCCCCTTCAATGGCGGATAAGACATTCTGGAAGCCCATGAATGGAAGCCTTGGCAGAAGCATTATGTGCAGGAAAAAAGCAAATCCATAACCAGAAGAGCTAACTACTCCAGGAAGGACAAAGTACTGCCCTTTCCAATGTAGTTAACCTGCCACCAGGTCACTGGCAGGTCACCCCAGGGAATGGTGACATTCTGGGGCTCAGTGTTGGTGTCCACTGTTGGAAGACCTGGCACTTAGTGGCAGCTTTAGACAGGTCAGCCTTGGTGAGTGACAGTCCATGTGGTCATGTCCATGAATAACCTCTCTGCCGTCATAGCCACTTTGTTCATGGGCCCATTGGGCAATGACAAGAATGGCTGGGGAAAGAGATTGGTTGTCCGCAGATCATCCTATCTACTTGATTATTGAAATCCCCCACTTAGAACAAAGATATAACACAGGGCTGTGGAGTTAATATATCCTTGATGTAAAACTGTAAAGGTAAACTTCTGGCCTTGGCAGCTGAAAGCAAACTGCTTCTTGTGGTCATTACGGACACATACCAAGGAAAAGACTTTTTCTAGATCAATAGCTGTATACCACATGCCAGGAGATGGATTAATAATGAAACCACATCTGGTACAGCAACTGCAACTGAAATCATGACTTGAGTTTTTGATAGTCAGCTGCCATTCTTCATGATCCATATGTCTTCTGCCCTAGCCAGAAAGGCAAGTTAAAGAGAGATATGGTGGAAAATGGTGATCTTTTATGTTTTCTTTTGTTTGTTTTCAAGACAAGGTTTCTCTGTGCATCCCTGGCTGTCCTGGGTCTTGAACTCAGAGGTCCACCTGCTTCTTTCACCTGAGCGCTGGAAGTAAAAGGCCTGTGCCAGCACCACCCGGCTTGCCCCTACATCTTTCAAGTCCTTGACGGTGGCACTAACTTCTGCAGTTACTCCAGGGAAGCAATACTATTTTTGACTCACCATTTTCTGTGGCAAAGATAACTCCAAAAGCTTCCATTTACCCTTTCCAACCATAATAGCACTTACTCCACAGGTCAGAGAACCAATGTGAGAATTCTGCCAACTTCTATGTACGTTCTGGGACTGGGGAAATAACCACAGGATCAGTTTGGGGACCCATGGGACCTACTGTGAGTCAGATTTTAGCCAAAATGTCATTAATCACCTGGCATAAGCCCCTTTAAGTGGAGAGCCACAATGTTTCTTGGGATCTCCCAGAACCAGTGCCAATTTAGCACCTACTGGTAGCACCAATAGACCCTGGGAAGTCTGGTGGTTTTCTTTCTCCTAGTGATAGGTCCCTCTGGGGAAGGATTGGAGATAAGGCTAATGGTAAAACACTTTGGGAATTTTGTCAAGGTCCTTCCTCAGGGGAACCTGGCCATTCTTTCATTCAAGGGGATCTGCATCTGCAAACTGGCTCAAGTCTGGAAATTGGTTCACCGGCCAAGATTACCTGCTGCTATGATCCAATGGAGCCTCCCTTTCATTTGTCCGAGAGTTTTCATAGGTCAAACAAAATACAGCAGGCTTCTTATCTACACCATGATTGATTAGCCAGTACAAAAGATCCGTATGAATCATGCCACTACAAAAATCACTCTCCCTGTGCTGACCAGGTCAAGCTATTATGGACATTGCTTTGTCTATGTCGCCCATTATGGAAACTACAATGGCTTTGCCTTTGGTGATTCAGTGCTGGCCCCTGGCCCCTGCTAGTTTGGGGCCCAATTAAACTCATTGAATTTAATCCACCCAACTGATCTTCAACCCTAAGGTCTGGCACAAGGAAATGGGTGATAGCAAAGATCTCCAAGTGTGCTGGTGTTTTATGTGGTTAGTGAAGGGCTTGCCTGCTGGGCCTTCCCATTGTAGAGGATCCGTTTTTACACAGTGTACCTACTCTAGTATTATAACCAAGCATCTCCAACTCCTTTTCAGTAGGTCATCTTTTGACAAATGCTTCGACCAACTATTCAAACAAAAATTTGACACCTTCTTTTTCCTGATCAGTGGGAGGCATCTTTTTTTATTTTTCTTTATTGATATTTATTGAGCTCTACATTTTTCTCTGCTCCCCTCCCTGCCTCTCCCCTCCCCCAATGTCCCTATGTTCCCAATTTACTCAGGAGATATTGTCTTTTTTGTTTGTTTGTTTGTTTGTTTTTCGAGACAGGGTTTCTCTGTAGCTTTGGAGCCTGTCCTGGAACTAGCTCTTGTAGACCAGGCTGGTCTCGAACTCACAGAGATCCGCCTGCCTCTGCCTCCTGAGTGCTGGGATTAAAGGTGTGCACCACCACCACCCGGCCCGATTTTGTCTTTTTTATACTTGCCCATGTATATTAGGTCTATGTAAGTCTCTCTTAGTGTCCGTACTGTTGTCTAAGTTCTCTGTGATTATGGTTTGTAGGATGTCTTTCTTTGCTTTATGTTTAAAAACCACCTATGAGTGAGTACATTTGACAATTGTCTTTCTGTGTCTGGGTTACCTCACTCAAAATAATGTTTTCTAGTTCCATCCATTTTCCTGCAAAATTCAAGCTGTCGTTATTTTTTTTCTGCTGTGTAGTACTCCATTGTGTAAATGTACCACATTTTCTTTATCCATTCTTCGGTCAAGGGGCATTTAGGTTGTTTCCAGGTTCTGACTATGACAAACAAAGCTGCTATGAACATAGTTGAGCACATGTCCTTGTGGCACAATTGAGCATCCTTTGGATATATACCTAAAAGTGGTATTATTGGGTCTTGACGAATGTTGTTTCCTAATTTTCTAAGAAATCTCCACACTGACATCCAAAGGGGTTGTACAAGCTTGCATTCCCACCAGCAATGCAGAAGTGTTCCCTTTTCCCCACACCCTCTCCAGCATAAGTTGTCATCAGTGTTTTTGATCTTGGCCATTCTTACAGGTGTAAGATGGAATCTCAGAGTTGTTTTGATTTGCATTTCTCTGATGACTAAGGATGTTGAGCATTTCCTTAAGTGTCTTTCGGCCATTTTAGATTCCTCTGTTGAGAGTTCTCTGTTTAGGTCTTTACTCCATTTTTTTTTATTGGATTATGTGATCTTTTGGTGTCCACTTTCTTGAGTTCTTTGTATATTTTAGAGATCAGCCCTCTGTCTGATGTGGGGTTAGTGAAGATCTTCTTCCATTCTGTAGGCTGTCGTTGTGTCTTGTTGACCGTGTCCTTTGCTTTATAGAAGTTTTTCAGTTTCAGGAGGTCCCATTTATTAATTGTTTCTCTCAGTGTACTTTCTCTTCTATAAGGTTCAGTGTGGCTGGCTTTATGTTGAGGTCTTTGATCCATTTGGATTTGATTTTTGTGCATGGTGATAGGTATGGGTCTATTTTCATTTTTCTACATGTTGATATCCTGTTATGCCAGCACCATTTGTTAAATATACTTTCTTTTTTCCATTTGATATATTTTGCTTCTTTGTCAAATATCAGGTGTTCGAAGATGTGTGGCTTGATATCTGGGTCTTCTATTCAGTTCCATTGGTCCTCCTTGACACCTTTTTTAACTGTGCAAAATTCCATATTAAACCTAGACTCTCCATTCAGTGGGTCCATATCAATAAGCTCAGTTTGGTCTAGTTTTTAATGTTCTGTCCACCATTATTGCACACCCTTAAAATCCATTTGTTGTGGAATATTACTTTAACTAGGGAAAGGTGTTTTACATTTGTTTATGCTGCATTTGTTTAATTATGTAAAGACACGTTGCATTTGTTTCACCTTGCCTGCTTAAGGCACCTGATTGGCTTAATAAAAAGCTTAATGGTCAATAGCTAGGCAGGAGATGGTAGAAGTGGTTAATCTTATCACAGAACCCACTCCTTTCCTTGGTCAGTTATTCCAAAGATGCTAGGAACAACCGAACAACATCATCATTTTCCTTATTTTTCCACAAATTGGTCAAAATTGTATATACAGTCTTACCAAATCTGTTGGCTCTCATAAGTGGTCAGCCAGGATAATCAAATACATTTGTCTCATTAAGTTTGTAAAATAGGTTACACGCACCATGGGCTTTCAGTACTCTCCAAGCTGCTTGGAGAGGCGTTGGTAACTAGAGGGGTTTTGGTAACTATAGCTGTTGGCAAATTGGAAAACCCTGTTCCAGAGACTTAAAGAATTTAGCCTTATATTTCTGTATAACCACTTCTGGTACCAAAATCTGTATTCATTAGGGCTTTCTAGAGAAACAAATTTTACAGAATGAATCTGTGGCTATATAAATTGATATATTTATTTATTTAATATTTTTTATGGTTTATTTAACTTTTATTTTTATGTGCATTGGTGTGAAGTGTCAGATCCCCTGGAACTGGATCTTCAGACAATTGTGAGCTGCCATGTGGATGCTGGGAATTGAACTTCTGGAAGAGCAGTCAATGTTCTTAACCACTGAGCCATCTCTCCAGCCCTGATATAGATATTTAAAGGGTTTTTTTTTTTTTTTGGTTTTTCGAGACAGGGTTTCTCTGTTGCTTTGGAGCCTGTCCTGAAACTATCTCTTGTAGACCAGGCTGGTCTCGAACTCACAGAGATCCACCTGCCTCTGCCTTCCAAGTGCTGGGATTAAAGGCTTGTGCCACCACCGCCCAGCCTAAAGAGGATTTTTAAAGGATATTTTACAGGCTGTGGTCCAGCTAGTCCAACAATGGCTGTCTATCAATGGAAGGTCCAAGAATCAACTAATTGTTCAACCCAGCTGTCTCAGCTGGTCTTCAGTATACACTGGAATCCTGAAGAAGTAGGCTCTAATGCCAGTGAAGGAGTGGACTTACCAGTGAGTGCGAGCAAGCTTCCTTCTTCCATGTCCTTTCTACAGGCTGCCAGCAGGATTAAATGTGCTAACTCAGATTAAATGTGTATCTTCCTACTCTAAAAGATCCGGGTGAAAACTGGGTCTTTTCACTTCAAATGATTTAATTAAGAAAAAAATCCTGGGGCTGGAGAGATGGCTCAGCGGGCTCAGTGGTTAAGAGCACTGACTGCTCTTCCAGATGATCTGGGTTCAATTCCCAGCATCCACATGGCAGCTCTCAACTGTCTGTAATTCCAGGATCTGACACCTTCACACAAACTGACCAACATACATGTAGGCAAAACACCACTGAACATTTAAAAAGAAATAAAGAAACCAGTAGAGAAGACAAAGGGAAGAAAAAAAAATCCCAGGTGTTTACAGAAATGACTCAGTGGTTAAGAGCACTGACTACTCTCCCAGAGGTCCTGAGTTCAAATTCCCAGAAACCACATGGCAGCTCACAACCATCTATAATGAGATCTGGTGCCATCTTTTGGTATCCAGACATACATGCAGACCAAGTCATCATATATAAAAAATATACATAATTTTTTAAAAGATCGCTAGAAAAGAAAAATGTAGTCAAGTTGGCAACCCAGAGTAGTCATCACAAGGCACACAGCCCTGTCTGCTGAGACCTTGGTGTGAGCTCCATGGATCTTGCTTTGGACTCCCAACCTATGGAAACGCTTGGTAATGTGTGCTCTTTTAAGTCACAAAATTCATGGTCATTTGTTGTGGCTGTTATAGAAAATACAGAATCAGAGATTTGGGTTGCAGTGGCAATTTCCAGAGAAGGGGAAACCAGGCCATCAAATGCCTTAGCAGGAGGCCTGTGAGGAAGCCAAGGGGCGGCAGGGAGAGGAGGCAGGGTGAAATAGCGCTGTGGCTGTTGAAAGGGAAACCTGTGCCCCCCTCCCCAGTGTGCCCTATCAAATAACACTCCCCAGCCGACTGTCACTTCACAAACTATTTCCATTTCTGAGAAAGAGTTTGTGCCTAAGGATTACAAAGAGGTTGGCTCTGGGGGAGGAGCATAGGGCTGGAGCTTAGAGTCAGTGGCTTCGGTGGCTTCTGACCTTGAGCAGGTCCCAGGCCTGGTGGAGGTTTATTCCAGGTCACCTTGCAAATGGAGTAAGGCCCTTCCCTTGTCCAGGGGCCTGTGAGAAGATGCAAGCGCTTATCAGAGCTGAGATGCTCCCTGGGTAGTCCCTGGCCAATGCTCTCAATGGTGGCATCAGAGCTTAGTGCTTTGGCCTCTAGACTGTGACAGAAGCCATGCAAGAGGACCCATTATCCATATCCCTATGGAACTCTTACACTAGTTTGAGTTGATGGAAATAATCCCAGGAATAACATTTCCATTCCTCTAGCTGTCTGCAGCTCAGTCCCAATGCTGCATGGACTCTATTCTGGCATAGAGGTGAACCCCAAATGCTGAAACACTCTAGGACCAGAAAGCTGCTATTCAGCTTTTGAGAAAGATTCCCATAAAGGCACATGACCTAAGAAGAGACCCAGAATACAACCCTAAACCTTCATATGTCAGCCTGCCTACTTGGAGCCCATTGAAAACCATCTACTTTGGGGTCCTGGAGAGGGGTGGGGAGGCTCTCTATTGGTGCCAGTGATTGATGCCAACTGACTATGGAGCTCTGTAGACATACTAGCTGCCCATCCCGTCAGCTTTCTCCTCCTGTCTGAGCATTATGACCTCTAGGGTCTGGTCTAACCTCAGGCCCAAGTTGCCTGGAGCCAGGGCACTTTTACTTCAAGGCAACTGGATGGCACTCCTTGTCTCTGCACAGGCTCCAGGGGAAACTCGTATGATCAAGAAAACTGACAAACCGAGTCCACCATACGACTCAGGTAGCAAAAAGGCTTCCCAAACAATTCTAAAGACCCAAGTATGAAAACCACAGGGAAAGGACAGGACTCACAAAATCATCCTCTAACTTCCTCACGCATGCCTATAACACACACACACACACACACACACACACACACACACACACACACACACACTTTCTTATTTCTCCAAGACCAGGCTGGCCTCAAACCTACAGAGATCTGCCTGCTTCTGTCTCCCAAGTGCTGGGAGTGAAGGCGTGTGCCGCCACTACCCAGCACAAAAGTCATTTTTCAAAAGGGGAAAAAAAAATGACAACCTGAGGAAGAGTAACATCTACACCATACTCATGAACCTTAAGCCAGGCCTTCGAAAGAGCCTTCCAAGGGAAAGGATGAGCAACTAGTCACTAGTGTTGTCCCTGGGGCTCAGGAGAGAACAGTCCAGGGACAGGTTATTCCCCTGTGACTGGAGACAAACCCCATGCTAGTGAAATCCTCCAGGACACATACTCCTAGGAAAATGGAACAGCCTAGAGGACCTGCCCAGTAGTGGGGGTTGTCTCTACCAGCACCACAAGAGTGAGTACTCCTGGCTGACAAAGGGCAAACGCCTGAAATGGATATTCACTGGTGTTGGAGGCAGGAAATGTGTGCTGAGTGAGAGCATTCACACATCTGACACATCAATGACAGTACACCGCGGGCGACTAACTTCAAAGTTCTTTATTTAATGCAACTGGAACATTTGACGGCAACCCAATTCATACCCTGAAGCGTCTTACAAACAGGGAGCAGCTCTCAGTGACCCTGCAGAATGTGCCTGTCTCCCCTGGTCTCCTGGCCGAAGCAGCAAATCTGAACTTCTCTTCAGGACAGGACTGCTATGGCCTGGGTGTCCCTGCTCAGGACACTAATGTTCAGCCTCAGGATTGACCACTTCTGCCCTAAGTCCCTCAGAATGCCTGAATATGGGGAAGCCATGGCAACTCTGTAGGAGTTTCCCTCCTTTCTGTAGCCTCCCTCCCCCCATCCAGAGCTATAGGGTCCATGAAATTGATTCCCTCAAGAAACAGGTCTAGGGGACTGCAGGGGCTGGCCATCAAGATTGGCATGCAAGCCATTAATTGAAAGAGTGGGCTGTCTCTACCATCATCTGATACCCAGGGAGGGAGTAGACTTAAGGATGGCAGCCCACCCTCCACAGGTCCCTGGTTAGTGTTGTTGGTCACCAAGGCCTCCACACACTCTGGGCCAAGCGAGCTGCAGTCAGGCTGCCTAAGGATGTAGGTACAATTTCCGACCCTTCAGGAGGCACTCGATTTAGTTCAGCCTCTGGGACCTCCTCTAGGTCAGAACACAGGTCATCCCCGGGACCTGGGGGACTGGACAATGGGGACCCTGGAGACCAGCTGCTCCTCCCAAGGCCTCCAGGCAGCCCGGCTAGGGAGTCCCCCAGCAGATCCCGGAAGCTGCTACCCTCGTGTAGTGGCATGGACTCTAGTAGGTGGTTCAGGAGTTCAGCAGAGACGGTGGCATCGATGGCTTGGCACGTGGACACGAACGTGTGCACCTCATGCATGCATTGGATGTAGCCAGCAGCGAAGCGCTCGCTTGCTTCTGCCTGCAGCTGCTCCCGCTCTGTGCAGGAGGGTGGGAAGAAGAGAGCAGCGTCCCCCACCGTGAGCAGGAACTACTATGACTTCGACGATCCGCTCCGCGGATTCGGGACTCACCCAGGAGACACACTGAAGTGTCCTGCTGGGGGATGGGGGGAACACTTGCCTTGGACCAGGCCTTCGCGTCTACTCCTAATTGACAGGCGTGTCCTGTCAGAATCCCAGCCCTCGGGTCCCCGCCACCACTCACCTCGTGCCCGGCCCCGCAGCGCGCCCTGCACGCGCCGAACCGTCAGTTCCAGCACTTCGGCGTTCTCTAGCTTGGCCTGCACCTGCACAGAGGGGAAGGGAATTGAGTCTCTCCGAGAGCTCCCGTGGGCACTCTGCAACCTCCCACGGCGCCCTTCCCGCCGCACCTCGGTGCCGGCCAGCAGCCGCCGCAGCTCCTGCAGACTCTCGTTGATCCGCGCGCGCCGCTTCTTCTCCACTAGGGGCTTCCGGGCCTGTGGGAAGCGGGCCACTGAGCCCCGGGCCCGCGCAGCCTCCCGCAAGCCCATCCACCCGCGGCCCCTGCCCGCACCTTGCGGTCTCCCCGTCCTTCCCAACGATCCTCATCCTCGTGGCCTGCACGGTCCCGGCTGAGCGCCAGGGGCGGAGACATGGTCCGCAGCGCCCGGATCCCGGCGCCGGGAGCTGAGTGCAAACCACCCTGCCAGGCGGGTGGCAGCCGGGAGGCCTCAATAACTCTTCGGAGTCTTCCGGCCCGCGGTGTCCCGCCCCTTTAATAGCAACTTATTTACATGTCAATGCACCGATTGGCTGTGCGTGGCCGGAGCTGCCAGCCGCGAGGCTGCCCGCATCCAATGACAGTGGCCCGCTTTGTCAGGCCCCGCAGGCCTCTGGCAGCTGGCGAGGCGGAGCCCACAGCCCGACCTCCTGCCACTCCCGCAGGGGCGGGACTCCGGGACAGTGACCCCGGGCTTCTGCCTTGCTTGTGTACTTGTACCTCCCTCTGCTGAGTTGTGAGCCCCTATCTGCCAGCCTGTGAGCTGGGACCTAGCTATCCATTCTTCGGTCCGCATCTCCATCCATTTCACCCGCCTCTTCACCCATCCATCCCTACAGTGCATTTGCTTCCTTTGATTCACCGAAAGTGCCTCCCGAGAACAGCGGTCCAGTCTGGGGCCCCAAAGTGGGCTTCGGGGACGGGGCGGTGCCAAAGTCAAGTCCAAGCTCTGGAAGGGGCTTCGGACACAGGTGGCGAGAGTGCAAAGTCCAGGAGAAATGGGGACCAACCTAGCAGCAGGAGTAGGGACAGTCCTTGGCCCCTTGAGGTTTTTATGTGGACTTATGAGGACACCTGTAACCTTCTTATACCAAGGTCCGCAGTCGTTCTCGCCGCAACCTCTCTTTCTCTGCGCTCTTTCTAAGTCACCTACCCAATCACTTACCTTGTCTTTTTCTATTTCCAGCTCCCGCTCCATGCCTCTCCTTCCTGGTTCACCACCCAGTACCACCTAGTCCCTCCACACCCCCATCCGGTGCTCTCACATTTCCCTGCTCCCCACCCCTTTTCATGCCCACCTCCCTCCCCCGTGAGACCCTTTCGTGTCCCCCTACCCTACCCCCACCTCCGCCCCGCGCCCAGTCCTTCTCGGCTCCTCCCTCTTCCATCTTTGGGCCCTGCAGGCAGAGGCTGCAGTCTGGCCCTGGTAACTTGATGCCCGTGACAGTTGGCAGCTGCAGCCGCTTCGGCAGAGAAAAGCGGCAGCCTGGCCAGGAGCGACAGGTGTTGGCCGCGCCTTTGTCTCGTTGGCTTTGTCCCGCTGGCAGCGACAGGCACGCCTGTGTCGGCCAGACGCCCAAGCCCCGCTTCGTCGTCGGTCCATCTGCCGGCCTTGCCTCGGCGTGGGAGGGGTGGCGGTTGCAAGGGCGGCGAGAACGCGCCCCCAGGCAGCACCCTAGGAACCCCTGTCTCTGCTCCATTGTTCTTGGTTTCTGCAGCTACTTCAGAGCTGGAACACAGGGCTGGCTCCCACCGGTCCTTTAGGTACTCCATCCTTAGGCCTGTGCACCACCAAGCACGGCTTCAGTGGGAGCCTCTTCTCAGGTCTTAGTAGCTGGTGCTTCATCAGCCTGGCTGGAAGGGCTCCTAAGGAAGGGAAGACCAGGCAGGAACTAGAGCTGTTGGGCAGGGAGAACCCCTACCCTCTAAAAGATGGGTCTGGCAGACACCTTGTGGCTCTACTACAGAGGGGCCTCCAAAGGCGTCAGGTAGCATGAGGTAGCTGAGAGATTTGAAGTTCCACGGTCACAGTCACCTTACTAGCGACCCACTCCTGCTCTCTCTCACTTTTACCTCTGTGTTCGGGTCCTGTGCTCCCCCCCAGTCAAGTACCACTCATCTGGATGTTCCCACCGTGCTTAAAAGCCTGGTTCTCTTCCATCACCCTCCAGGGGCTGCCGAGGGTCCTCCATTCCTAGTGGTAAGACTCCTAGGTGGAGGTAGGGGTGGGAATGATCCCAGTGGAGTTAGCCACAGCTGGTTTGAAATTACTGTTTAGCTATTAGCTTCCAAGTAAAGGAGATTTAAAAATGACTACTTTTAAGTTTCTACTACTTTGAGGTAGGCAAAAATAACATTAGGTAGTTTTTTGCTTGGTTGCTTTGTTTTGTTTTTGTGTTCCCTAGTTCACAAATGATTTTGTACTTCTCCCTGTATCCAAATGAGCAAGGCCAAAAGATCGCTCCTATTGGTACAGCATAAGGGCTCTGCGGACAGGCTCTTGGAAATAACAGTGGAACACCTGATTGGAGAGTTAGAAGTGAGGGGCCAAAGGAGACTCACCAAAGGCAAACTGCAAGCAAAGAATTAAAACCAACTAAGAACTCCAGGGAAAGCAAAGCTACCCAAAAAGAGAAATGTAACTGTAGCCCATTTCTAGGTGTGGGAATCCATCATAGATGACAAGGTTTTGTCCAGTGCTGTGTGAGCTGCGGTGTGTTGCAGAATGCCGTGTAGAACTGAGGGGAAGAGAAATTAAGTACTTGGGATATGCCTCTGTGTGATCGGCATTCTTCTTGGAAGGAAAGAGAGTAGAGACAGGGCTGGGTATGTATGAGTGAGGAAATGCTTTTGGATTGGGGGAGGGTGTTGCTTGAGGTCCCACCTGCAGAGCTGGCTTCAATTTCTTTTAGTGAGCTCATTGGCCAGGTGGCTTAGACTTTCTGTCCCAGAAGCTTCACTACCCCATCTTGAGCCCACAAAACCCTTCCTCTCCTGTCTACCTCCCTCAGTTGACCTATTACTTCCTGCCATTTGTCCCCTGGATCATACCCTACCTTCAAAGTTAGCCTGCATGCAGACTTCCTGAGCATTAGGGCCTTTTGATCCCCCTAGAGCCAGGAACAGAGGCCAGTAGAGGCTGGGCAGGGCCCTAGTGGCCACAGTGTGACTAGTTAGAAGAAATAACAGGCCATAAATCCCTAGAGGGACAAAGGCAGCAGCCGGTCTGCAGACATCCAAGTACTTTGTGGGCAATCTGCCCAGAGACTCAAGGGAATTTCCTTTCGGTTTGGAAATAAAGGGGAGGGATTGTCCCCTTGGATTACACCGCAAGGCACAATGGGAGCCCTCCAAAGACTCAGTCAGTGAAACAGCCATACCTGCCAGGAAAACTTTGTTTCAGACCACTGGATCAGCACTTGCAGTCAGAGGGCTCGTTCAGACCTCCTGGAAGTTGAGCATGAGGCCCAGTGTCATGTCCCTCTGCTCAGGTCCCTGGGACCCTGGTTTGGAGAAAGCAAAGGGAAGCAGGCTTCTTCAGAGTAGTTCTCACAAGTTCTCAGTCAGGAAGGGCCAGGGTAGGAGGCCTGTGCCCCAGTGATGCCTACACACAGATCCCAAGGGTATGTAAGTCTTTTCTAGCATGGTACCTGCATGAGTTCTCTGCTCTCAGCCCTGAGGCCAGCACATAAGCAACCAGCCAAAGGTAGGATTAGTGAGAGAGTGGGTTCCTGGAAGTCATGCTAAGCAGAGGGTCAGTCCAGTGGATCTGCTAAGTTACCATTCCAGGTGAAAAAGACATCAAAAGAAATCAGGGAATGCCTGGTTAGAAGTGCATTATGGAAAATTTCTGAGGGCTTGAATGGGCCAGGAAGGCTGAGCATGTGAGAGACACACTGGTAAGAACTGGGCCACCAAAGAACACCATGCACGAAGTGATGAGTTGGCTTTTGGGACTGAAGATTTCTTAATGTACCATTTTGAAGTTCTTTAATAACATTTTTGACAATGTCATTCTATTTGGATTTTTTGGTCTATGTTAATATATACAGTGCTAGGGTATAGATCAGTGGTAGAGCATATGCTTAATTTGCATGAGGTCCTCGGTTGATCCCTTTCATCACAACAAACAAAGCATACAATTGAAAATAAAAATATACTTGCTTTATTTAACAATTCTCTAAAAGGCAAAAAAGTCATAAAAAGACACAAGCAGTCACACAAATATATTGCACTGGGTGAAAGGTACGTTTGGTTTGCACATGAGCAAACCGCTTGTCCGGCAAGGCTCACGAATCGTCGCACAAACTCTGAGAGCTTATTTACATTAAAAAGGAGGCTCAGTTTAAAATAGAGAGAGTCTCATGACACCCGTGTAAGCACACATTCTAAAGGAAACAGAACTGGATGCTTGGCATCTTGTAAACAGAGTCACAAAATTATCCTAGGAAGTCAACTTCTTAGCAGTTAACAATCAAGGACTATATATTAAATAATCATAAAATAATGCTGATGGTAAACATTCACGATAGTAGAGAGAAGGTTTTGGCAGTTTTGTGTTTAAGGAACAAGCGTAGGCTTAGACCACCATCTATCTACCCTTAAGATCCGACTGGTAAGGGAGACAGCTGTCTGTAACCCCGAACGTCCATTAAAATATGGCTACTACCTTATCTCAGTCAAAGGTGGTGTTGTCTTTAATAAAAAAAAATTGAGTTCTTGCTTTTATGAAAAATAGGGTTAATATTCAGGTATCAAATGACTTTACTATGAAAACTGACTGCAGTAAGACAATGTTCTGGCAGCCACTTCAGATTCAAGGAACTCTGCTTTTTCTGATGCACTCTGTCTGCTCTTAAGTCAAATGACTCCTCACTGGTGACTTCTCATTCACACCAGGGGTCATCAGGAAGTCTGTCGGAATAATCTTTGGATATCTGGTGCAGCATAAGTTTTTGCAGCACTGAGCAGAGAGGTCTCCTTCTCCCAAAGGGTTCCAGTGATCTGAAAGCCAGCAGCACAGACAGATATGGTGACAGAGACCTGAAGCCACAGGAGCTAGAGTACAGTGGGGAGGCAGAGCTCCATGCAAACTGGAGAACACTGAAGGTGGTCATGGAGACCACTTCCCCCATCTCCCCCTCCTTGTGTTCAGTGGCTTCTCGCTGCTGGGATCTGTTGTCGAGGAGATTCCAACCAAAGAATATATATGGTCATGTTCCCGCAACAGCAAAGCCTGGTTTGCAGAGGCCACCATGCAGATAGGATGACATGACTGATACCACACCTCTCTGCAAACTGGCCATGATGGTCTAAAAAGGATACAAGAACGGCACAGAAATGTATGGTGTGGCAGGGCTCGGGGGCTAGTCTGATGGCATTGGTCACAGAAATCACACATTTCAACTTTGTTTACAAACAGAAGCACATCAGACTGGAATGCTGACCACTGCAGGACCAGAAGCCAAAGCTGTCACACCATGCTCCAAACCACCTAATGGAACACACTGAGAAGAGGCCTGCAGAGATGTCCTCTCCACTTGGTGGGTGAACATGCACTCGGCAGGACTGCACGATAATTTAGATTAAAAAGCAGCCCTCCATCTGATACAATCACACTGTGGGAAAGTTCTAGAAAGCCAGGCCCTTGGCTGAGAGCTTCATGTGACTTCCCAGCTATGTGTCACAGCATGGTGTGATGTCTCAGTACAACCCATAGGGGCCAGTGGACATTGGTACACTGGAAAGGGGTCTCACTGAGGTCAAGGGACTTCTGAGGGCCTTGAAGCAAACTCCATGACACACAGATCATCTCAGTCTCCCCCAAGTTCAATGACAAATCTTACCCCATCCCCCAAATTCCATATTTATATTTCAATACAAAAACGTATTTCTTCCTAAACCTCCCCACAGTTTTCTTACACCTTCATAAAACTATAGTGGCTTGTTTTTTTCTAAAACAAAAAAAAGCAATGTGAGTACACATCTATTTCATTAGAAACAATGAGAAGATCCCCGTCTCTTCCGAGCACCATCTAATGTAGATCGCTGGCTGGGGGACGGGGTTATGTCTGCACCTCCTTCCTGGGACTTTCCTCTTCTTTGGCTTCTGAGGTGTCACCGAGTCCCAAGGAAGGACTGTCTTCCTCATATGGCAGGCAAATGTTGCCTTTCCCCTCGCTCTCACAGTAAACGCAGTCCTTCAAAGAAATAAGGCAACATGAGTAAGAAGAAAGCAGCTGCAGTCTTTGCTGTCACTCACACTCAGCAAGGTAGGTGGAATGGTAGCCGTGACCTGGAGATTGCTGATCATAGAGGCACCCCCTACCCCAGGAAGCTGGCTCCTGGTCATGAGTCCTTTACCAGTGACTTCCATCAAATGTGTTCCTTGGCATGTGCTCAAGTAGAAGAGGGCATGTGAGTGTGAAGGACAACTGTGCGGTGGTCAAATGACACGAAAGTCTTTGTCAAGACCACTCCTCCCTCAATGGATAGAACCTCACTTCTCTCTCCTCAAGAGTACTTCAACTTGGGACATGTGACATCTGAGATTGGGCCTTCAGGGCACGACAGGTTCTTCCTGTCGTCCTGCGGACATCTAAGCACCCACAGTGAGAGATGGGGCCTACTGCAGCCAGCGCTGGATGGCCTGTGAGGGAGCCTCCCAAGATCCTCTTGCCTTCAGATTACAGGAGCCTTGGCCAAACCTTGTCTTCAACTTCGCAAATCGTGCATATAGTTTATGCTTATAATTTCAGCACTTGAGACACAGATGCAGGAGGACTGCTCTGAGCTCCGGGCCAGCTAGGCTACAGTGTTAGAATCTGTCTTAAAAGAGCTGGAGAGATGGCTAAGCTGGTAAAGTGCTGCTTTAAAAGTCTCAGGACCTGAGTTTATTCTCTAGAACCCATGTTTAAAAAAAAAAAAAAGACTTAGAGGTAGCAGTGTGAGCTACTCCAAGTAATCCCAGAGCTGGGAAGCAGAGACAGGTGGACTTACTGGCCAGATACTCTAGTTCTCTTGTCAAGCTCTAGATTAAGAGGAGACAGCAGGCTTTATTCAAGTAGACTCAAGGTTGTCCCTTAGTCCCCACAACATATGCAAACATCAAAAAACCCTCCCAAGAGATCCTGAGCCAGAACCAACCAGCTAGCTAAGCTGCTCTCAAACTCCTGACCCAAGAAGACTTCAAAACAAAGGCTCCTTTGAGGAAAGATGATTCCCACAATCCCATTCTGGAAATGGAAAGTATGAAGGTCCTGGGCAGATGTCTATCTGCTTGATCCATGACACCAAGAGAAAGTGGGGAAATGGGAGGTGAGATAGGAGGTGGTGGGTAGGCTTGACGATGAGGCCACTTATTGTGGCTAAGAATGGGGTATTGCTAGAAGGGATTTAAGTGGAGACTGTCTTAGTCACTGCTCTCTTGTTGTGACCCAGGCAACTCTTATTAAAGAAAGTATGTTAACTGGAGGCTTGCTTATAGTTGTGGAGGTTGGACCATTAGACATGGTTCTGGAGAAGTAGCTGAGAGCAACACTGATCTGAAGGCCAAGAGAGAGATGGGGACCTGGCCTGGTATGGCTCATCCCCAGTGACACACTTTTCTCCAACACAGCCACAGCTACTCCAACAAGGTCACACTTACTAATCCTTTTCAAATGGTGCCACTTCCTAATGGCTAAGCATTCAAATGCATGAGCCTTATGGGGCCCAATCTCATTCAAACCATCCTAGACACATAATATGATCTGACTCTGGGAGAAGCGTGAACAGAGAGCACAGTGCAAGGTTACCCTGCCATGCAGGCCACATGATGGATGGGCACGTGGTGGAGGTGGGAGAAGCTGCTTTTGAAAGTTGAGTGGTGTGATCTGCTAATGACCAGAGGGAGTAGGAGAGGCGTCTTGGACAGCTCCAGGGTTAGCAGCCTGGAAAGGTGGGTCTCCATCAGCGAGCTGGGAAGTGTCAGGATACAGTCAGTGTTGCCTATCTGTAGTCAGTGGTGGGAGACATCAATAAGGGAGCCTACACCAAGCTAAGCATTGGTAACCTGGAGGCCAGAGAGGAGTCCTGGTGCCCAGGAACCAGAGCTGTTAGCAACTGTAGACTGAGAGCCATGACCTGGAGATGGAGGTGGCTGCTCTCATGCCACTGGACTGCAGTGGGGACACTCTACCTGAGAGTCAGCAGATGGCAGCAGAAGCCTGAAGAGCACATACAATTCTGGGAATCCAAGGACCAGGGGCCAGGGCAGGAAGAGCAGGGTGTGTGGAGAGACGTTTGTATTGAGACACAGAAATCAGAATGGTAGAAAGGGAGGCCATTCCCTTCAGTGAGCTGTTCAGGCTAGCCATTCAAACCTTTGAAGGAATCACACCTAAGTGTCCTAGAACCTTTTCCCTTCCTTCCTTCCTTCCTTCCTTCCTTCCTTCCTTCCTTCCTTCCTTCCTTCCTTCCTTCCTTCCTTCCTCCCTTCCTCGCTCCCTCCCTCCCTTTTCTTTCCTCTTCCTCTTTTCTGCGACAAGCTCTCCCTATGTGTCCAGATGAGACTCAGACTTACACTCCTCCTTCCTCAGGCTCCCAAGTGCTGGCTACAGATGTGTTCTACTGCATCTTATTTTTTTTTCCAAATCAGTTTCAAATTTAGAAGAGTGATATTTACAGATAAACCAGGAAGACATACAGGGGTTCTCTTCAGAGAACTTCTGTTATTTGTTTCTTGACACAAGGGCTTGCTATGTCAGGTAGGCGAGCCCTGGTTTTCCAACCTCCTGCCTCAGTTTCCCAAGTGCTGGGATGATAGAAGTGTCTACCATGCTTGACCCCAGCTGTGACCTTTGAGTGCTATGTGAGAAGTAGGGTTCTACAAACTTACTGTCACATCGATGGCCGCAGGCAGACCCCCAGTCTGGACCCATGGATGAACCTCTTGAAGCTCTCGCCTCTGGCTCTCTGTGAACCGGGGCTGGGACCTCTGCAGCAGCTTTAGCTTCTCCCGGTCCTCTTTCAAGACCGACTGGAGATCCCTTCATGAAGAGTTAGGTGTAGGTGAGCCCCACAGGTTGAAGGGACAGTATACTCATTTTCTGTAAATTTTTTCAATATCAATAATGTAGTGGTAGAGGATTATCATTGAGATAAATCACTTTATTTAAGGTTATCTTAATCTATTCAGGAAACATTCTCTAGTCTTTTCTCTTAATGATAACCAAGGTCACAATTTCAGTGACCAGGACCTGCTGCCTTTAGGAACCTCGGGAGTTCCCCCTCCTTTCTCTGAGCCTCGTGTCTGGGGCTGCTCTGCAAAGGCAGTGGCTTCAGCAGCTTCACAGCAAAGGCTGACCTGCACTGAGAACCTGTGCAGGTCCAGAAATACCACAGACATGGGCCGATTGCCCACTTTGACTCTTGGTTTCTTCAATTTAGACAGCACATCCCATTTACCCCAAAGGTGGGTGAAGTAACACAGCTCAAAGGGCAACACGGCACCAATGTCTGGCAAAAATGCAGTGTGCTGTTGGCAGGAGGGTGGTCTCCAGGGTTCTAACTGCCCCAGGTCAGTAAGCGGACTGTTGCAGGCCAGTGGGGCCATCATAGAGAAGACTCCTATCTCTCTGCTGCCTCTGCTGTAGCTAGACAGTATTCCACAGGACATCCTGCCTTCCTGGATGACCCTGGTGTTGGAAACTCCTACCCAGCCCTTCATGCTTCCCAGGTGGTGCCAACAGTTACCGGGAGGGCAGCTGGTATGTCATCATGATGCTGTCATCTGTGTTAGCCATCAGCAGCCAGATGGGGTCCTGCAAGACGTATTTAATGAACTGCTCACTTTCCTCCGTGTCTGTCATCATTTTTGCTTTGTGATTATTCTCTGAGGAGTCAATGCTTCCAAAGTATTTGCTGGTGTGACTTGTATCACTACTGCCTTCAAAGACATGAAAAGCAAATCGTTATAACCTTGACATAAAAAAGCAACTCTTGTAAAATGTGCTTATGTGAAGTCATGGGCCTGTACTCCACCAGGCAGGCTCCTGGCTACTGCATGCTGGATCCTGTCTGGAGAGCAGGGTTCCTTGGGTAATGACAGCCTGTGCTGGCCCAACTTCCCCTTGGCTTTCCAATCTTAATAATCTGAATGATTCGAACACAGGACACCTGCCAGCACCGAGGAGGTGATTCTTGCCTGGGGCAAAGCTGAGCTCAGGCAGGGCCTTGTCTTGGAACCCTGACCTTTGCCCCAAGTTCTCACTCTGGTCTATCTTTAGACTCACAGAAGTGTCCTAAGAGGGGGAACTACTGGTCTACTAATGCCTAGCTGTTGCCTGTAGGCAAAGAAGCCTGTGAGCAGATTAGGGAACGTTCACTTTAGGGCAGAAAAGGCATGAGGACTTTGAGGATGGCCATGTGCAGGTTTGCCCCTGGAGGCTTGAGGGCACATGTGGATGATCCCTGCCAGTAGAAGTTGATGGTTAGTTGTGTCTGCATATGTATACCCAACTCAGGAGGTTGAACCAATGCCCAGGGAATACACTGACTGGCCCAACAAGAGCTGGCACCGATACGATGTCTTCATTGACACAAAAATTGGAAGCTAACGGATAGAACCCCGAATTCTGATGGCTAAGGCCTGTCTGCTGTGCTAAGTGGGCAGGCAGAGCTGCATCCATGCAGAATGGCCAGAAACAGAACATTCTATGAGAATCTTCTAGACACAACCCAAACCCACACTGGCTAGCACACACCTGTGCCCTCAGCACAAACATACCTACTCCACTTTGGGATGCGTCACAGCCCAGCGAGCTGGAGCCCAGAGAATCTGAGGTGGCAGAGGTCCCACTCCTAGACAGTGCTGAGCCTGTGGCTGAGCAGAGGTCCTCACCCAGCAGGAGGTTCAGCAGGTCACTGGATGTGGAGATGGCATCACTGTTCTGGGTGTCGGAGGGCTCGTTGCACTTTAGGAACAGGAAAAGGACACCAATGCTCATAGGGGCTTAGGGACAACATGGCACACAACACACAACATGGTGGGGTGGAGCCAAGGGAGTGCCTTGGGTGGCTTTTGTGCAAAGGTCAGTCACGGAGGGTAAGCCTTTCCTTTACCTATCAGGTGAGCAGATTTTGTAGCTATGGGTGTGGGGAGAGAGGGTCACCTCTGAGAAGAGTCACAGCACACGGCAGGGCTTGGACTCAGTGGAAACACAGCACGATGCTCCTCAGCCTCCTGGGTAGTGAGCCACCTCATGACTGAGGCTCTGAGCCCCAGTGGAGCTGCTTGGCTTGGGAAGCATCTTGGGTTCTAGTGTCTTAAGAGGGCAGAGAGGCTCTGGGAGAGCCTCTGCCAGCTTAGCCGGCCCACTTTCTGAACAGTAGCACCAATGCCTTGGAAAGGCAGCCACACCCCTGGAATGTCCATGGGGCTGGCTCTGGCTGTTGCTACTGCCAGAGACTATTAACTGGACAGGGATCTTAATACACCAGGGAACACTGGCTTCTGAGCCAAAAGCAGAAATCCCTCCTCATCTCTGTGAGCCCTAGGAGCCTGTACTCCATCAGCCAGGTTCCTGGCCACTGCAGGCTGGAGCCTGTCCCCATGTTGGGCTTCATTAAACTTTGAAGCCTAGTCAGGCAAGAGCATGCCTTTAATCCTAGCACTCAGGGAAGAAGCAGACAGATCTCTGAGTTTGAGGCCAACCTTGTCTACACAGCAAGCAGGCCAGCCAGGGACAGAATAAAAAAAGCTCTGTTTTCTCTGTGTAACAGTCCTGGCTGTCCTAAAACTAGCTCTGTAGGTCAGGCTGGCCTCAAGCTCACTGAGATCCACCTAGCTCTATCTCCCAAGTGCTGGGATTAAAGGTGTGCACTACCACCACACTCCCCCCCCAAAAAAAAGTAGTTCTGAGATTCATTAGAGATGTGAGGCCCACAAATGCTCCCCACAGTCACATACTAATCCTGGTCCCTTCATCTGCTTTATCTGCCACCTTCATGTGCTCCCTACAGGGCTCAAAGAATATTTCACAGTAGGACCTCAAAATCATGAATCACACACTCCAGAAAAGTCACTGTAGGCTGAACCCAGGCCTTGGGGCTGGCAGGACGCACCCAATCCAGACCCCCGCCCCCGACATGAGGGTGTGCGCTGATCATCATACAGTTCAGCCTACTGCCTGGAAGAAAGGAGGCACAGCACAGCACAAGATCCTTACTGTTGGAGGTGTCTTTGGCTGCTGATCCCGAGAAGTGCCAGCTGTGCAGTCCAGACCGGAAACTGCTGTCCCTGTGGCTCCAATGCTGCTCTCAGGTGCCTCCTCTAGCTGAAGCAAGTTAAGCTGTAGGGGACTGCTGCCTCGGGACTGGAAGAGTGGAGGGGAGGCCCTGCCTGAGGCTGCTGTACCCGCTGGAGGGGTGACTGGACAAGCGCATGGCTGTCTGAGCATGGAGGTCCGACCAGGGAACTCAGCCTGGGAGGCAGGAGCTATTTCAGAGGCAAGTGTGGGGTGGACTGCAAAGTGAGGCTGGCTGGGGAAGATGGCCTGAGGCAGGTTTGGGGTTGCTGGTGGGAAGGGGTAGCTGGGCAGCATGAAGGCCATGACTGGAGCTAAGGGGGCAGCAAACGGCAGGGGCTGCACTGCAAATTCAGGGTGGGTGCCCATAGGCACCACAGGCATGGTGAAGCCAGAGTGGGCAGCTGCAGGTGGGGCCACCACAGTCCCTGGTGTGGATACTATTCCAGGTGCCTGGAACACAGGCAGAGGGTAAGCTGGCACTGAGGCAGGGAAGGGTGTAGAAGGGCAGCTGGACTGGGATGTGTCAGAGGGGGACCAGGCTGTGGCATTCAGGCCCACGAGAGGAGGACGGTGGGATACAGGTCCTCCAGACCCTGTGCTCTCAGAAGAGTCCTGAGTCTTGACACGCTTGGACTTCAGTTTTCTGTTCTTTCCAGTTTTTTTCCAAGATGACTCCATTCCAGAAGTATTTCTTGGTCCTAGGGTAGCTAGAATGTGGAAAAACATCCAGAGTAAAGACTGAAAAGTAGCTGCAAGCCCTACTGTGTCTACTCAGAGACAGTGTAGAATGCCAGATACCCGATGGCCCTCTCAATTCCACAGGCCTGGAAGCAACACTTGGCTTTTCTCAATCCATAGCCAGTGAGGGGAACTGACGGACGTAAAATGATAGGCTTTTCATAAAACCAAATTCCACCAACTCGTAGGTGCATTTTTACTCATAAGATCATAGTCCTCTCTTTTCCCTCAAAGTCCCACGTCCTCTCTCATGTGAGGGCCTTAAAGGTCCCTTGTCCTTGGAGAAATCAAGAGATGGACCAGGAAGACGGATCTCCTCCATGCTGCCTACTTTTCACACTACTGGGAGGTGCTATGTAGGTTGTTGGGGGGAATGCTACCAACAGTCTAATCTAGCCATGAACTATAATGATCACCAGTATGGCAAAAAATGCCCTTGGGCGCAATACTGGCATGAATGTTATGGAGGCAAGCAACACCACTTTCTGATTGGATTTAAAGTCCCCTCCACACGAGGAAAGATATGTCTGATACTGCAGATCTGACCAAAAACCCATGTTGGTGAGATCCCAGGTCCCAGGTGTAAACCTACTATTATTGCTTTGCTAAATATATACAGTAGCAAACTGACCTCCAAGTTCGTATCTCTGTAGCTCTCAGACCTCATCAGAAGTTTCTTTGTCTGGCACTTGGCAGTTAACACAGAAGCTCACAACTAAGTTTCAGTGGAGTGCTCAGCCACAAATAGGGCACTACATAAATCTTACCCCAAGGATCGGAGAACAAGATCAAAGAGGGGGATGGGAAGACTGAGAGAGCCAGAAGTCTGGCAGGACTGGACGAAATAGGTCTTCTGGACCACTAGTTCATGAACTTATAGCAGCTGTGTTTGCCTGCACAACATCAAGCCAGGCAACATTCTATCATGGAGGCAGAAGGGGTTCAAATGGGTCTTCAGCCCTAACTGAGGAGCTACAGATAGTTGACTGCTTTTTGGATGGACAGCATGTTTTCTTTAAGGGTTTGGCCCACAGTAGGCCACCACTCTCACACAGATGGCCCCATACCTAGGAGCACATGAGTATAAAAACTGGACTCGAGCCGGGCGGTGGTGGTGCACGCCTTTAATCCCAGCACTTGGGAGGCAGAGGCAGGTGGATCTCTGTGAGTTCGAGACCAGCCTGGTCTACAAGAGCTAGTTCCAGGACAGGCTCCAAAGCTACAGAGAAACCCTGTCTCGAAAAAAAAAAAACAAAAAACTGGACTCGAGGAGAGGACACAAGGGTGTGTGCAGGGTGGTGGGGTAGATCTGGGAGCCGATGTGGGGGGGTGAATATGAAAAACATATTTTATGGAATTCTCAAAAAAATTAGTAATTAAGCTGGGTGGTGGTGGTGCATGCCTTTAATCCCAGCACTTGGGAGGCAGAGGCAGGAGGATTTCTGTGAGTTCAAGTCCAGCCTGGTCTACAAGAGCTAGTTCCAGGACAGGCTCCAAAGCTACAGAGAAACCCTGTCTCAAAAAAAAAAAAATTAGTAATTAAAACCAAAAGATTCTTTGTGCAAAAACAGAATCGAAAAACAAAAACTTGCCATTCTTGCTAGCCCTATATTTAGAAAAAGATACATACTGATGTACAGACCCTAAGCAGAATGGCCGGCTTCACTTAGCCTACCACTACTGTTCCCAAAGAGATGCTGTATGTTCCTCCTGCCCCTGGCGAGTTGGGGGGCAGCTATAGCCTGGGTCTAGAGTGCCCCTGAAAATCCATGCTGAAGGCTCAGTTGCTGGTCCTGGGGGAGGGAGGGAGATGGAAGCTTTAGGAGGTGGGGCCTAGTTGGGAGGAAACTAGGCTACCGGGGCACGCCCTAAGATACAGGACCCACTTCCTGGCCTCTGTGAGGTGGGCAGCCCTTCAGCCACTGTCTCCTGCCATGGGGTGCTGTTCTGCACCAACGGGGCTGCAAACCTCTGGAACTGTGAGTCAAATAAGCATTGTCTCCCTATCGATGGCTCCTCTTCCATATTTTGTCACAGTGCAGAAGCTGACCAACAGTCGCGTATGCCCAGGAACACACCCCTCCTCACCGGTGACAGATGCTACAGCTGAGGCTGTCTGGAGTGAGGATGAGGGGAGCGACTGTGACAGGAGGAACTTGCCTTCCTTGGGGGCGGCCCAGGAGCCTGCTTTCTTCCCACTTCAGCAGAATAACAGGCCTAAGGCAATAGGTATGCAGGGGCATCTGTGAGCTGGGACAAGGGGTCCCACACCTTTACTGCATGCTGAGACAAACAGCCCACAGGCACGCTGCCCCCCGCAAGAGAAAGATGTGTGATTCTGTCCCTGTTTGTTGTTTTCCCTCAAGAGAGGACAGCAGCTAAGATGCTAAGCTCCAGTGGCGTCAGGACTGCCTGGAATGTTAGGTGGTTCATGTATTGTACAAACTGCTGGTCTAGGGGTATGTGGGCACTGGAACCATGTATACTGAGTCAGCTCAGGGCTGGGGTGGGCATCCTTCTTTTGTTTCCACTGGGGCTCCTGGATATGGCAGTACTGTGAGTTGGAGAAAGAGTGAGAAAGAAATGTGGAAAAGCGACCCTGTCTGGTTATCACTCAGGAACAGAGCAGCAGGCTCGCTGAAGATCCTGGTTCATCATAACGTCCTTAGTTCCCTGCAGTGTGTCTTGGGGGCAGGTCCTGGTGGTGTGTCTCTTGGGGTCACTAGCTGTGATACCAGAGCTCCAAAGCCAAAAGGCCTGGTATCTCTGGTCAGTGCAGTCCATCTCTGGGGCTACAAACAAGTGGTCAGGCACAGGGACCAGGTGGGAGTGTGGTCTGAGTCTGATCCCATCGTGAGTGTGTGAACAGGTGGCCAGACTCAAGAGTCAGGCTCCTGGAACAGAAAAACCTCAAGCAAGAGCAGATCTTATTCCATTCCTGAACATAACCACCCCAGGGATTTATTAGCAGTTTTATGCTAATGGCTTTGGCTGAGGTCTGGCTGAGGCTGGCTGTCCATAGGGCAGTCCCAGGCCAGAAGGGTGAGTCTACTGGAGGGGGCAGTTACCCTCGATTTCCAGGAGCTGCCTGCTAAAGGTTCCATAGCACCATGCTTAGTCTTTGCAGGCTGAACTTAGCTTTTCATCCCAGGGTAGATAAAAGTCCCAAGTCACACTTGGCTGAAGCTAGCCAACTGTCTATAGTATCGTTTGCTTGGGAACACGAGGCTGCATCCTCGAAAGTGTTCCTGGGCTGCAAAGTGGCGATGGCTACTCCACATGAACACCTCTGACCTGGGCGCAGGTCAGTGTGAAGCCAGCACTGGATGCAGCGCTCTCAAGACAGTGCTGAGCCAGGCAAGGAGGCCCACACCCGTAACCGCAACGAGGCAAGAGGACTGTTGTAACAGGCCAGCATGACCCTGTCTTAGAAAAGAACAAAGTTTAGAAACTGCACGCTCAGTCCAGGTCAGCACTCACCTCGCTCACTGGCCTGGGCTCGGCACCTCTCCTGGAGATAGTTCTGGCAGTGAGCCTGCAGCGCACCAAGCCTGCTCACCTCCCTGAACCTCTGCAGGAAGCCCTGCTCCTCTTTCTGGGTATGTGCAGCCAGAACTTCCTTGGTGAGGCCCAGCTTCTGCAGAGCCCCCTTTTCCTGGCTGAGGCCACCGGCTGCACCATCCAGGGACTCAGGCCCACTGGCCACGTCTTCTACTGTCTCTGCAACAAGAAGCAGGCTTGGTCAGCACGCGCTTGTCAGTGCAACCTGCAGTACAGATCACTCACACCCAGTTGATTCACAATGCCCACAGCCGGGGACAACATTCCCCATGCCTACTTCAGTTTTCCAAGGAAGTCCCAGCAACAGGCAGAAAGCAGCAAGCAGAGACCTGATGATCCACTGGGTCGGGCATCAGGCCTACGGGCAACAGGAAACTGGGAGCTGTGGACTTCCACTTGGAAGACATTCCAAAGCTGCTCTCAGCTTTGGTACACAAGGGACAGGGCCAAAATGTTACACCTTCCAAGGCTCAGGGCCCTGCATGGTGACCACTCAGGCCCTCATGCCCACTCAGCAGGCACATTACCAATTTGACCCATCTCCCCAGCCTCAAAGACATATTTTATTAAGAGAACTGAGCCACAGTCGGTCTTCTTACAATGTGCTCTGGCTCTTTTCCCTACACAGGAGTGGTTGCAAGGCTCACCTTTGCTAGGAGGCAAAGCTGGGCAGAGAGAAGGTCCCAAGCAGGGCCTGCACCTTATGGACAGACATTAGGGCAGATAACTGCCACCAGGTGGCGCCAGAGCACAGCAAGGACTTGTACTTGGGCTCTAGCTGGCCCACATGCCACCTCTGAATCTGAAGTACCCAGTATCTTTTACTGGACCACATCTGGTAAGTTTGAACAAACATAAAAGTTCAAAATGGTAGTTAACATTCTAATTTTTAAGTCCAATTTTCTGCATATGTGTGCTGCACGCATATGGTATGTGTGGAGTGTGTGAGTGTGAGTGTGTGTGTGTGTGTGTGTGTGTGTGTGT
>JAQHUG010000148.1:2615270-2655942 GCA_028555095.1 Dicrostonyx torquatus
GTGTGTGTGTATGAGAGAGAGAGAGAGAGAGAGAGAGAGAGAGAGAGAGAGAGAGAGAGAGAGAGAGAGAGAGAGAGCAAGTAAGACAGAAGAGGATATCAGGTGTTCTGCTCAATTACTTCCCACCTATTCCTTTGAGAGACAAGGTTGCTCATTGAACCTGGAGCTAGGCTGGTGGCCAGCGAGCTCCAGGGACCCTCTTGTCTCCACCCTCAAAAGTTCTGGAGTCAGAGGCATGCTCTTGACCATGGCCCACTTCTTATGTGGGTGCTGGGGATGTGAACCAGGTTCTCACGCTTGCACGGCTCTTACCTACTAAACCATCTCCCCAGACTCCAAAGTTTCTTTTTAAAACTCAGATTGCTGTTGATATTCCCCCAAAACCTCTGGCATACCTAACTCCGGCTGTGGTTTTTTGTCGCCCACGTGGACGATGGTGCTGCTGTAGCTGCACTGGCTGGTGAGGGACACCACACTCTCTGCCTTGCCTGGCAATGTCAGGGAGCTCAAGTGAGCGCTGACCTCTGTGTGGCTGGTCACCTTGGAGTGCCGAGCTGCCTCTTGATGAGAGAAAAACAGATACAAACACATATGCAGGATTAAAGCCACTGTCCTGTTAAGGATCTGGAGATGCAAGGGACCTATGGGGCCCATGCTAGCTACACCCCACCCCACAGATACTTGATACTAGGAGCTGGACAGCTTGTCCTCAGGAGAAAGGTGAAGAAGAAATGATGACATAGGAGCAACTTGAACATCACACTCAGAGCCCACATCTAGATGGCTGTGGCTGTACTGAGCCAGGGTCCTCTGGAGTGTAACAATGACTTCTTCAATCAGCAGGAGGCAGGGGTGATCCGGCTGGTCACTCTGTTCCATGTGTGACCTTCCACTCTCTTTTGCCTCATTTAATAAATGGGCTACCCTATTTCTTCTCTAAATTTTTATTGTTGCTATGCACATGACAGCTTTGTGGAGCCAGTTTCTCCCTTTGCCTCTACATGAGTTCTGGGGGTGGAATTCAGGCTGTCAGGCTTGCACAGCAACCACCTTTATGTACTGAGTCATCTTGCCAGCCCTGTTTCTTTTTCTTTTAGTACTTTTTTGAGACAAAGTCTTAGTTTGTAGCCTAGACTGCTTCCAACCCAGCATCCTCCTTGGTCTGCTGAGTCCTGAGATTGCGAGCATGTGCCACGACATCCAGTGGGGTTCCTTTTTGATCCTGGACATAATTCAGTGTTTAAGTAGCCCAAGCTGTCATATAGCCATGGGGCATGCTAGTGTTCACAGGCCAGGGATCCTCTAGACAGGATAGGGCTCCTCTAGACAGGCCAGGGCTCCTCTAGACAGAATAGGGATCCTCTAGACAGACCAGGGATCCTCTAGACAGGATAGGGCTCCTTTAGACAGGATAGGGCTCCTCTAGATAGGCCAGGGATCCTCTAGACAGGATAGGGATTGTCTAGACAGGCTAGGGCTCCTCTAGACAGAATAGGGATCCTCTAGACAGACCAGGGATCCTCTATAGACAGGATAGGGCTCCTTTAGACAGGATAGGGCTCCTCTAGACAGACCAGGGATCCTCTAGACAGGATAGGGCTCCTTTAGACAGGATAGGGCTCCTCTAGACAGGCCAGGGCTCCTCTAGACAGGCCAGGGATCCTCTAGACAGGCCAGGGATCCTCTAGACAGGCCAGGGATCCTCTAGACAGGCTAGAAAGGTGCTTTTCCCAGAACCACAGAGGCTAGCACATCATAGAAGGAAATGAAGCTCAGGGCTGTCTCCTGGCCACAAGCAGGCTTTCTGGACCCTGTTGTCAACACTTAGTAGTCCAAGTCTAGACATCACCTTAACCTTTAATTGAGTTTCCAGCCACTCTGGTCATTTAAAAACTTTGCTGGTTTATCTAAATGCATGAAAACTTTAATTCAGGAGGGAAAAAGGGACATGTGAGGGTTTATGATGACTTCTGACTCCACACAGGAGATTTAATGGGTCCCAGGTTAGATAGCACATAATGGAAAGTATACCTCCAGAGTGCAGCCCAGGACTGACTGTGGCCTTCCGGGATGGGATGTTGGCTGGGAACTCGCATTTTCTTTTCAGGGTGGCAGCTTCATTGCAGCTCTCCAGGTACCTGAGGGTTGGAAGGCACCGTGTGGGTGGAAAGGTGTGGGTGGAGATGATAGCAATGGCGGGGAAGGTCAGAAGTGCCCTGTGTACCTGATGACACTGTCCAGGCAGCTGATTTGCTGGTAGGAGCAAGGAGGCTGGTTCTTATAGGCTAGCTCCTCTGGGAAGCTGCCTTTGGGTAAGCTGGCCCCTGAGCTGTCCCTATCTATGGTAGTGACAGCTTTCACCTGAGCTGGGGGGCTGCTTTGCATTTCTGAAACAGAACAAAATAAAATTTTTCCATTTAATACCTTTCATCTGCCCAAAGATACTACTCTGTTTTTATAAAGCATTTTATTCTACTCGAAGGCAGGGGTAGGGATCCATAATGTACTGATATGGAACCCAGGGACAGTCTACATCCAGAAGCCCCATCAGCCTGACAGCTGCAGGGCTTCCAAGCAGGAGCTTGGCATAATCTATCACTCAGGCCTTACATGTCATGGCCATTCTCAGGACTCAGATTAGGTGGAAGAGGATGGGTCTTAAGATCTTGAACTTGGTGGCTAATCAGACCCCAGCTCTCTTAGTCCCCTGAGCAGGGCAGGTGAGACTGAACATAGGGACATAGGAGCTTGCACACGCGGCCCAAGTAATTTACCACGAACAACTCTGTAGCCTATCCATCATTAGATATTTACTTAATTAAATAAAGACAGAGTCTCACTAAGCAGCTCTGGCTGGCCTGGAACTTGCTAAGTAGACCACACTGGCCTTGAACTCACAGAGATCTTGCTTACTTCCGAAGTGCTGGGATTAAAGGTATGTGTTGTCACATCTGGCTTTTGTTTGTTTTCGAGACTGGGTCTCACTAAGTCACCTGCGAGGCAGGCTGGCCTTAAACTATGGAACCCAGGCTTGCCTGGAATTTGTAATCTTTCTGCTTTAGTATCTAGGGAAGAAAGGTGACAAGACTCAAACCACTGAACCACCCAGGGCCAATTTTCAAACACGATTTATGGTGACAATGATGAAACAGCAATTTGCTGCCCAGGCACCAGGCTGTGGATTCTGTTTGTGCTCACCATAGGAACCACACGCTTGCTGTCCTGAGAGATCTTGAGCAATGAGCTATATCTTATTCACTGGTGTATCCCTACAGCCCTTTATTGCCCACTGTAGGGAGGTCTTGTTTTGAGAACTGCAAGCACCTGGGCATTCTATCCAGCTGTGTGTGTGTGCACACAGATGTGCATGTAGGTGTTAGTTTGCACATGAAATGTGAACATGCGGTCACTCAGCTACTCTGCAGAGTGAAGAAATACGCCTCCCACCCCCGAAAGCTCCCAGTGTACTCAGTAGGCAGGTCCTGGGGAAAGGAAACCCACACTCCATGCCCTAGTGGTCCACAGGGTAACAACGGCTTTCTGAACAGTAGGATCAGACACAGTGTAGCAGCTCTTATTTCGATGGGGTGTGAGACTATATTAATTACAACACTGTTGGTCTGTTAGCTCAGGCTTCTTATTAACTAACTTTTATATCTTAAATTAACCCATTTCTATTAATCTATATATTACCACGAGGCTGTGGCCTACAGGTAAGGTTCTAGGGTCTGTCTCCTTTGGCAGTTACATGGCATCTCTCTGACTTCGCTTACTCTCTATCTCTGTTCGGATTTCCCACCTTGGCTTTACTCTACTAAGCCATTGGCCAAAACAGCTTTATTCATCAACCAATAAAGCAACAAATACACAGAAGAATGTCCCACATCATCTCCTCATCTCTATATCGATGGGGTAAAGCACACCCAGGAGGTGACCTCGCCAGTCCTCAAATAGAGCGGTAAGCCAGGAACCCCATGTCTTTCTCTCTAAGACATGGGGTCATCCTAAGACACAAGCAAAAGAATGTATGGTTTCTTTTGTTTTCTTCTTGAAAAGAATAAATGTAGACTAAGAAAAATGAGAAAAAAACTCCTGTGAGTGAGGAAGGAGCCAGAGGACATCTTTGTACCTGGAAGTGATGTTTCCTTTTGTTCTGCAGACTCATGAGAAAAGTGACTTTTGGTTTGAATCTTGCCACCATTTTTAAAAATTCCCTTGAAGAAAAAACAATAACGAACACGTTATTCATTCTAGGAGACCTTCCTCTCTCCATCCCCACAGTGGGAACAGAACAGTCGGCATCAGTCGAGGACCACGGAGAATGACTTTTCTGGAGTGGGACCCAGGGCTTTGCACATGCTGCACACGTGCTCATCATGGAGCGTACTTACTACACGCCAACACATATTCAGAAATCCTGAAGGAGCCAGGTAGAGCTGGCTAGAGCTCTCATGATCGATCCCCAGGGGGAACACAGAGCCAAGGGGATGCTGATGCTTCTTCACCACCCTCCAGGTAAACTCATTTCCCCTGCTCTTTCGTAAAGGAAATGAAGTCGTTTTCCTTTACGTGTTTACAGGGTAGCTGTCTCAATGTGAAATATGAAGTAAATCTCTGGGAACAGAGCCTTCTCTGGGAGAAGGCGATTTAGCCACTGGCTTCAGACACTGCCTGGCTATTTCCGATCATGCTTCCTAACTTAGGACATGCACTGCTGAGTTTGAATTCCCCAGGGGAAGAACAGAGAGGGACGTACGGATCTCCTCCGGTGAGACTCCTCATGGCCATTGCTGTCGCTGGATGATGTCATAAGGTGTTCGTGGGACCCATTACTGCCCAGGCTCCCGTAGCCACTGGAGCCACTATGGGGAACAGGCTGCAGGAAGAGCATACACATCGCTGCAGACATGGTGGGATGGTACAGAAGAGGTCGCCACAAGCCAAACTCAGACAGTGGTCTCAGCTTGCCCAAGGTCACACAGAGAAGATAGGTGGAGGGGAGCTTAAACCCTGGGTTGTCTGGCCTTCATCTATAAGCATGCAGCCACCAAGGAGATCCTATTAAAAAGGAATGTAGCCAGGCAGTGGTAGTGCATGCCTTTAATCCCAGCACTTGGGAGGCAAGGCAGGCAGATCTCTGTGAGTTCGAGGCCAGTTCTACAAGAGCTAGTTCCAGGACAGGCTCCAAAGCTACAAAGAAACCCTGTCTCGAAAAAACAAAAATAAATAAAAAGAAATGTGTTCAACTATCTAATTATTGCACAGCCGAGGTCTTTTGAAATTTATCAAAGTTTTAAAAACATAAAACTGATTCACCTACAGTTATACTTTGTATCACATAATCAAGAAGGGGACATCACCTCAGTTGTGGGACTGACTACAGTTAAACTGATTTTGCTGGAGGGTGATGTCCCCGGCACTGGTGACTGTGTTTTGGGGAAGAGCAAGCCTTATACCAGTAAAAACTGCAATAGAAATTATTGGGTATGGGGAATAAGCCTTCAACTGTTCATTCAAGGTCATGGCTCATATATGGAAGACTCTAAGGCTAGGAAAACTTGTGGGCACTTGGTAGCTCTTAGGCCAGCCACACTGTCCACACTTGGCCTGCCTAGGTGGATATGTGGAGACTAGCAGAATAGAGCATTCCTAATGTGGCACTCACCTGCATCAGCAGCCTGTGGATTTGCTCTGTTAGCTCCTGAACGCTGGGGTGTGGAGTCTTCTCCTCAGGGCACGGGGAGGCTGCAAACACATCCTCATTCAAAGGGCCCCTGAATGATTTTAATTTGTCTCATCAGAAGGGCCTGTCTTAGCCTGACTGTGGCACCCACACTGCCCACTCAGGCCGGAATCTCCATCTACGGCCCACAGACCCTCCCAGCTATGACACAGCTCTGCTTGGATGAGTTCCTCCCACCTGGGAAGGTCATCCCTTGTCCATATGGCCAGTGACTCTCAACAGGGAGATGTCCCCATCTTTGCCCCCCTGCTGGTGGGAAGTGAGAGAAGGCCAGGATCCCCCAAAACCCACAGAGTGGAACTCTGGGAGCACTCACACCCTGACTTTGTGCCTCCCAATGATGAAAGATATCTTCCTGCTCCAGGGGTTGATGAAGCTAGACCAGCTGGTATCCAACGTGATGTACTCTCCGTGGCGGGTGCGGAATCGAATGGGGGAATAGTCGAAAGGCTGTCCGCCGGCCTGCAGGACTAGGGGATAAGAAACAGGTCTCAGGGCTGGTGTGTGAGCAGAAAACAGACACACATAGGCTAGCCAAGGTCACCTCCTCAAAGCCACTGTTTCCAACTGCTGTGTCTGCAGCAAACCACACCTGGGGTGGTTTCCAGCAGAGACAGTCTCATCACCTATTTCAAGACATGCATCTCTGTGTTACCCACATGTGTTGTTCAAGACATGTATTTCTGTGTTAACCCCGTGAGCAAGCAATCAGCTTGGAGGGATCCTGTGCAGTCTACGCCCAGGGATGGTCAGAACTTTCTTTCCCCACAGCTCAGCTGCTCTCCTCACATTCATGAACACCAATACTATAAATGAGTTGCCAAGGACCCTTTATGAGTTTTCTTCCCCCTTGCCCACCTAGGGCTGATGACACCAGGTCTCAGCAAGGAAGTAGGGCATCTGTAGGGCTCAGCATCCCCAGTGGGTCTGACCCCTTCCAACGCCAGAGCACACAGGTCTCAGGGCTTAAAGAAGACGACCTACTCTTCTTGTGGATGGCGAGCATCAAGGGCCGGTCGCTGGGGTGGAGCTGCACGAGTACAGGTGTCTCGATCAGGTCCTGAGGTAGATAGCCCAGGAGGGGGACTGCCCTGCAAGGCGAGGGACAGGAGGCAGTCAGGGTAGATGTCAGGCAGACTCTGAGGGAGGGCTATCTTAGGGAACCTCCTCATTTAGCGATAGACATGGCTCCCAATTCCCCCAAATGGAGGCAGCGAGTCTTTCAGCTTCGCAGCAGGTGAGGACTCCAGTGTCCTTGTGGGTATGACATGAAGGAGACTGTTGTCAGCTACAGCTTGGTGTTTGTCCTCCCAACAGAATACATCACGATGGCATGTTAATGATTTTCTTTTTTAAAAGATTTATTATGTACACAGTGTTCTGTTTGCCTGCACACCAGAAGGTGGCAACAGATCTCATCATAGGTGGTTGTAAGCTACCATGTGGTTACTGGGAATTGAACTCAGGACCTCTGGAAGAGCAGCCAGTGCTATTAACCTCTGAGTTATCTTTCCAGCCCATGTTTCTTTTTCTGATATCTTTCTAATATTGATCAGTTTGATGTGAGTCTTGGTTGAACAGGTTTTGTCTGAAAGCTGTCCTTTCTCAGTCAGAAGGTTGTCTCTCTGTCACTTTGACCCCTAGATCAGGTGATTTCCTGTGGCTCCCCTAGGAGTCCCCATGACTGGCTGGAACCCTCACTCAGTGCCTGTCTGTGCTTCTATAAAGTGGAGGCCCCTTGGCGTTTTGGGCTGGTCCTTGGTCACTGTAGGGATGGAACCAAAGCAGCCGTCTATGGCTCTGTCGGAATCTAGCTCGGCTGGCAGCCTCATCTTCCCCTAGGCATCTCTGCAGATGTTTCCCCTCTGCTCAAGCAGAAGGCCCTGCTGCACAAAACCTTAGACTAGAACTTCCTTGGGATCCGGAGTGACTCTGTATCCTCAGTGTCTGAGGCATACTCTCAGACCTCCTGTTTCCTTTCAGAGAGAGAGTACAGAATGTTCTTGGCGCCCTCCCAATACAAACCTGGCTGGAGCAACTGGGAGAGGGGAGGAAGAAGGAAGAAAGAGGAAGAGGACAGGGAGCTGGGGAAGAGAAAGAGGGAGAGGAAAAGAGGAACAATGCTAAGGAGGAAGGGATACCTGACCTGGACTGCAAGGTTCCATGAAGGGGCCTGCCTGTGGGTTCTACTCACTAGGCAGAACTCTGCAGAGGGCCTCCCACAGGCACCGGCCTGCCTACCTGCCTTACAACTGGAGCAAAACGTGGCAGTTTCCAGTCCTTAGACCTATGCAGTAATGGCAGCCTCTAAGGTGGCTTTGTACACTCAGCCCCAGGTTCTGCATCTGATACTGTCCCTGGGGTACCAGGGTTACAGGTGATCTGCAGGACATACCCCAGCAACCTAGGCCAGGGGTAGCAGGTCTTTGGGTGCCCACAGAGCAGAACCTTCCTGGAGGCAATGCAGTATGACGCTGAAGTGGAACCCCGTGTCCCTGACCAAGAAGACAGAGGAGGAGGACCCAATCCTCCAGAATCTAGGGGGTGACTTGATCTAGTTCTCTGTGGGTTTTTTTTTTTTGACACATTTCTCCAAACCACTCCCAACAGCCGGTTGATTTTCCACCTCTCCACCTGTCAAAGAGCTGGGAAAAGGCACATAGTGGACGACAACCTGCTCAAGACCATCAGGACCGCTCACACCAGCTAGAGTAGCCTCCGTGGCAGACTCAGGGAGACAAGTCTGAGCAGCTCTGAGAAAAGGTGTGGAGGCAGCCTGGAAGACAGGCTCCTGCTGAGGTCCTGCCATTAGCCCTTGGCACCCCATCCCTGATGGTACCATCACCTACAAGACAGAGTTTAAACAGGGTGACAGAGGCAGACTCAACTCTGCCTGAAATAATCTCCAGGTCTCCAGAAAGCCCCGTTTCTAGAATTCATTTCTTATAATCTGTGGTGTTTCTTTTCTTGCTTTCATTATTTTCACGTAGGATCTTGAACTCCCAGTGGTTCTTGTCTCGGCCTCCTAAATGCTGAGATCAATGTGTGCTAGCACAACTGAATCTTAGAAACTTTGAGTGTGATTTCAAATCACTCCCTTGCCTGTATCCTGTATCAGTGTCACGTCACGTGTCCTGTATCAGCGGAACACAGTCTGAAAAATGCATCAGTAGACAATTCTGTTGTACCGACAGGGTCAGGCAAACAAAGCCGAACCCAAGCGGCACAGGTTGGTCACCAGGTGTGACTGCTGATGCAATCAAGAAACACAGGGCACACAGAAGTGTAGGCTGCTGCGGGGCACCAAGGGGGAAGACCTGCTAATGTGACAAGTTGTAAATATGTAAGCCAGAAGCACGGTGCTGCTGTGCACAGCAGTGTCTACTACACTACTACAGGATGACATCATGACAGCCTTGTCACTAGGTTAAAAGAATCACAACAGTGTATGTGGTCTCACTGAAACATCACTGTGTCACAGGACAGTACCGTCACATATTTTAGTTGATTACCATGTAAGTAAAAATGGCACATAACCTTGTCTTCAGCAGGGATGTCAAAAGCAAAACAAAAATTCAGCCGCATGCCTTTAGTCCCAGCACTTGGGGGGCAGAGGCAAGTGAATCTCTGAGTTCAAGGCCAGCCTAGTCTATAGATTGAGCTCCAGGACAACCAGGGTGGTTACACAGAGAAAGCCTGTCTTGGAAAAACAAACAAACACAAAAAGCAAAAAAGTTCATTTTTATCTCTCTGGTTATTACTAAGACACTGAACATCTGTCCCAGGATTTGATGACCTGAAGATCACAGTACTGATTCCCAGACAAATGACAGCGGGAGGTGTTGGGATATATTTTTTTTAAGGTGTGTTACTTTTGTTTATGCTGTGGAACATTTGTTTAATGATGTAAAGATGTGTTGCTTTTGCTTATGCTGCATTTGTTTAACTCTGTGAAACTGTAATTATTTGCCTTTCTAACACCCGATGGACTAGTAAAGCGCTGAACGAACAACAGCCAATAGTGAGGCAGGAGAAAGGATAGGCAGGGCCGGCAGGCAGAGAGAATAAATAGAAGGAGAAATGAGGGAGGAGGCCATTCACAGAGTAAGAGTAAAAGTAAGGTGTACAGAAGAGAGAAAAGGAAAAAGCCCAAAGACAAAAAGTAGTTGGATCAGGTGGTGGCATTATAAACCTTTAATCCCAGTACTAGACCGCAGAGGTGGGGTGGATCTTTGTGAGTTCGAGACCAGCCTGGTCTACAAGAGCTAGTTCCAGGACAGGCTCCAAAGCTACAGAGAAACCCTGTCTCGGCAGGGGCAGGGGAAAGAAGAATAATTTAAGTTAGAAAAGCTGGAAAGAATCAAGCCAAGCTAAGTCCAGGGCATTAATAAGCAAGAATACACGGGGGCTAGATGAAGAGATGGTTCAGCAATTAAGAGCACTGACTGCTCTTCCAGAGGACCCAGGTTCAATCCCCAGCACCCACATGGCAGCTCACACGTATCTCTAACTGCAGTTCCAGGAGACCTGACACCCTCACACAGGCATATATGTAGACAAAACATCAATGCACATGAAATAAATGAAATTCACACCACACACACACACACACACACACACACACACACACACACACACACACACACACATAAAGAATAAGCCTCCGTGTGTGATTTATTTGGAAGCTGGGTAGTGGGCTCCCCAGAAAGCCAAAGAAGAAAACTCTGCACAAGAGGAGGTGTGTGTGGACAGTGGAACACGACTCACCTTTCATCCACATCCTGGAACAAGCAGTTTGGTGTATGGGTTGTTGTGAAAATTCTCTTCTCAGGAGGAATCCTCGGGGCTGCAAGAACAGAATTTCCACTTCTAAGAAACAGTTGTGTTTTTACTAGGGAAACCACAAGAGCCGAGAGTAACGTGCAGCCACTGAGAAAGTGAGAAGGCAGACTGAACAACAGAGCCACCATGGTGAAATCAAGGCGAATCCCAACCAGCTGGCCGCTTGCAGCCTCCTCAACTTCTCTGGGGTGGCCAAGGGGAGCTGCCATGCTACCTGAGACATGTGAACGCAGGACTCATAGTTTATAAAAGGAAACTACAATGACCTGAACTAACTGCCTTTAGAAAATGAGTTACGCCGGGCGGTGGTGGCGCACGCCTTTTACCCCAGCACTCGGGAGGCAGAGGCAGGCGGATCTCTGAGTTTGAGGCCAGCCTGGTCTACAAGAGCTAGTTCCAGGACAGGCTCCAAAGCTACAGTGAAACCCTGTCTCATGAAACCAAAAAGAAGAAGAAGAAAATGAGTTACAAGTTCTAAGTCTGGACTTATAGTTTGCCAATGCCCTTGCCCTGGAGAACTTGAGAGTTTCCAGGGAGGCCAAAGATAATACATTCCACACAGAAAGTCATATATCCAGTGTGCTCCTCACCAACAAATTCTAAAATCCTTGGTTCTTGAAAGACCCTTATAATTTGGGGTTACAAGTTATTCCTCCTCTCTACTTTCTTAATGAACATTTGGAAGAGAATGTTCTGGATGCAGATATACATCACCGTGTTAGAGAAAAGTGTTAGCTATCACTTTTAGGAAGCGTTTTGTAAACAAAACAAAAATCTCCCGGCTCATTACAAATAGATCACAAATAGTCTAAATGCTCCTGGGGTAGGTTGGGGCTACCCCTCAGGGGATCTGAAGTCCTGTGACTTCTGAGTTGACACACAGAAAATAAACAGCTTCTGGCTAGGCCTTGGATTAGCCACAAGGACCCCTGGTATCAGAAAACAGCTGTTTAAGAGGGATCCCAAGAAGGCGATCACCAGGATGGCACAACTTCCCTTGGGCTCCATGGGAGAAGCCTGATTGTCAGGAGGCAGGGTAGCCTAAGGAACCCTTAATGGTGGGACAGCATTAGAAAGGCTGGATGGCCATAGGCTGAGCTGCAGGGAAAGCCAGGCAGAGGAAAGTACAGAGTGAAGACTCGTGGGTCAACAGAAACCACAGTTGGGAGGGAGGCAGTCCAGATGGAAGTCAGGATGGGCCAAGGCAGAAACAAAGATGGCCCAGCACTGGAGGCTGAGGGAGTTAAGTGTGGTTCTGTGGATACTGAGATGTCATGAAGCAGAGGGAAGGATGAGGGACAAAGATGGGAGGGATATGGGGCTTCAGGCCTGTCAGAGCTGGTGCCACTTTGTAGATCAAAGGCAGCATAGCTAGGGGACAGGAGAGGGGACATGGAAAGGATACAGCTACCTTCAGCGGCTGTGGGGAGAGCCAGACAGTAAAAAGAGGAAGTTAGGGAAGATGGAGGTTGAAAAGGTTAGGGAAAGGCCAAGGCGGATGAGCAGCTAGGTACTTTTTAGACATCATGTATGAACTACAGGCGAGAAGGATGAGCTAACATGGGTGCTCCCTGGTCAGGCATGGCTGTACCTTCATAGCCCGAGTGTACCCTCTCTGCCAGTAGCAGGCAGCAGAGTTGGCTCTCGGTACCCTGCTGCTCTTGCACCTTGACCAGGTAGGGTGTCATGCGGAAGGGCTGGTAGCGAATCTCATTCTCGTGGTGTTTCCCAACACTGTAGAGAGAGGAGTGTGGAGAGGAGTGAGGGTCAAGGTTCTGAGTCAGGACAAAGAAAAACCTTGGCCTGCTAGCTAGCTCCACCCCTGGCTTGTAGTTAGCACTAAGCAATTCTTCCATTTGTTGGACCAGATGCCAAGGATGCTGAACCAGGCTGCCCACAGCAAAGCCTCTGGTGGAAACCTAGGCCATACCAGAGGCAGCACACATCTATACCCATTGGAGAAGCTGGCCAGTGCCCACCCTTAAGTCTTCTCCATTAGATCCACATTTGAAGGGTCAATGGTCAGAGTCCACACAATGGGCAGTAGGAGGTATTCCAGCCTTTCTCTTGAGCAATTTGCAGCTAGATTAGGACAAAGCAACTGGAAAAGAGAAGTTGCTTCCTTAGAGGGATTCTGGACCCCATTCTCCTCTGGGTCATGGCTGTCCTAGATGCTCAGGTGGTTACAAAGAGCCTAGAAGAAACACTGTGACTCTAACCCAAGAAAAGCAAGTGCACATTTAGGGCTATACACGCCGCCTGGCCCATGGTCCTAGGGAATGTCTTCCTCAGCAACAGAGGGCCAGTGTGGAGACTTTGGGCGGGGGAGGGAGCAAGTTGATTTACCCACTCCCTTTGCACAGATATCATGTAACTTATTCAAGTGAGATTCTACACAGGCTCTGTAGAAGCTGTGTCAGATCTCACTCTCAGAGTTGGGGGGCGGGCAACACATACACCTCCAATTCTCCCACAAGAACTGGTAGGGGACTGTCTGTATTGTTTTCTGAGTCAGGAAGACTGGACACTAGACTTACCTGACACGGCAGAAAAAGGATTTTTCCTCCATGCACTCTTGAGTGAAAGAATCTGCAAGAAAAAAAAAAAAAACCAGAGTCATTTACCCAAGTCAACAAACTCTGGCTCAGACTAAGGTGTAACCATGAGTGGGCCCAAGTACAAGTGAGTCCTTCATAGCGCTTGCTTTTATAGTCGGTACAATGCCGAAGTGTGCTGGGCACCAAGTCAGACTGCCCTACAAGTTACAGCTAGGGCTTTAGAAAAGTTTTGTTTTTCCTTTTGGAGACAGGGTTTTATAAAGCCCTGGAGGGCCTGGAACTTGAGGCAATCCTTCACCCTCTGCCTCTCTAGTGCTAGGATTTCTGGAAAGAGCTAACAAATGTGTTTAAAATTCTTGAATGGTGCACAGTGGTGCTACTGATCCACTGGCAGCTCAGCTCCAGAAGACACACTAGTGTGTGTACCTAGAGACAAATCCCTGAGTATTTACACCGCCGTTTCTGAAATGCTTTCTTCTGATAGAACTGACTCAAGGCAGTTGAAAATATCAACTTCACTTTAACATTTACAGTGTCTTGGGAAATGTGAATTCACTGGACCTCAAGTCAGGGAAGGGGAAGCAGGTATCTCTATAATAGTTTGAAGGTTAAAACGACCTTAGACTTTAGCTTACACACAGTATTTTCTTCGTTCAAAAGAAATGAAGAAACACAGGAAATGACTGGTTACAGAAAGTGATACAGAATTACCAGCCTGCAAAGCCCCCCCCCCCCAGGAATGGCTCTCTTTCCTGGTTAGCCATACTTCTGCTCATCTCTTTCTGGAGAGGCAGCCCAGACTGCTGAGCTGTCCATCCACCTGCCAAGCCACTTCCTCTCCACAATCCTGACCCATGCCTCCATAACTCACGTGACAAATGTTTAACAGTCTGCCCAGTCTCTGGGTTTAGGAAGAAAGTAGACAACCTCCTTCAGAGGAAACCTTCAAACAAAAGATGCATCAACCCCAGGCTGCCTACTGAAGGGATTCATTTGTCATGCTGGTGAAGGACATAGTGGCATTGTCCACCTCTGACAGAACGGGAATGGGGAGGAGAGGAACTGATGACGGGAGAGGTCCTCAAGCTGGCCACAGATTCTAGGTGGTAATGACAAGGGTTGAGAAGCCATTGTGTAAGCGGAGATCAATGACTTGCCAGCAGACAGTACCCAGTGACAAGGCCAAAGCAATCTGAGTTCTGTCCTTGTTCCTCTGGCTCCTCGGAAGCTACAGTCTAGTACAGCCTCAGCTCTGGGCATTAAAGCCCATAAGGCTGTGATCAGCAGCCATGTGTGGACAGTCTTGCCTTGTCTATGATGGCGAAGGCTAGCTCGCCCTCAACCCTTCCCCAGTGGCAGTGCTGTGACCTGGAAGCACTGCAGCCCCCTCTCTCCCAGGGTCAGAGTCTTTTGCAGAACAAAACACAGACTTGCAAAGTTTAACCACAAGAGGCCTGTATCCAGAAGAGCAGGAGAGAGGGGCTGCCAGTGCAGTGGTACCCAATGGCCAAAGTAATCCAGTCCTAAGAAAACAAAAGCACACCTGCCAATCCCTCCAAGTGACTCAGTTACCCCTTAAAGAAGTCATTCAGCATTCCATAAGTGACCCTAACATTCAGCATGAGTTTAAAAAGAGTAGCCCACATCTAGACCACAAGTGGTCCATCTGGCTTGCCATAGCTCATGCTCTTCTCCCATTGCAAACAATAATCAATTCTATCCCATAATCTCTGGTGTCAACCTGAAAGTCCAAAGGCCAGGTGTGAGCTCAAACCAATCATCTGCTCTACAGTGAGAGGGTGTGGAATAGGCATGCTGTTCAGGGGAAGGCTGGCCAGAAAGAGGGGCGATAGGCCTCTGGCAAGTCTGAAACCAGGGCCCACAGACCTTGTCCTAAAGCTGTAGGATCATCATGTTATCCCAGGGACCACCTCCTACACATCTGGTATGGGTAGGTAAGACTGGGCCCTCAAAGCACCAAGTAGCTCTGCCCCATGGCTTGCTGGGCTCAGTCCAGTTTTGGCTGTTAGGGTTACCTGTGGTTGTCCTGGGATATGTGGCTGGCCTCTGGTGGCTCTGCTGCTCTGGTTTCCCAGGGTGGAAGGCAGCCCCTATTAGCACTGCCTAACAGAGTTTTGGTGATATTCTCTGTGGCAGCTCTGCCCTGTGGCTGAGGAAGCTATGCCTTCCTGCCTACAGAATCAGCCTCACAAGGACACTGCCAAGGCTTACGACTTACACATCCTGGAGGAGTGAAGGCTGCACCCTCAGCACAGGGGCCACAGCCGGAGCTGGAGAGAGCAGTGTGTGGATGCAGGAATCAGAGACATCCTTGAAGATCTCTGATGCTCCTTTGGGGCTTTCCCTGTGGTGAGGAGGTCTCCACTGCTGTTCATCTTCTACCCGTGGAATCCTTTAGCAATCTGCCTGACTGCAGCCCTGCATTCCTTTCTACTCTGCATGTGGCCAGACTGCGATAACTCTCTGCAATAGCCACTCCCTACACTACCATCAGCGTGCTGGTCACAGCCATATATGCAAATCAGAGCTTTCCCCAGTCCTCCTGTCTTCCCCTGCTCCCACACCAGGACTGCCCTCAACACTCAGGCCTTTTCTGGTTTTCATTTTGAAATGGTTCAGCTGCTCCCCACTCCCGAGCTCCACAGGCGCCCCTGCAGCAGCACCCAGTTCTTGGCACCAGTACTGTTTCAGTCTGTTTCTGTTGCTATGACAATCTGTCAAGATGACTTAGAAGAAAGCTCATGGTTCTAACGGCTGGAAAGTCCAACAAAACACTGCAAGGATCCAAAGAGCTGCTGGGGAGGGCCATATGCTGCTTTAATCATGGTGGGAAACAGGGTGGAGGGCACACGCAGAAGGGGCAGCCTTGCTTTAGTGACCCATCCCCTCGGTGCTAGTTGAGTTCTGACAAGGGACTCTGACCCAGGAGAAAGGCATTAGTCCCTCTTCACGACCTCAACACCTCAAGGTCCCGCCTCAGTACTGTGACATCAGCAAATTCCAGCACAAGTTTTGGAGGAGACAAATCATAAACTACAGCTGACTGATGAGGCTTGGGATGGAGCTGGAAGAGCACAAGGAGAATGCCAAAACTGGCTCCAGGAAGAGAAGGCACAGAGGGGATGCCAGATAAGAAGGGCTGGGCAAGGGCAGGGGCTTGGACACAGGTGGATCACACAGTAGGCATACATACTTGTTAATGAGTAGGGACAGTGCCGTGTAAGCTCAGAGAGCTTTATTACCTATAGTTATGAACCTTACTCCAGTCCAGGTGAAGATCCCTGGGAAGTCACCCTGACGAATGTCACACCTGTCCATTATGGCAGCTGAGGTCATGGGGGATTAACTGCCTGCAGGAAGCTGGCATGCCACTTAACATTCCTCTGCCTTGCAGGATGTACCCCATTGCCCCACAGTGCAGTTATGCCAGGATTCCTACTCAGCATAACTTCATTTTTAAAATGCTTAATTTTGAAGTTTTCCTGGGGTTTACTAAAAGGCTATTTATTCTAGGAACAAACAGCTGTCTGCCTCCTGCCCTAGACAGATCCGTGAATGTCAGCCCACCTGGAGGGCTCCATGGGGCATTCTGACATAATTGAGATGGGGAGCAGCCCTCTCCACACTCCTCCTTAGAGGGAATGAGGCACTGCAGCCAGGACCTCACCTAATCCACTGCACACACTCCAGGATGGCAGCTTGTAAGGGGTGGTGTAGCTGTGGAACACACTGACATCATGAGGAGCCAGGAACTCCACAAACTTGGCATCACTGAAGGCATCCTTCTTACAGTGAAAAATGGAGGCAACTTGGTTAGAGATGTACAGGATCTTCCCAGAAACCAGGGACACAGCTACAGCAAACATATCCTGGAAACGGAGAACATGAGCAGTGATTATAGGCAGTAGGAACTGATCGGTTATATAAGGCTAGTGGGAACACCCTGACGTGAGGACCAGGGTGTGTCTCCTCAAGCCTGGTCAAGCTGACTTTCCTGTTCCAATGCAGATATCCAACATAACACCATCAGGAACGGCACATCAGACCAGCCTTGCCCAGCTCCTGTGCTTCCCTGGCACAGTAGGGACCTTTGACAGCTGGTCTCTTTCAGATAATAGGGGTGGCCTGCAAAACTGCCTGTCCTTCTGACCACAGGCCAGCCCCCTTGGAGGGATTTGGCTGGCAGGTTCAAGGAGCTAGGCTGAGGCAAGTGTCACCACTATTCTTCATAGTGTTACTGTCTGTTCTCACTGAGAATTCAGGAGCATGGCCTCTCCTCCCCAGGCCTTTACACATTTAGAAATATGGGCTTTGGACCCAGACCTTATTACCACTAAGCCTGGACAAACAGATGGTCACCGAGTCTGTCTCTTCATCCTGAAGCCACAAAAAGCTGGAGCCTCAAGCTTCACCACGGCTGGGCTTCTCTAATACTGGGAGCTATGAGTCAGAGTCAGCCAGAGACGAAGACAACCTCCCAGGAAAGAGCAGAAGTCTAGAACATGACTTCACTCCAGAATCACCAGCGTCGTGATTTTACTCTATCGGGAAGAACAGACCCACTTCCCGACACCGGACCAGCTGGCTTACCCAAGGGAGAACTCACGCCCTGTCAAAACACTCACAGCGTTCTTCACGATGTACTCCGAGGTAATGCCCTCAACCTGCTCCATGGTGTAGGAGGGCACATTCACACTGCAGGGCTGGCTCTCACTGGACATCAGCAGCTGGTAGTACTCCTCGTTAGCTACAGGAGAAACGACACCCGTGTTCAGCAGCTGAAACCAACGTGACAGCACCCGCTCACTGGCCCCTGCAGGTGGGGTCCATTTTTCTCAAAGGAACGAGTGGGATGAGATAGAATATTTTGGATGCAGAGAATGTAGACATGAGTTACCAACACTCAAGAGCAGACCGGAGATGGTCTCTGACACGTCAGGCCTTTTTAAGAATTTAAAAACTGACAAATACATTACTTTAAGTCATAAGGGTCCATAGGGCTCTGAAGTGTGGTGGTGAGGTCTTTGGACTGGGTCTTATCTGATGTTGATTACTCGACCTTCACAGCCTAGTAGGCTTCTGAGCTCGCTCTCGTCTGGAAGGCTTAGGAAAGTTCTTGATTTGGCAGAGCTCCCACGTTCTGAAGTTACTGCAGAGGTCAAGCATGAAGCATGGAAACCAACAGTCCCCGGAGAGTGAGCTGCCGCCAAGCCAGACTGACTCATGGAGCTGCTCTAGCTAGAGAGCAGGGTCTTCCTTAGGCACAGGCCAGGGTCTCTACCATGGGGTTTGGCCTTAGAGCACCAGGTTCCCAAACATGTTTAGCCTAACCAGCACTGGCTAGCAGACAGCACTGTTTAGAGCACATCAATCTTCCAGAAGGGACAGCCGCTTAGGGAGGGGTACACAGAGGTTTCAGGCTGAAGAGAGCACTCAAATGTGCAGAGGCCAGCACACAGCAGAATAATGCCTCTACAGCTGGTTCCAAGGACCCAGATCAATATCACCAACCTGCCTACTACTGACAAAAAGCTGTGCAGAGGCTTAGAAACAGAAGACTGTCTGAAATACAAATTCATACCTAGACTACTAGACACACACCTGGCTTCAAGACAAGCCAATAAAACTAACTGCAAATGCCACACTGCCTAGATCTTAGCCTTTTGACTTTGTCTATTTTGATGTGTCCTTGTAACATGTAGTACTCAGCACATGTATGTGACTGTGGCCAGAGGCAGAGGAGGGTGGTGTTTGCACAGGTACCACACATGGGTGAAGTGGTGGTGGTGATGCTTCGTTTTCGCATCACCTGTCCACGGAACCTGCCTTCCCGGCCCCTGTGGGATGTTAGCCTCTACCTGTTCATGGTAAGGGATCACATAGCCAGCGACAGCCGCCATCATCAGTGGCTGGAAAGAAAAGGGACTAAGAAAAGGACCTAAGCACTCAGCACTCTGAGCCAGGGCTATAGGAAGATAATTTTATCCACTGTAGAGCACCCACAAAGCTCACATCCCCATGCCTAGCAACCGACTGAAGGCTTCTGGGCCTTTCTTCCAATGCCTACAGCTAAGCCTTCCTGAAATGACCTATCAGGGGACTGAGGGCTCAACCTCAGAATGGGCTCCTGATTTCCGCCTGGGCAGTGTGCCCAGGTATGTGGGAGTCAAGGACAACTGCAATGGCCTGAGAAACAGGAGACGAGGGAAGCTGACCCATGCAGGTCCTGGGCAGGAGCAACCTGAAGGAGGGCTGAGTCTGCTGGGCTGCTAGAGACCCAGTGGCTCTCCAAACAGGGCATCACCTCAGCTCTTTTCCATGCTCTTATTTAGAAGCCTCAGTCTTCAACTTCAGGGCCAGTTAAAATGTTCTGCCATATTCTGCCTTCTCAAAGCCCAAACACACAAACGGCAGCAGGTTCTGCATTTTAAAGGCCCAAGACTATGATGGCTAAGTGAGCTGCCCCTGACCTTGCATGCATGGCAATGAGGGCTGTCCTGTGACAGAACCCAGTGATGGGTGGCGTTGCTGTTCCGTCTCTTTCCTTCTTGGTTGAAATAATCATGGGGGCAGAAAAGTTTCATAGGTAAACATTTTTAGATAAACAGAAAATGAGTCATCTGAGTTGAGTTTGTGAATTAAAAAGTGCCTTGGAAGAAGAGGCTAGAGATATGGCTCAGAGTTAAGAGGACCAGGGTTCAAATTCTAGCACCCACAGGGTGACTCACACTGTTTGTAACTCCAGTTCCAGAGGATCTGATGCCATCTTCTGGCCTCGACTGGTACTGCACACACTTGGTGTATATATTCAGGTACACACACTACATACACACACTCACAGTGCTGTGCCTGGAATTTAGCTCAGTTGGTAGAGTACTTGCCTAACCTAAGTTGGATCCCCAGCATCACATACAACTAGATATGGTAGTGCACATCTGTAATCCTAGCAGTTGGAAGGTGGAGGCAAAAGGATCTAGAAGTTCAAGATCATCCTCAGTTACACTGCAAGCATAGTGAGTTTGTGCTCAGCATGGGCTACCTGAGATCCTGTCTTCAAAAAAGCCAGTGTGCAGAGCAAGAAGCCCCTCTGTATCTTTTCTCAGGCCACAGGTTAAAGGTGGACAAGACCTCAGGAATGTACTTCAATTCTGACTCATGCAGCTCATGGTAGTGTATGACCAACATTCTAAACTCATGGTCATTGTCCAAAACACATCAGAGTCTAGAATATGCAAGACTTCTGCATATGACCTGACCTTACCACAGGAAGCTTATGAAGTAAAAAGACTTCTCCCACCCATGCATCAGCTTTGGCAGACTGCTCACTACTGTGGAATTCAAGAGAAAGGCAAGCAAATGTGAGCCTTGTGAAGTCAGTGTTTGGGGACAAAGAGACCCGTATTCATCCCTGGCCTTCCTCACCATGGTTTGCTGCCTATTTTTTATTTTGTCTCTAAAAGTCCAGTTTAATAGAAAACAGCAATGAACCATGGTTCCCAACCAAAATTAACTTCATTGTATTTTTACTGCTTCCTTCTGCCATTTTAGGGACGTATCTTAGAAATCTGACACTATTTACACTATAGTTCAGGACATTTAATATGTGTTTCTGGGGGCTGGAGAGGTGGCTCAGAGGTTAAGAGAACTGACTGCCCTTCCACAGGTTCTCAGTTCAATTCCCAGCACCCACATGGTGGCTTCACAACCATCTGTAATGAAATCTGGTGTCTTCTTCTGGTATGCAAGCATACATGCAGGCGGAACACTGTATACATAATAAATAAATAAATCTTTAGAGGAAAAAAACCCAAAAAACATGTTTCCAGGGCTGGGAAAGATGGATCAGAGGTTAAGGGCTTTTGCTATGCAAACTTGAGCCCTGAGTTCAATCTCTGGATCTACAGAGATTGTAGAAGGAAGAAGGTAACTCACTCCACAAGGTTGTCCTCTGACTTACACACGCATGTGCAACACACATGCCACCCACCACCACACATAGAGACACACAGACACATACACTCAAAGAATAAGCAAGCAAGCAAACAAAACCCCCCTTGTTTCAGTGGGTTGGAGCAGACGTGCAAAGTGCACGTACCCTTCACCTGCTTCACGCTCCGCAGGGCATACTTCAAGGTTGCCAGTGTGCTGGCCTTCCCCTTGGCCTTCTTGTCTGCAGGGAGGTGGACCTTCAGCTCCCTCAGTGTTCTTATCAGCTCTTTGTGCTCGTCAGCTTTGGCAGACTGCTCACTACTGTGGAATTCAAGAGAAAGGCAAGCAAATGTGAGCCTTGTGAAGTCAGTGTTTGGGGACAGAGAGAGCCATATTCATCCCTGGCCTCCCTCACCATGGGCCAGCAAAACCTTCTCAGTTGTGGTCACCAATGAGGTCTACAGACATGGCTGAACGCCCTCCTTCAGGAGACTACAGACTGATAAGAATCCCTGTTCTCAGAGAGGGAAGTCCTTTCAATAAGATCCTTCCCCTGGGGTCAGGCTGGACTTCATTTAGGAGGGATGTTAGTCAACCCTTGGTATAGTGGTATAGGCTTTACCATTGGGCTATCTCCTTCCCTACCCCATGCAGAGGGACAAGAACAGTATGGAGGACAACAAAAGTGCTCCTGGAGACATGAGCATGGACCATGAGGACAGAAGAGAGGAAAGGGGACCTTTAAGAAGGGGATTCCAGGGAGAAGAGAGCAAGCAGAGGAAGATAGGAACAATAACAAGGAACTGCTGCTGGTTTATGCGGAGGAGAAGGTATCCAAAGAATGATGGGTCTTCAACGGCCAAGTGCCCACAGGCCTTGGGAGAGAGGTCTCGGCCCCAAAGATGATAAGAAAATGTCTGTGAACACACAGATAATTTGTTGCAAAAGAGTGAGGAAGCTCCTGTTGAAGATATAGGACTGAGGCAAGGCTGCCTAGAATAGAGGTGGGGAGAAACAAGGTGTCCAAGAACAACCGGCTCAGGGAGGTACAGGGTCAGCAGCTGTATGAAAGGCAGATGCCACCAGACACACTGACTGGTGTCAGTCAACAGAATTGATAATTCAACAGAATTATCCGAGCTTAAAAGAGTTACTTTCAAACCTGGCCTGAGAGGAAGTCCTGCAACTTGTTGAAAGAGCATGAGGTAGGAACTATGGTGGGCTCCGCGTCACCTAAAGAGCATGAGGTAGGCGGTATGGAGGGTCTCACCTGCAGCCACTTGTGGAGGGGTTGTGCTCCGGCTCTGTCATCATCAGTCTGAAGGCATCAGGGCTGCAAGAACAGATAATGACAGTCCCAGGGTCAGACCTCTCTATGCCTCTCCCCGAATCCAATCAGTGACAATAGACTAAGAACATCACACCAGAGACTTTTAAGAGAATAGCAGGGTGCAAAGGGATGGCTTTGGGATAAAGAACCTGTTTGGCATGCCTGACACCTGATGTATGGTCTCCATGGCTTCCCACAAAACAAAAATCAGGGCTGGGAAATCAGCTCAGTGACGAGCACTTCCGAAGGACCCAGGTTTGATTCCCAGCACCCACATGGTTGCTTACACCCTTGTGTAAGTCCAGTTTCAGGGGGTCTGATGATGCTCTTATGTACTCTGTGGTCACTAAGCACACAGTGGTGCACAGACATACATAAAGACAAAACAACCATACACATTAAAATTTGAAAAAGAAATAATTATGTTAAAACTGCAACAGAAGATCTTCCAGATATCAGGAGAATTGAGCATTGAGAAATGGAAATGCAAAAGGAGCAATCATGTTCTGTGACCTGTTTCGTAGGTGTGACAGCAGTCACCTCCAAGATCTCACCGAACTGTCAAGTGGCATCAGACACAGAAATGCAAAGATGACTATGGTATCATTATTCAGAAGGACAGACCCCAATAAATACCATCTACAGAATTAATCTGTTCAGCAATCCTGCAAGTACTGGCACTTGCTGCTTGAAGATGAGCAACAGAAACTATGGAGGAAGCCACATGTGTTCTGTGTGTGAGGGTCCGGCCTGAGGCTGAGCCTACCTCGGGTGAGTGCTGGAAGGTTCCATTAGCATCCGCAGCTCCTTTCCATTGTCATCACAGTCACTGCCCTGAGAGTCCCGCCCTGTGGAGCAGTTTTCGTTGGTTTCATTTCCACTGGAGCCACTGCTCATGTCCACATCTTCCTGGAGCACAACCTGGCTGGGCTGAGGCTCCCCTGGCTCCTTGGTGGGGCTGGTGGGGTTAGGGGAAAAGTTCACGTATCCGTTCATGTCAGGCTCTGGAATGAAGCTGGTAAAGGAGAGAATATTGTGGTCAAACATTAAAAGGCACCAGTGAGGCCGGGAATGAAACTCAATAGTATAAAGCATTCATCTAGTATGTGCGGGGCCCTGGGTTTGATTTCCAGTATCAATGGCACAACTGTCATTCACTTGTGTGCTCATGTGTTCCCGATTCCTGAGTGCCTACTGACCCTGGATCAGGAAGACAGTTGACCTGAGAACCTTAGCTGGGCCACAGAGGTGCTAACACCTTGTCAGCAGATAGACAAGGACACCGACAGTCACAGGTAGTGAGGAAATATAGTCATGCTAAATGGTAAGCAGGGCCTGAAAAATCTTTGTTCTACTATCTTCCCAGGTGACATTAAGCAGTGTGGTCCAGCAATAACTTCACCACAGCACAGCATGCGTTACAGAGAAGCTGAGGGCAGCAGGGTCTTCTGGAAGGAATGCTGTTGGGTGAGGGCCTCGATGAGGCTGGTGCTAGGGGCTCCAGCGCTACAAGTATCCTGGCTTTGGCTTAAGGTGGTGTAAAAGGGGAGGAGATTCAAGGTTACCCAGCCAGGACAATCAGGGACCACTGAACTTGGTTTACATTTGGCTGGATCCCATGGCCACACTAGATAGAAACTTCAACTTGTGGGGTTAGGGGTACGTGGGTAGAAGGGGCTAAAATTCCACCACTAACAAGACATTCATAGAAACTTGAATTCCCTGAAGCGTCACAGACTTCGTGACTGGGAGGGGTAAGCATACCACCAGACAGGAGGCCACAGCTCAAAGACAGGAGACTGTTTTGTGTCACTGGGAGAAAAAGAGAGGGACAGGGATAATGTTTCTAACAGGATCCTGGCAGGAGGCAGATGCCACTTAGGCTGGGTGGCATCAGATTTATGCAAACAGATAAAAGCAGTTAAGGGCTGGGTGCTGGGCCTGGGAGATGCAATTATCACCACTCAAGAGGTTAGGGAAGAAGAAAGAGCTAAAGAAATGCAGACCACTGCAGGTTAAGGAAGAAATGCCTGGCCACTCTCTCCTCCTGACCTCTACTCTCAAGCACATGAGGAAGCCAGAAACTAGGAACATGCTGACTCTTGTGAGGAGCCAAGTGGCAGCAGCAGGCTCACCTTGAAGGTGCAGCATCTCCCCCAGCTTCCTGGCAGTCAGGAAAACACAAGCTGCCAATGGAAGGCAGACACAACCCAGGTCACATTACAGTCACTGCATGTGCTGCATGCAGGATTCCATGCTGCAGGTAAGCTGATGGGTAGGATATCCACCCAGGGCTGTATAAGATCAGGTCGCAGCCAGCTCCAGACTAGCCTAACTCAGGACGCTCTGGTACTGTCCCTATCCTAAGCTCAGAGGTTTCTCTGTGCTAAGCCCACCATGGCCTTGCCTGTCTGCAGCATGTGCTCAACCATTCCAGGGTGGGACAAAGACAGGAATACCTCCTAGATTCACTTTCCACACCATTCCCCCCATAATTCATGTAAAATGACTAACCATTTAAAACTGCTGGAAAAACAATGTATTTTCAGGAGCCCAGGAAATCCCAAAAGGGTGCCACTGTTTGCCACCAAGCAAAGGCATATCCAGGTGTAGCAGAGATAGGAGCAGCATTTCACCAGGGTGGCACTGCAGTCCCACACCCTGCTGGGTAGACCCCAGATCCCAAGGAAGATAGCCAGCACTACAGATCCTCCCCTCCTCCCCCATGTCCCAGTAGGACAAGTGGAGAATGTAACCACTGAGAAGATGCTGACAGACAACTGTGGGTCACAACAGCCTGAGGATATCTAAGGGCCACACCAAAAAAAGTGGCCATATATGCAGGAAGTAAAGCAGGTCATATCCAGTCAATATCCTGGTGATGGCATCATAAGACCCAGCATGATCCTTCACCCAGCACCTCTCCAGATCTTAGTCACTGTAGGGTTAACTCCAGGGACATGGGAGTCACACAGAATCTGCTATGTTGCTTCTGGGGACCAGCTGAATGATGAGACCTTGTCTGTCCACAAGTAACAAAGTCCAAAATGGGGCTTTCAAGAAGATTCCAACAGAGAATGTTGGGTAAAGGGAACACACCTCCATTACTGATGGGAGTGAACACTGGCACAGCCCTTTTGGATATCAGTATGATGATTTCTCAGAAAATTAGGAAACAACCTACCTCAAGGCCCAGCAATACCACTTATGGGTATATACCCAAAAGATGCTCAATCATACCACAAGGACATGTGCTCAACTATGTTCATAGCAGCATTGTTTATCATAGCCATAACCTGGAAACAACCTAAATGCCCCTCAACTGAAGAATGGATAAGGAAAATGTAGTACATTTGCATAATGAAACACAGAAAAAATAATGACATCTTGAAATTTGTGTGCAAATGGATGGAGCTAGAAAACATCGTATCAAGTGAGGTAACCCAGACCCAGAAAGACAAATATCACATATACTCACTCATAAGTGACTTTTAGTTATAAAGCAAAGAAAAGCCAGCCCACAACTCACAACCCCAGAGAACCTAGACAACGATGAGGACCCTAAGAGAGACATACATGGATCTAAACTACATGGGAAGTAGAAAAAAGATAAGATCTCCTGAGTAAACTGGGAGCAGGGGGACCATGGGAGAGGGTAGAAGGGGAGGGGAGGGGAAAAGAGGAGAATGGAGATAAATATATAGCTCAATAAAAACATTTATATATGTATATATACATATATATATACACACACGTATGTATGTATGTATATATCTCCAACAAAGAAACACAGCCACCAACAGAGGAGAGCAACTCAGAGCAGACAGCGCCTAGTTCTCCTCATGCACAAAAATTGTACAGTCAACAGGTTTGATGAAACAAGCAACTAAAACTGAGATAATGCCTCAGGCCAGGACAAAAACACATCAGAACTCATTAAAAAAAAAAAAAAGGATACAGTTTTGTCAAGAGGGGATAAATGTCTGTGTTGATGGGGGTGGGTGGCAAGGGGATTTCTGAGAAAGTAATTGTCCTGTTGTCCTGAATGTAGATCAGGATGGTCTTGAACTTGTAATCCTCCTGCCTCAGCCTTCCACGTGCTGGGGATACGGAGATTATGGGTGCACATACCATACCTCTCTAAGAAGGGAAAGGTGACATTGCCTAGCAGGAGGTGAGGTCACGGAGAAAACAGCCATTTTCGCCCAGAGAAAAGTTTTCTAGAAAAGCCTCCGAGTACTGAGATAAAGACAGGTTTGAATCTACCAATCTGCAGATGCCCTGGGTGCCAGCAAAATCATGTAATAGAAGTCTAGCAACCCCAGAGAAAGTTGTCTTTTCAAGAGCAAAGAGAGCGACACTAGTACCAACTAGGAAAAACCAAACACATGACCTGTAAAGGAGACAGGAGGGTGCCAGGCTGAGGCACCAGGAGGCACTGTTTACACCCAGTGTAAGGAAGAACTGTGCAGGGAAGGGAGGACACCCCAGACAGGGACTTGCTTGCTGTGTCACAGAGGGATTGAGTTTGTCAGTATCCCAAGTCACAGGCAACATAAACGCAGCTGAAGTCAGAACAAACTGACTTCTGGCCTTCACTTTATTTTATTTTAGCAGTTTGGAAGTCATTCCTAGTTTGAGGAAAGAGGGAAGGGAGGAGACTTTCAGCGTGCCTACGCACAGGCTTCATGGAGGGGATCTTCAGATGGAGAGACCACCAGCACCAGGAAAATGCAAAGGAAGAAGTTATTAGACCCACTGCGAGGTGATGGCATGGTGGAGAACAGCTGGCCACAGGGGCCTGGAAATGTTACTACAGAGACTCCAGAAGGAGGGTGTGACCTTTCCTTCTAGGAACCGAGATACGGAAATGCTCCCAACAAGTTGTGAGTGCTTAGTCTGTGGGACAACAGAACCCAAGCAGTGCCACAGGTGTGTGTGGTATGTGTGTGGGGGTGTCTCTGTGTGATACCTGTATCACGTGACCACTCTGGCCAGATGCCAGCCTCAGCTCCCAGACTGTATTACTGCCTCTACCTGGGCCCACTGCAGCCAACACAATGGGAGAAAGAAGTGATTCTAGTGAATGGATATTTCTTATACTAGGCTTGAGATGGGACCCTTACTCAGAGGACAGACTGTCTGTAAAAGGCACTACAGACTCTGAGGCCTAGCTGTCCCTGGGCATCTCCACTATTGATCCAGCCACCCTCCAGTCTAGCCTGTGTGTATATTCTCACTCCAAAGATTTCGCACTGTTGTTGCCTCTGGCCCACAGCACTCTCCTCAGACACTCAGGTAACTTCGTCACTGTCTCTCTGTGGGGGGTTGTATCAGGATGATGCTTCCATTTCCTCTAGAGAGCAAGGTGTATAAGAGCAAGAGTTTGAGTGTTTCCTGCTGGACCCCTAAGGCATAGCACTTACTATGGAAGGTACACTGCCTGGGGCTCTGCACCAGGGAGCTCTGTGCACCTGCCAGGAGAGCCTGGAACTGCACCGAAGAACACTTTGCATCTGCCAGGAAGAGGGGGATTAGCATAGTCTAGAACTCTGCATCACACACTGTGCACCCACTGAAAGAGGCACAGTAGTATAGCCTAGAACACCGGAACACCCAAACTTGTGCACCCACAATGAAAGTGCTATAGGAGTCCAGGACAAGCCCAGGTAATCAAACTAAAATCACTGGGGCACACATGCAGGCACTGCTTCCCAGTGGCCGCCAGAGCAGCCTTCCAGCACACTAGAGCACAGAGTGCTCCTGGGGGTTCACCCAGAACATGGGGGACCAACAAGGAACTAGAGCACACTGGATATGAAAAAATTCTGGGAGGCATACAGGAGCAGTGGGTCAGGGCTTGTGAGTGGGACCTGGGAGAGAGGGGCAGGAGGTCCTAAGTGGCACGGGCACCCTTGATGAAGACTTGTCACTTGAGCGCCTGTGTTGACTCTAGGCCTTCAGGGTGGGCGTACAGTCCTCCTGAAGCCACCAGGATGTGTTCTCTCTTGACCCCTAGGACTCTAGATCCCATCCATCTCACCCACACAGTCCTCCCCACAGGTGCCCATCTTTTTTGTCATAGGTGGAGTGGCAGCGGCGGCCAGGGCATCTGAGCGAGCAGTCCAAGAGGGCCAAGCTTTCTGTCGTCCTCCATTCTTCCAGGCTACGTGATCTTGACAAGTTCCTTAGCCTCTGGGCCATGTTTTCCCACCTTTCTGATGGGAATAAAAAGAATCCCTCCTTCTTACTGGCACTTGGGAGAATTCCACAGTTTGATGTATCTGGAATGTGATACATGACTGACCAAGAACAGGTTTTCAAATCTCGGGGCTAAATCATGACAGGAAAACACAGGCAGGTCACACAGTAACTGGGGTAGGGTGAGGGAGTTCACTGTGGAGCAAGCTGGTAGCGCCTCGGGCTTACATACAAAGGACTGGGACACATACCCCATTCTACCCAACCGCACCCCTGGTGTACCCTGGGTGTTCTGTGTTGGTCAGTTCCTGGGACTCCTAGTTTGTGCCTGGCAGTATCAATTCCTAGGGTGTGTGTGGCCAGGGGATGGGGATCTATGTGAACAGGGTCACTGCTGCCACCAAGTTACCTTAGGGAGGAAGATAAACTTTTTCAAAAAGAGGGCCAGGCAAGAATGGCAGAAATGTAAGGCAAAAGACTGAAGTCAAGTCTTCCAAGACCTCATTATTCCAGAAAATGGACTGCTTAGCATGAATGCTCTAATGGGCTGACATCAGTTTGCCAAGTTGGCAGAACCAGCTGCTGGTCCAAGCAGACTTTGCCTCCTGGTCAAGCACTCTGTCCCAGCCCTGCTGGGTGGGCAGGAGCCCCTGGGAAACAGTGTACAGTCTTGGGGAGGATTCTGGGAGGGAGAAGGAGACCTTGGCTGAGACCCTCTTGGCCTGAGCCCATACCTTCCCATAGCCACCCACTAGCCTCGCCCATGGACAGAAGCCAGCCTGAAGCCAGGAGTTAAGCTGGGGCTGTTGACCCGGTCACTTGGCCATGTTCATTCTCCTTAGCCAGGCAGAGGCACATTAGGAAACTGCAATGGGTCATGAGACTGGGGTGGGCGAGGGTACCCCAGGCTGGCTGCTGGGAGCTCACAGTATTGCAGCTAGCTACACTTTCCTTAATAAATAGTTAAAAAAAAAAACAACAACAAACAAGCATGAAAACAACAGGGCCTGGAAAGCAGAGCCTGGACAAAAGGCCAGCTTCCAGTGCAATCAGGGACATAACACATCAATTCCCTGTCCCCTGCTTAAGAGGAAAATAAATACATTTCCTGAGGGAAATGAAAATCAGTAAAGAACCTACTTCCTTGAAAGTCCAGATGCAGACATCATGAAGTCCCAGCTCGGTATGTGTCCCTGAACTGAACACGCCCCTCTAACTAGCCTGCAAGAACAGCTTGAACCTGGCTAATCACAGGCCAGCAAACTGAATGGTTCCTGACTTTATGTAACAGGGACCTGACAGCCTGGACCTCGAGTCTGCAAGCCTCATGGTATTTTACAACCTCAAATATCATAACATGTTTTCTACTTCCTGGTAGAAGCCAACTCCCTGGGGCCTGCCTGCTGTAATCCGGAGAAAATGTCTGTCCTGTTAAATAAACAGCCACGCTCTCCATGGTGACGGTTGGGTAACGGAGGAAAATGTGGCCAGGGCTGTCCAAATAAGGAGGGGAAGGAGGCACGCGGGTGGGGCGCTGCCTTACAAGGACCCCCCCACATCCCCCACATGCTTTTTAGCCCTTACCTATGTTGAAGTACCAAGCTGTAGAACAGCCATGTGCCAGGATGGCAGCCCCTGGTGATGACCGAGGTAGAAGAAGCTACTTGAAAGCTGGTAAGGTCTAGGAGGCCCAGGCCTTTGCCCTTGGGGACTTGTACTAATCCTATGTGAACAGGTGTTGCAGTGAACAGGCCCTGTTTTTTCACACAGCCCACTGTAATTACATGAGGATGGCGAGATGGCCCAGTGGGTAAGGACGCTTGCTGCGGAGACTGCTGATCTCAGTTTGATCCCTGTAACTGACTCCTTCAAGTAACCCTCTGACCTCCACATACATGCACACACACACACACACATCACTTTTTTAAAAAGTCAATTGTGTGGCCTCTCTCCCTACTTCTGTCTTGCTCTAGACTCTAGAGTCTAGAGTTGACTACAGTGACCCGTTTGTATCATTATACTTCACATGAGGGCCAGATCCCCAGAGGGTGTACCCTGGCTTGGGAACAGGCCAGTAAAGGCTCTATACTTGCTTGTTCTCCCAGGAGTCTGCTAGCAGGCAGCTTCCCGCAGGGTTAGATGAAGAGGGGCTCCACAGGGCTGTGGGTTATGTGTTTCTAGTCACCTTATCAGCCATTTTCAAGGACAACACCAACATCCAATGTGGCTCTTTCCTCTGCCTCTGTGCTCCAGGTCCATCAGTCATTCATCGACTTCCCAGCGCTGGAGCTGAGGGACCGCTGAGATTGAATGGAATCATACCATTATGAAGCCCCCACATCCTCCAAGGTTTTCTAGAAGGTTCAGTGTTTTAGAGAAGCCAGATAGTAACAGGAGCCTTTCCTACTTTCTTTAAGCACACGATGACGAGATGTGACACCAGGCAGAGAGTTTCAGAAACGCCTTATCTCTGAGAAAACAGTCCACAGACACAGAACTGAATCAGATTTCAGAGACTGTCAGATGAGGTAAGCCAAAGTACCCAGTAGTTGCCCGCGAGCTGATGTGGGGCTCCCCCGCCCCCCCCACCCCCACTGAGCACTCCGACCTCCACAGAAAACACGAGCTGCATTAGTGCTGTACCAGTGAATCACACCGAGATGACAGTGACAGATAACTACAACCACCCACAGTGCCATTCCACACTGCCACCTGCATAGCTACCACTAAAATAAAGGAGTCCCTGGCTTCATTCAATTTCAACAACTTACAAGAAGTGACCGTGTGATTTAAAAACCCGATTTATTAATTCAAGACTTCAGGCACACTCTGGATCCCTTATCAGCTAAATCTGACCTAGGCCCAATTGAGTAAGATAGCGTGGACGCATCGTCTTCCTGCTCACACCTCTGGTGAGCATGTGGACCAAGGAGGAGAAACAGATCCTGAGACAGCCAGACCTGGTTTTACAGTGGTACAGCCTGCCAGCCTCTGTCTGTGCCTCGCTGAGCTAGGGGTTACCCTGGAAGATTTCCAGGGAGTCTTCTGGCTCTCTTGTTCTGTATGAATCACCTTTCCAAACTGCTTCCTTGTGTATACGTTACAGAAACCCTGGCAACCAGGGTTCCTGCAGGGGAAGCAGGCCTCCGCCCACCTCTTGGTCCATGTCTGTGCTTGACAGCCAAGGTATGATGTCCCAAAGGATGACGTGACTGCTCCAACTCGGAGTGGACCCCCTCCCTCCGCCCCACGCCCAGTCCATCTGGAGACAGCGGTACTAGCAAGGATGCCACAGAGGACAAAATGGGTGGGCAAGGTGGTCCCTCTGAACTCGGGGGTCCCCAGGCGTGGCTTTGCACTGGGGGCTTTCTCTTCTCTGCTTAACCCTTCCCCCACCGCAGGGGGGGTCAGCGCCTAACAGCGGTCCTTCCCCAGGGCCAGACTTGCCTCTCTGGACTCAGAGCAGGAAGCCGCTTCTCAAGGGACCCTCTGTATCCTAGGGACATTTGCAGTGACCCCGGCCCCCTTGAACATCACCACGGGAGTGGAGGCGGGGTGGCGGATAAAGAAACTCATTTAAAGAAACGCAGTCTGGTGTGGCGATCTCTCAAAGTCTCTGCGCCCTCCGACAAGATGCTTAACTAGTCTTCCCGACCTCTGTGCCTAGACCTGCGAAATGGGGGCAGCAGTGTGAGCCTGGAAGAGGGTCAGCGCGTGGTCCCGTCTGCATTCTGCCGAGTTGCACCCATTCTCACGGTCGGCTACTTCTGGCGCAGGACCCCAGCTCCAGCTGTCCGAGCCGCAGGTTACGTAAGCCGCCCGCGGTCGTCCCGGTTCGCGCCACCGCCCGGCGCCGCGCCACTCACCGCTCCGCCACGTCCTCCCGCGCGTTCGTTCCTCTCTCGGCCCGTCACTCGGTGCGCCAGGCCTGCGCCGCAGCCGCCCGGAGCCGCTAGTTCCTGCCGCGCCGCCGCCGCCGCCGGGTCGTCCTCCGCTGTCACATAGTGGAAAACGTGACCGCGCGCGCTGCGCCCGCCTCTGCGCGCGCCATTGGTTGCGGTGCCGCCTCATCTGCATACTGGCGGGGCGGAACCTGAGAGCCATGCGCGTCAATTGGTTGAGACGCCCGTCGCTCCCTTTACATAAGACGCACATGGAACTCCATGTTCGCCTCCCGGGTTCCTCAATGAATAAGCGGCCGGCTCGTGCGCCCCTCCGCATCCTGGCGAGTGGGCTCGTCCACTTCCGGCCCGCGGGCCTTCCATTCACCTGGCGCGGCGGCTGCCGGCTCGTCCGGCGCGGAGTGGCGCGTACCACTGCGGGCGCGGGGTGACTTATGCCGGGCCGCTACGCAATCCGCGCCCAGCTGAGTCCGGGGCCGCGAGCCTGCGGGCCTACCACCCTGCCGCTTGCGGCGACACGTTCCCCGCAGGACAGAGAAAGCTCTCTGCTAGCACCACTCACCCAGCCCAATTCATTCATTTCCTTTCTCATTCATTCATGGCGAGGCGCCGGAAGACAGTCAGGGCGGCCTCTCTGGATTTGCTGCTGCACACCCACCTAGGACATCCTTTGCCCCAGGCTGACAGTCGTCACAGACGGGCCAGAACACAACGCTTCCACGAAGCCTTTCTTGTTTTTGAAGCCATATGTTGCAAGGGTGTATTCGGGAAATAAGGTCATGATTACTTTGCAGAGATAAAAGGAAGAAGTGATTCCCCCTGCCCACAATCGCATAGAGAGAAAAGACTGGCGTTCTAAAGGGGAACGTAACCAAATGGGATGGTGTAGTTTATTAACCTTACAGACCCTATGGAGGCAAGGCACTTGAGGATGGGTAAATGGGGTACGCATCTGGTAAATTAGAACTTTTCCAAGGTGGAAGCTGCAGGGTAGGGAACTCCCCAGGGATCGGGCAACCCTGCCGCTGTGGCACCTCGGCATGAGCTATTTGTTGTTTCGGAACAGTGTTTGGAAACTGTTCAATCATTCATGCTCCTGTCCAAAGGGCAAAGGAGGGAATAGAACTGCCCTGGGACTTGTATGACGTAGAACCATTTAAAGACTCTAAAAGTGTTAGGATGTGATGGGCAAGACGAGGTTCTCTTGTCTTTGATGGGTGAAAAGGTCACTTAGCACTGCCCAGGAGTTGAAGCCTAGCAGCATCCACTACTCTGGATCTTCCCCTGGGGTCTCCTAGGAACCAGGGATGGGAAACAAAGCAAACATTAATCAACAGAAGCCTGGCAACAGACTGAGCCACTAGTCTACACAGCCAGCTAACCCACATGCAAGAATTCCTGGGTGTGAGCCACTTCTTTCTCTCTGCCTGGGCAGGACAGGCACACAATTCTTCAGATGCAGATGGAGCAGATACTAAGTTCACCTCAGCAGCTCTCCCTGAAGGAGCCCTGGGAAGCCAGATGTTGACCCACACTGCAGAGAGCAAGGCAGTGCCTCTAGTTCCGCTGACACTGACACCTCACCACGTTCCCCAACGCACAAATAGCAAAGCTGGGCCAAGCTGCACCCTGCACACACCCAAAGGGCCTTTTGTTTCCTCACTGATATTGACGTCAATGGCTGCTGCATTGTTCTGGAAACGAGTACACAGCTCATCCACCTGCAGAGTCTTCTTCGTGCTCTCTCAGCTTCTTCATGCCTTGCTCCATATTCGGCCTAATGTCACAGTTCCTCCTAAATTTAGCATTTTTATGACCACCAGTAAATCATCTAGAAAGATATAGAAATCAAGTCTTTCAGGAATTCAGTACTGTGGGACTTTAGGTCTCTTTGCAATCTAATTTGTCTTCGGCGTCTCACTCAGTTGAATTCTACTTTCTTATTAAGGACCTTTCATGCCACAAATATTTGCTAACCCTTGCATGTGGAGAGAAATGCAAAAAAATGCACCTCCTTGGTCTTTGATGTTGTTCTTAAGACAATATCTTGCCCTATATCCCAGGCTTGCCTGGGTTATAGATTGTTGTGAGCTGCCATATGGGTGTTGGGAAGCTGGGTCCTCTGTAAGAACAACAAGTGTTCTTAACTGCTAAGCAACCTCTCCAGCCATGAAGACACAGTTTTAACAGAAGCCTCCTCCTCTACTAAAATAACTATTTGCTACCATGCCATATAAGAAATGATTAAAGCATCAACCTTCCTGACTATAAGGACATTAAAAGAAAAACCAATGGCTTGGCTAAGATGAATGCTATACATTTTGGTGAGAGATGGCTGGCCATGGTGGTTAACACTCTTTTGGCTCTCAGGGTTTGTGCCTTGAAAACTGAGTTGTGGATCGAGCAGGTTTTCTGGTCTCTGGAGGTTTGAGACTCTTCCCAGGGCTTGAGGGCCACTTATAACCTTCACGGTTTTAAAGGAGCCCACACAGCCAGCATGTCAACAAGAAAGCTGTGTCCAGGGCGATGTACAACCTATGAGGTACCCCCCAAATCGGATGTGCTCCCCATGTCTAAGATAACACCCAATGTCCTCGGCAATGCCCTCTATCAGTTACTTTTTAATTTCTTAATTTTTAAATTTATTTTGTGTATCTGGGTATTTTGGCCACATGTACAACTGTACACCGTGTATGTGCTTGATGCCTTCAGAGGTTCTGCAATCTCCAAAAATGGCACCAATAGCCAAGGACAAAGTACTCGAACACCCAAGTCAGTGAGGGACATTTCACCTTCCAGTTATAAAATGTCCCATGTCTGAGATGATTGAGCCCTGTGTCTGAAATGGTCTACACATCCATGGTGATACTCATACTCCCCCACACTGAAGGTGAAGCTCTCCTATAATTTCGATCTGGAATTTGTCCATATATTAGAGAGTAGGTCACCAAGGTGATATTGTTGGGAAGGGGTGGAGCCTAGTGGGAGTTTTTAGGTCATTGGAGAAATGCCTTTAAAGGGACTGTGGAACACATGCTGGTGCGATGGTCATTCTTCTCTGGTAATGAGGCCAAAACTCAGTAGTGATAACCAATTATGAACTGAAATTTTCAAAACTATGAGCCAAAATAAACTTTTTATAAACCGATTGATTATCTCATGTATTTGTTATAATGACAAAGCTAGTATACGTGTCCAAAATGGCATCACACATTTAAGGTGAACAACACACCTGAGATAACCTGCATGTCTGAAGTGATCCTGTATATCTGAGGTGATCCTCCCGTCTATGGTGATCCTTCCATGTCTGGGTGATCATATCTGAAGTGATCATCTCTAAGGTGATTCTCTATGCCTATGGTGATCCTTCTGTGTCTGAGGTAATCATATCTGAAGTGATCCTGAGGAAATCAAAGCTAGTCACCATCAGGGTTCTTAATCCTGGATGACATAAAGAAGCAAGCAGGAGGGGGATGGAGAGGTGGCTCAGAGGTTAAGTGCACTGGCTGCTCTTCTAGAGGTCCTGAGTTCAATTCCCAGCAATCACACGGTGGCTCACAACCATCTGTAGTGAGATCTGGTGTCTTCTTTTGGTCTGTAGGCATACATGCAGGCAGAACATTGTATACATAATAAATAAATCTTAAAAAATTCCATAGAAGAAGAAGAAGAAGAAGAAGAAGAAGAAGAAGAAGAAGAAGAAGAAGAAGAAGAAGAAGAAGAAGAAGCAAGCAGGAGGCTGAGGCTAGAGGTAGGTGTGGCCATTAGGGCCCCGACTTGACTTCACAAGCTGTGACTGCCCTGTGTGCACAGGAGTCATAGTTGCCACCAACATGCCTTCTCTTATTTAATCCTCACAGCTGTATAAGGTGGATTCCTGTCCCCATTGCTCCTCTGCACAAGACATTCCCAGCTCTGGTGTGATAGAAATCACGCCTTTGATAACCCTTGTCTACAACATGAGGTCATGGCCACCCTCACCGCTCCACCCTCTAGAGCCTGGGAAAGCGAAGGGCACAGATTGTGAATGACCAAAGTTCAAGCTCCGACGGTCTCTCTGCATCTGGAATATTCTCCCCAGCAGGAAGCTCCATTGTGATGTGTCTGGCAATGTGTTCCCTGAACTCCTCTGATTTCCTTCTAAACCCGGAAGGTAAAGAGCGGAGTAAGGGTTCTCCTTATGGGTTGCCCCTGCCATTCATCCCTCCAGCCATGTCGAGCTGCCACAGTGAGCCCTGTCTGTTCTCTGCCTGAAAGCCTACCCTTTAGTAAAGTCTGTTCCAAGCCTGACGAGGACTGTGTGGTTTGGCGGTTGGTGTGTTCTTGCTGAATTCTTAAAGCCTGACATGGAAAAACATCACTGACTGTTCCCAGACCAAGATTCGCAGGAAATGACAAATGGGCCTGACTGAGCCACCCTCAAAAGAACCCCAACTGGAACCCTAGACTAGAAAAGCTTCTGTAAGTAGCCCCTTAACCAAGATTCCAGTCTGGAATTGAACTGCTTACCATGACTGATCTCCTTTCAATACTGTGATGTAATACCTGAGGCAGGCCGCTTTTATAAAGAAAAGAAGCTTATTTAACTCAAGCCCTGGAGGCCGAGAGTCCAAGGTCGGGTGGCCCATGTGTATGTCTTTCGTGAGAGTCTGTATTGGATGGCATCAGGGTAAAGCACATCAGAGAAGGGAAGAGTGAATCACCAGAAATGAAGACAGGGAGGAGGGAGGCTCTTTTTCCATGGCCGCTCTTTTTAGCACCCTAACTTCAGAATGAACCAGTGTGTCCCATGCACTCAATCCCCAGCAGCTTCAATGATCTAAGGACCTCTCAGTTGCCCCACCTCTTAAAAGGTCACACCACCTCCCAGTGCCACCGCTCTGAGGACCAAGCTCCCTATACATGAGACTCTGCGGAACAAATCACATTGTGACACGCAAAGTACACCTGTCCCTGTGTCTAGTGGGATTGTAATGGCCAGGGTTCATTAAACTCGGCCTTGCCAGTCAAATTTGGCTCATGGCCAGCTTTGGCACAGCCTATGAGCTAACGGAAAATGGGAGAAGAAGAAAGTCCCAGGATGGTACTGTGACCCTACAAAGAAAGTTCAAAGCAGAAACTGTTTGCTGTCTGGCTCTTTGCAGGAAAGGTTCGCTGACCCCTGCAAATAACCCAGTGTTGGTAGTACTATAATTACTAGACTCTTTGCCTAGACAGCTGTAATGGAAGTGGGGCAAAGAGGGAATGAGGCATTGGACATCAGCCAGATGGGGTGCTTGCTGAGTGGCAGGCAGTGACAATGATGGTAACAATGGAGAAAGATGACTTGTGATGTTGGACCTGGACACCAGGAAAAGGAAAAGGAATGGGCTTAGGACAATTTCCCAGTTAAGAGAAATTTTGAAGGCCTTGGGGCCTCTAAGGTAGGTTGGAAGATTTTTAGCTCCTGTAGAACTTGCTAGATTACTGAAAATCAGGCCTAGAACCTGATGACAAGGGTGAGAAACCCAAATCCTAGCCTTGACATGCATCCAGTGTTCATATCAGCCAGTGAGGGCTTGGCCCTGACCCTGTGATAAGGATCACTGGGTAGAGAGGCTAAGAATCTAACTCCTTCAAATCTCCAGAAACCTCAGTGGGGCAGGAGCAATTACAGCCCCAGAGGACTCTGCTCTTGCTGGATCCTTTGGGTGGGGCAGGTGCCTGTAGCAAGGTGTTTGACTTAAGCCCCTAGCCTTCCCACACGTCTCAGGTTACAGGCCTCCAGCCAGGGCACAGTCCAGAGCTCTGCTCTGGCAGGAGCCTGACCACTAGCCACCAACCTGCAGAACTGGCTGACCTGTGCCAGGAGGCTCTGCAGGTACATGCAGTATAGTGGATCTTCACTGAGCCACAGCGGATGGAGGACAGGGCTCAGCTGGCATTCAGCTCTCCTCTGCGATGTGGAGTGTGGTGTCTGCAGTGTCTGGCGGAGGCACCAGGAACTAGTTCTCTCTTGTGGCCATGACTCCAACAGAGTGATAGTAAATGTTTAACAGCTGGCTGTCTAAAAGAAAAATTAAAAAAAAAATAAAAAATAAAAAAACAGTAAAGGAAAGGAAGCCAAAACTTTATAGCATGTGCCCACTTCTAAGGTTAAAAAACAATGAGTTCCACTGTGGCCAACTCTGAGCTGCCACTATGACCCCATTAGCAAAGTGGCAAACCAATCAAGGCCACATATATGGAGAGATGCTCAGTCCCCAGCCCTGGCTCAGATCAGCATGGCCATTGGAGCACATTCTTAGAAAACAAGAGCTGTCTCTGCTCAGCTGCAAGGAGGAATCGCCTTTTTTGGAATTCATGAACTAGAGAGCAATCTTCCCAGGCTCTCTTAAGAAGATTGAAAGTGGGACCATTGTCACCAGGTGCTCTCAATCACATGTTCCCCACCAGCCACCTCTCAAGGCCACAGAGACCTCAAGCTCCTTAGATGGGGACTTTGCTGGAAGGCGGCCACATCAACAACAAAATGATTGGATTCGTTGCAGTGGCAGGGACTGGGTTCCACTCCTGTTCTTGGTGAACACAAGTTGTTCTCCCCATGCAATGAGGGCTGATAAAGCCCCGTCCCAGGGCAGCGGTATGCCCAGGTGTTTCAGTTTTGATGGAAGCCACCGAGTGCTTCCTTTATCCAGTCCCTGCTCTTCTGACAAGCTAGCTGATCACTCAGAATCGCAAACCTGCTTCAATCTGGCCATTCTGACCTCAAATGGTTGATCTTGAGGTCAAAGGTCAGGGGGAGCTCACAGAAGTCTTGGAAGGTCTTGTTCTGATTCTAGGGAGCTACAGGGAGCAAGGTTTGCTGTGAAATGACTCCACCTGAAACTCTTACCCTGAAGCCAAATATCGGGTGGAGAAACCCAGGTTTGCAAGCTGTCCTTTTAAAATGAATTTGTCTTGCAGCAAGTATGTCTGTCACCCATCTCTGTATGAGTATATACTTAAAAAAGCAAACCAGAAAGATACACCTGGTTTTACATCCTTCTTCTCTGAATTACAAGGAAACATCAGTTTTCTTCTTTACACATTCAGGATTCAAGCCTAATGACTTAAGTTCTATTCCCAGGACCCACATGGTCAACTCCCAATTGTTATCCTCTGATCTCTATATTTGGTGGCACACATGGGCACATGAGTGCAGATGCATGTACACACACACACACACACACACACACTCCCACACACAACAATAAATAATCGCAAAAAAGTACATAAGCCAGGCAATGGTAGCACACACCTTTAATCACAGCACTTGGAAGGCAGAGGCAGGCAGATCTCCGTGAGTTCGAGGCCAGCCTGGTCTCAAAAAACCAGAAAAAATCTACGTAATTTTGAATATGTAAGTGACATATAATGTGTTTATATATTATAATAAGTATGGTTATAATTAGAAAAATAATTTGGACTTTAAAAGTTATCAGCTCTTACATATAAAATAAAACATTTCTTTAAAACAGGATGCTCAGTGCAGGATTAGAATGGCTTTCCTGGTGACTCTGGTCACGTGACTAGAAGTGGTGCTGAATTCTTCACATAGTGAAGCCACAGCTTTTATTTGACTTTTATCCATTTCCCAGACTTTATCTTCAGTACTTAAGTAAATATGAACTTCATGCTATTTTGAACAACTCGTTGCAGGAGATTACCAAGTTTATGTTTCTGGTCCAAACCTTTACAGGCATTATAAACAAAGAACAGCCTTGGAGCAAATGGTGGGTGATCAAAACAAATAAACCACACACACACACACACACACACACACACACACACATACACACACACACAGCTTGGCACACACAGATAGGAACGGAACTGGGAGGACAGCAATACAACACAGTTCAAATCAGAGCTATTGCTAGTCCCTAGAGGGACTCACGACATTCAATGCCAGTCCTGTTAAAAGCAAACCCTCTAGCATGGTGAAAAGAGAATGATGAGCATGGGTCAATCTGTGAGGCAAATGAAAGCAGAAGTGGCAATATTGCTAAATATCAAAAATATGTGCTTTTCTCTGGCTGTATCATGTTTGTACACAAGATATGTACATACATAGAATATATGCACTATCAACAAACACAAGAAGGGGATGTGTAAAAGTTTTTTT
>JAQHUG010000148.1:2661567-2701552 GCA_028555095.1 Dicrostonyx torquatus
GAGAGAGAGAGAGAGAGAGAGAGAGAGAGAGAGAGAGAGCAGAGACCTCCATCTGCACTATCATTAAAAGACTGACCCATTTTCTCTAACAATGTTTCTGTAGCAGTCCAACCCTTTGTTTGCTTTGTACAGGAGCCCTGCGGCTGATCTCCAGTTGTCCTGGGCGTGCTTTAGCTGCCTGGAGGAGTCTTTGCCTGTTGGAACAAAGCTTTGGTGTGACTCTCCAGTGACATCTCACCCTTTTTTTCTTTCTAGAAAATTTTGGAGACTGTGGTTTCCTTTTTCAGGTTTCAACTTCTCTGCAGACATAAAGTCAACAGTGAACAATGAGAATTCTCTGAATGCATAGGCCCCAGCTGCTATTGGGTTCATTCTGGCCAGCTGGGAGTCCCTGCCCTACCCCCAGTGCAAACACCATGCAAACAGCAGGTTCACGCTCAAGCCCAGCATAGTCCACATTCACTACTAGGAACTAATCAGGGTAGACTGAACATTTGTGTGTGAACCTTCTAAGTCTCAGCAAGTTGAATGCTTTGTTTGTTTGTTTGTAACATTTCATTACACTCAATAAAAACAGCCACTCCATGCTCCTCCTGCATGCGGACCCCTGAGAGTCCCCAGAATGAACCTGGCCTCATTCCGCAGCTTCTTGCAGTGGTGCAGACCTGGTTTTTTCCCCCCTTCAATGCCAGCATTATGCCCAGTATTATCTGTCCTAAATTTACAACAATTGCAAAGCACATATAAAATATGTCCATTTAGATTGAACAAAGAGAATGGCCTATATTGCTAAACAAATACTGAGAAAACATGCCTGGATCTCTGTCTCAGGAAAGACCAGATATGGCCATGTCCTCCCCATCATGGGGTCATCTCAGGAATAAAGTTCCAAATGGCCAAGAGTCAATAACTTCTGGAGAGCCTAGGTCCTGTAGCCATCCTTATCTATCCCCAGGCTAGATCTGCCATCAGCTAGTCACAAGATAGTGATAAAAGCCTTGAGCCTCGGTGTTCTCCTCTACAAAATGGATTTGATACTGGCAGCTCCTTTAAAGGGTTTGTGTTTGCACGCAATTTGTGTGTTTACATGAATGCAGGTGTGCATGCACATATGTGTGTGTGCATGTAGAGACCAGAAGTTGACACCAAGTGTCTTCCTCAGTCACTCTTCATTTTGTCTAAGCAGGGTCTCTCACTGAACCTGGAGTTTGCCCGTTCAGCTAGTGGAGCTGGCTGGTTGGCACAGAGGACCCCCTACAGGAGGGCCACCACCCTTGCTTGGCATTTATGTGGGTGCTTAGGATGCAAGCTCTGGCCGTCACACCTGTGCAGCAAGAGCTTCATCCACTGAGTCATCTCTCCAACCCTGATAAATATATAAAAAGCCACCATGGTAAAGCACATAGTATGGAATTGAATAGTTCTTCTAGTTAAAAATTTTTTTATTGCTTTATTTATTCTTATTTTATGTACATCGGTGTTTCCCTTGCAACTATGCCTGTGTCAGGTTCTCTGGAACTGAATTACAGATAGTGAACTCACACGTGGGTGCTGGGAATTCAACGCATGTCCTCTGGAAGAGCAGCCAGTACTCTTAACTGCTGAGCCATCTCTTCAGCCCCAAGGTTTTTTCTTTTAGGCATGCGGCATTTTGCAGCACTGAGGCTCGGTGCCACCAGCTTGGAACCAAACACTAGCAGCATAGGCCCGTCGGGACAACCCACATTCAAACCACACCCTTATTCCAAGGGATGAGAAGTGGAATCTCACTATGATTTGATTTGCATTTCTTTCACATATTTATGCTTATGTGTATGTGTGGGTATTTGCTACATGGCATGTGTGTAGGTCAGAGGGCAACTTTTGAGAGTCAGGTTTCACCTTCTTTGGTGACCCCTGTTGAGGTAGGGTCCATCATCTTGTTTTTCTGCTGCTGTGCTGTATACTCCAGACTAGCTGGCCAATGAGGTTCTGAGAGAACCTTTCTCCACTTCCCATCTAGTCCTAGGAGTGTTGGGATGCATGCTACCACCTCTAGCTTTTTATGTAGGTCTCTGTGAACCAAACTCAGAATGCTAGGCTTGGGCTGGAGAGATGACTCAGTGGTTAAGAGCGCTGACTGCTCCTCCAGAGGGCCCAGGTTCAATTCTCAGCAACCACATGGTGGCTCATGACCACCATAGTGGGATCTGTTGCCCTTTTCTGTCTGATGCCTTCTTCTGGCACAAAGTTGTTCATGCAGATAGAGCACTCATACATAAAATGCATAATTGTGTATTAAAAAAACAGATTGTCAGGCTTTACCCACTGAGTCATCTCTCGGCCCCTGGACCTGCATTTATTTCTCCATTTACTAGCACTGACTGTCTGTCTTTAGACAAGTTGGTCACTTGTAGACCTTCTTTGGAGAAAGGCCTGTTCTCATCCTTTGTCTGTTGTCAAATGGTATCTTGTCTTGTCTTACCCTGGGATTGTTCTGAGGATTAAACGAGACAGTTCCTTAAATGTTCATAGCGTGACATTCAGAGCACGGTGGCTACTGCTAGCCAGCAGTCAGATCTAAAACTGCCTTGATGGGAAACACCACTTGACAGAAAACAGAAGGCAGAACTTTCCAGCAGGCTCCTGGCCCTGCTCGCGTCACAGGGACCACACACCACTCACTTGACATTTCCTGCTTCTTAAGGTTCTGGCGAGCACTACCTAGCTTGGCCTCTGCACATAGCTGGGTCATACAGGGAAGTGTGGCGTGTCAGCTTAGCATCTGATCTGCCAGAGTTGGAACAGATAAAAACTTTTGAAAACATGGTTAAATCTTGTAAATAGTCTGAGAATACTTCAGCCTGCTCTTCTGCTCAGCACAGTATATACAATACACTTGATTTTGTTTGAATAAGGAAAAAATGAGAGTAAACTAAAGGACTATCGAGTTGCTTATCCTGGGAGGCTCTTGGTGACTCCCACTTCATTTATCTGGCCTTGGGAGACTGCTTGCCCAGGAAGGATTTTGATAGCTCCTTTCAGATGGGGGCTGTGTCATCATCCTCACTTCCTGCTCCCTGAGGCTGCCCAGGCATCCCCCACCTTGCTGCTCTGGCCCACCTACCCGACTTATTTTCCTTTCCTTTTTCCTATGGGCTAGCCTATGAGCCTCCCAAACAAGCTTGCTTATCACCCCGGAAACACACTCAAAATTCCCTTGATTCCTGAAATCAAATCAGTATCATTGCAGAATGGAAACATTGGTGAAGCTGCAGGAAATGCTTCCCACAGTATCCAGCGTTGACGTGAACAGGGAGCTCTACCTAGGAAGTAAACTGGAGTTCCACCTTTTCATGACTGGTGGCCATTTGAGAATGCTCAGTCACCACAGTCAAGGGTTATTCCTCTTCTCAGGTCTGAAATCCAAATGGGAAGGCTCCTTCCTGCTTTGGTCAACCCTCACATCCAGCTGTGTGATCCATTCCGCTCCAGATCCTTGGGTCCTAGATGCAGTCCTGTGAGTTGTTTGCCTGGTCCCTCCTGTCTTTGCCAGAATACCAGCAATCCTTGAAGTACCATGTCTGTTCCGGAGAGATTCGGCTGTGACTTGACCCTAGTCTACTGCTGCAGTAGGAGAAGGGGCTGGGCTCTGGAAAAGTCACAATCACCTTGCTGTCTTTGAGAAAGAGGAAGACTTCCCGTCCTGCCTACCTAAGATTGGGCTGCCTGCAAGGGCCTGGCTGTTTGGAAGAATCAGGGACATTTGCCTAGATATTCTCTACCCAGTCAAAGGGCCCCATGGCTTCTCAGTTGAGAATGTGTGCTTGGAAGAGTCTGCCTCTTGGAGGTGAGAAGTCAGCCTTCTGAGAACTCCAGTACCTGGGAATTAATTTTGGATTTGATTCTCAGCCAGTACTGTTTTGCAGCCTCAAGTCTCTGTGCTGTCGTGAAGGTGTCCAGCCTCTGTAGGTCTCCTGTACAGAGCAAGGGATTCCAAAGTCCTTTCAAATAGTGGAGATGGTGCCCCCTGCTGGCAAGCCACCTAACCTCACCACAAGGAAAGCTACCCTTCTTGGGCCTTAAGTCTTAACAGATAGTTGTCCCTTTCTGAACCCTTAGTGGTGATTTAGCTCTCAAGCCTCATTTTAGAGTCTGCTTCCTGAGGCAACTTTTGGTAGAAACTTCTGGAAACTAAGCTTTCATTTTACCAATTTTTTAAATATAGGCTGCCTGGGGCTATGGGACTGAGAAAAACAGCTTTTGGTCAGGATTCCCCACAGAGGCCAACACTCCTGACAGCCGTAGAAGCAAGGGCTGTGATCCAGGGGGGTATCTGGTGACATGCCATAGGATCTGCCAGGCCCTTTCAGGATTTCCTCCCTCCTTCCATCCATCCATACGGTTGTCCTGAGTAGACATCAGGGTCCTCCTGGGAGCTTGCATTCTGGCTAGAAGAGGCAGTACAGACCCCGAGAGAGCCAACACAGCAACTGGAGCGTCTGGTAAAGGCTGTCGATGTGGGACCATGAGGTCAGCAGGGCCGAATCACAGGCATGTGGGAATGGCAGGTAGGGCTATCCAGGCAAAAGAACTCCCGTGGGCCTGGGTAGCCGAGGTTCAGATAAGTCTATAGAGTACATGGGAAGATAGGAAGGCCAGGGGCTCCCCATTGTGTCAGAGGCTCCCCAAGTCTTTAGCCTGAGGTGCATCTTCTGATCATTGCCTGCCAAGACTTTTCACTCCGGCAGATGTCTCCAAGCTGTCTGTGCCCTGCCTGACCTGTGTGTCTTGTCCTCACTTATTTTCTGAAAAGGCAAATAGTTCTTAGTTTGGATACTGGTCAGCTAGACTTTTATGGTGTTTTCTTAGGACTTAGGCAGAAGAAGATTTTTTTTTCTTACCCTTTATTTGAGAAATAGGATACACGCCTTTCGTCCCTCCCTCCAGCAAAGTGCCCTGTAATCATTAGCTTTAACTGTTATCTGACATAGTCTAGAATTACCTGGGAAGAAAGTGTCAATTCGGAATTGTCTAAATTAGGTTGGTTCATGGGCCTGTCTGTGGGGGATTTATCCTGATTCCATTCATTGATATAGGAAGACCCCGCCCACTGTGGGTGGCAACGTTCTATACTTGGGGTGCTGAAGTGTATGAGGGTGGAGAAATGAGTTGAGCAGGCGTCTGTGTCTATTAATCCTTGCTCCTTGCACTTGACTGTGGATGAGTTGTAACCAGTTCTCTCATGCTCCTGTCCCTGTGACAGCCCTGCCATGGGAGACTGGAGCCTGGAGCCGTGAGCCAAATAAACCCTTTCTCCCATGTGTTGCTTCTGTCAGAGTAGTTCATCACACCAATGGAAAAGAAACCAAGGCATGTGCTCTGTATGTGTCTCCATGGGTCTAAGCTACTCCTGGCTGTCCTGGAACTCACTCTGTACAACAGGCTGGCTTCAAACTCACAGAGACCCATCCATCTGCCTCTGCCTCCCAATTGCTGCGATTAAAGTCATGTGCCACCACCAACCAGCCCAGGGATTCTCATAGGAAAGACCAGGTCGAACTTCTGGGCCCTGATTCTGTCTTGGGGGAGGGGCTCTTTCAAGTTTCCACACAGGGTGAGATCGCAGGGTTCTCCTGAGCTTCTTAAGTACAAATCCTTCATGAGTTGGTAAGGCGACTAGGGACTTGGAAGACTAGATTTGTCTGCCACTGCACAGCTGACAGCGAAGGTGTTTCTGATGATAAGCTGTCTCCCTAATTCCAGGCTCTCTCTCCAGTTCAGGGTAAACTTCAGTTCCAGACATGATTGATAGAGAAGACAGTCACCCAAAAATGAGAAATCAGAGGGTGTAGAGATGTGTTTCCCACAATGGCATCCCAGTTTCTTTCCCAACGCTAACAATTTCAAACTTAAAAAAAACCTGATAGTTACTATTTATTGAGGAAAGATCTAGATTATAATGAAGTATAAAAATTAGAACAACTATCCTACAAACCACAGCACCTGGAAATAATCTCTGAGAGCCTGGAACCACTGGAGCTTTTCATAGCCACACACATGCACACACACGCACGCACACACGCACACACACGCATGCACACACACACACACATGCACAACAAATGATCTTAACCCCGAGCCATCCCTCCAGTCCAAACATGATCTACTTTTGATGCTCAAAAGATGGGCAAGAGCAGGGCGGTGGTGGTGCACACCTTTAATCCCAACACTTGGGAGGCAGAGGCAGGCGGATCTTTGTGAGTTCGAGGCCATCCTGGTCTACAAGAGCTAGTTCCAGGACAGGCTCCAAAGCTATAGAGAAACTCTGTCTTGAAAAACAAAAAAAACAAAAAAAAAAAAAAAAGATGAGCAAGGATGTATCCATATGAAGATAAGGAATACAAAAAATCTGGGCTCTTGCTGGCCAAGGCTGACTCATGACCCAAGAGTCCAGTGGAAGTAGGATCACAGCCTGGGTTGCTATGCCAACAGACCTATGTCTCCCAGGCTGCAGATAGAATCTGTTTACTTCTGCTGATCAGCCCATGAGCTGTGTATTTGCCATCTCCTCATCTGACTTCCACAATGAACATATGAACAGAGATAGCCATTGTAGCCTTGGAACATGATCTGGGAAATGGAAAGAGTGATCCCTCCACTGGCAGGTTTGGGCAAGTCTCAGAGGCCAAGTAAGCATGGACCCTGACACACAGCGAGGGCCAAATAAACAGCGAGCATTTATTATGCCGTATTCATTCATGTGTGATACATGCCACAATATTTGCTGAGTTCTCATATGCATGGACAGTGCATCCTGTCCTAAGCTCTGAGTTTCTTAAAGGCTGGGCCAGGTTCCTGGCAAAGTCTCACTCTGTGTCCTGGGGCAGGGTAGGTTTTGCTTCGCTGAACATGCTGCCCTTCCACTGTCGCTAACCAGTGAGTCCCACAGGCTAGCTGTACACCAATGACCATGGGCCACACAGAACCTATTGGGGTGCGCTAGCCTGAAGAGGTTGTGACAGCCTGCACCACATGTTTGGGGGCTCAGTTTTGTAAGCTAGACATCTAAAGTTAAAATGTTGATGGGGTTAGTATTGCTCCGAGGAGCTTCTCCTTGGTTTGTATATGTTTGCCTTATTCTTGTGACCTTATATGATCATCACTCTGTGAGTGAGTGAGTGTGTGTGTGTGTGTGTGTGTGTGTCTGTGTCCTAACCTCTTATTAAGAGCACACCAGTCAGATTGTATTTGAATCCAGGTTCACTCTAGTGACCGTTTAGTTATAAATCAACTCGTTAAAGTTCCTGTCTCCAAACTGAGTCATCTTCCAAGGTACTGGGGATTTGAGCACAGGAAAAGGATGCAATTCAGCCCATAAGACAAAGGTTTGGTTAGGATAGAAAGCAACTGGGGATTATGTCATCAAAAAGGGATGATGAGAGGCTGGAAAGAGGGGTCAGAGGTTAAAGAGCACTGGTGACTCTTCCAGAGGACCCAATTTTAATTCCTGGCCCTCACATGATGGATCACAACTGTCTGTAACTTCAGTTCCAGGGGACCCCAAGCCCTCTCTGATCTCTATGGGCTCTGCACACATATGGTGCACAGACACACATGCAGGCAAACACTCAAATACATAAAGTAAAAATAAATACATCTTTTGAAAAGGGGGATGAGGAACAAACTCTTCTATGGATCCAGCACCCCTAGGGAGTGCTGGTGAGGAGGGGTGGAGAAAAGAAGATGCTGTTGGTGGGAATGTGAAGTGGCATGTCCATTGCAGAAAGCAGTGCGCCCTTGAAAATCTGGAAAAAGAACTACCCCGTCTGACCTAGCTATCCCATTTCGAGTGTACATCCAAAGCAAGGGAAATCCGTGTCTTATAGAGCTACCTACATCCCCAAGTTTATTGCAGCATTGTTTAAGATATGGAATCAGGGCTGGGTATTCAGCTTGATTACTGACCTAGTATGCACAAAGCCAGATCCCCGGTACACATAATCACCAGGAGTGGAGGTGCACACTAATCCAGTACTTGGGAGGTGGAAGCAGAAGATCAGGAGTTCCAGGTCATTCTCAGCTCAATAGTGATTTTGAGGTCAGCCAGAGGAACATGAGAGCATGTCTAACAAAAACAAAAACTAAACTAAACTGGAAAATCCATGGGCTTCAGAGATGGCTCAGAGATTAAGAGTACTTACTGCACTTTAGAGGACTCAAGTTTGATTTCCAGGACCCATATCAAGTGGCCCACAACCACCTGGATTCCAGCTCCAGGGAAACTAACGTCCTCTCCCAGCCTCTGTGGGCACCTGTATACACAAGTCCCAAACACACACAGAAGCATAAATCAATAATAAGCTAAAACAATGCATAGTCATCCTAGGTTCGTTTCTGTTGCTGTGACAAATGCACAGACCCAGTGCAGCTTTGAGACAGGAAGGTTTTACTTGGCTCATGATTCTGGATCACAGTCCATCATCAAGGGAAGTCGAGGCAGGAGCCTGAAGGCAGGCCTGGTTGCTATCCAGTAAAGTATTTTCTCTCATCAGGGAAATCACAGCCAAGGAAAGGTGGCAGGAATCACAAAAGATATTGCTGGCACGCAGGCCCATGCTCAGCCTCAGCCTTTTTTTTTTTTTTTTTTTTTTTGATAGGTCTCACTATGTAGTCCTGGATGTCCTGGAGCTCGCCATATAACCAGGGAGCCTCGAACTCACAGGAATCCTCCTGCTTCTGCCTCCCTCCCAAGTACTGGGATCAAAGGTGTGAGCAACCACATCTGGCTCAGCTAGCTTTCTTATACAGCCTAGGATGGTTTTGCCTACCCTGGGTTGGTCTGTACTGCACCAATCAGTCATCAAGAGAATTCCACACAGACCCACAGGCCAATCTCATCTAAGGAATTCCTCAATTGAGGTTCCCTTTGTAATTATTGTAGGTTGTGTCAACTTTACAATTAAAGCTAACTAGGATAGTAATTAACCTAAGCAGCTATTAATAGATGAATGGATAAGCAAAATATAATATACACAGAGGAATATTTTGCCATAAAACAAGGAAATCAACAATGAGTATAAACCTAGAGGACATTATGTTAAGTAAAGTAAGCCAGGGGGCTGGAGAGATGGCTCAGTGGTTAAGAGCACTGACTGTTCTTCCAGAGGACCTGGGTTAAATTCCCAGCACCCACATGGCAGCTCACAACTGTCTGTAATCCTAGGACCCAACACTCATTGCAAAACACCAATGTACATAAAATATAAATAAATAAATATTTAAAAAAATAAAATAATCCAGGCACAGAGGACAAATGCCACATGATCTCACATGTAGAATTTAAAGTTGAACTCATAGAATGAGAGAGAGTAAAGGGTACTGGTAGAGGCTGTATGAGTTGGCTGACTTTCAGCTGCATGGGGTGAAAAGACACTTCATGTTTACAGTATAGTGGCTATGGATCATAACTACACATTGCACACCAAATTACTGCTGAGAGAATAAATCTTAAATACTCCTCATAAAATGACACATATTGGAGGCAATGACGCGATAATAATCTAAATTTAAACATTTTGCCATATATACAAATATCAAAATGTCATATTGTATCCTACAAAGCTATATGACTTATATTTGTGAATTATACCATAGTAAAGGAAAGAAATATAAATGCATAAATAACATAGTAAAGAATCAAGCAAATATACAAACTATACCTTGCTTTGAGAGGAAGGTGGACGGCAGGAGCGTTCAAGTAGGGGCTCCCTGAATCACCTGCAAAGCCCTCCTACTCCCCTTGTTCCGCAGTGCTGGCCATGGAACCTGGAGCCTCACACATGCTAGGATTTACCGCTGAGCTGCCCCCATGCCTACACATCAGTTTCCCTAGGAAGGCTGGGAGCGTGCTCTTACCTGGTTCCTCCCCTCAGAAGTGGGCAGGGCTTATGATACCCCCACATTCGCTTTCCTAGTGGGGCTTTTGACCCTAACTCTGTGTACCCACAAAGGAGAGCTTTCCCCCTCCCTGAAGAGAAGCTGTGGTCAGCAGAGCTTAACGATGTCGGAAAATCGGGATGATTATTAGCTCAGAGGCCTTTGGGGGTGATGGGACCCAGACCCCAACCTTGTCAAAGTCCTGAAAACCTCCAGACAGTGCCTCTCCCCAGCTCCCCCTCTCACTGTGCCTCCCTCCAGCTTCCACCAGATTGACAGGAAGCTCAGCAATGGAGGTGTTGGCATTTGTGGCTGGATGTTAGTGGTGGGCTCCTTGCTTTGTACTCCGGACCGAAGGAGTGGAGGCAGCACTGACAGGAGAGGCTTACCACTTGTGGGAGGTGCCTGCTTCTGCGATGTGTCTGCTCCATGAACATGCTTTGGGTGCCACAACCAGGGCTTGCAGGCTTAGAGAACAAACTGCAGCTATTCAGTTTTGAATTTCAAGTAAAAGAATGGAAAGACCATCTGCCATAACTTTATGATAAATACTACTTTGTCTGAAATACAAATGGAGTCGACATCTTGTCTTGTATCTATCGGCAAGGCTTGTCTGTCTTCTGCATGATTCCTGCTCTTTACCCTGGTACCCAAATCTAGGCACTTCCCCAAACCTGACCCACATCCTGGGCTCTTGGCATCCTCAGGTCTTTGTCTCAGGGAAAGTTTGCCTCCCAGCTGGGGGAGGTAGGGCCTGGAAGCCACTTTGCTTTGTGGCTTCTCTTTCTGGGGGTGAGTCACAGTCATGGTTATCTCATTCATTCCCTCGGAAACTGCTCACTTTGAAAGCCTCCCCTGCCAGTCTTTTGTATTAGAAACCTTTTCTTTGCTGTTCTTTTTCCATACTTAATCAGTTACCTTTTTCATGAATGACTCTTCACTGTTCTCTGGCATATCGTGGGGATGCTGAGTGATTTAGGCTAGTGTCCTTACTCTGTTGACCTCTCAAGACTCCCAGGTTGGCCTCTTCATTCTTTCTCTGGGGAGACTGTGGGTCTAGAGAGCTTTCCTGAAGTTGGGAATCGGTGGTTACATGTTCTTGGACCTGCTTTCTCTGTGACCTGAATGTTGTCCAATCTCTCACCAGTATGGAGGGTTGGGATGGACTAGCGGCTCTGGAAGATGGAACTATACTCTTCAAAGGCTACCACATGGTTGCTTCTCCTAGGTCAATTCTCAGAGGGGTTGGTTGACAATACTTCCTGTCCTGAATTCTCTCAGAGACTTTGATACTTAAGTGGATTGGAGGCTCCTTGGTTGCTAGCACTCCCAAAGAGCAGTCAAACCCTGGACCTCCACAGGGCCTCTTGGCTCCATTTACTGTCCTGCACTCTACAGGCTGTGACAGGATCAGACATCACCTTCCCTTTGTATGGCCTAAGACCCAGGTCCTCAGTAAACTCCCAGGGTCAGCGGTATCTCTAATTTACACCTATGTGTATGTGGGTCTGTTCTCAGGGACAGTGTTTAGAGAGAACCTCTGCTTTCTGAATTCTGCCCACGCAGAGACCAACTTGATTGAGCTGGGGTTCAGGATTGAGAGGGCTCTTAAAGAGTTTCTAGCACCTCCCCTCACCGCCCCATGTGGCCATGGAAGGCAGATTAGGGACAACAAGGGTTCCTTCAATCTGGGAGGACGAGGAACTCCGGATCTCAGACACAGCAGCATCTGATTCTCAGGCGGCATCCGGGAGGATCACCACCCCTGAGAAACACAGGCTTCTCTCCTACATTGCCCGTGGGCGGGGGCGGGGGCAGAAGGCTGCAGCATTCTAGTTAAAGGACCTAGCCACTTCACAGCTTTGGGCCAGTTCTGGTGAATAAGGGCACAGAAAATGTGGAAGAACACAGTTTCCCCGCGTGCCTCCCTTTGGCAGCATTTTCAAGATTACCCAAGGCAGAGGGTGCTGGGTAGGGAACCGGAATGAAGGGATGAAGGGAGCCAAATCCGATCTCCAGGTTAATGTGAAGTGTTATTTTCCTGGTGGGTGTTACTTTAAACATGTCTCTTCCTACACTTTCTTTAGAAACGATCGGTCCTTTTTAGCCGGGTCTCTGGGCAGCGATGTGCAGCTCCCTGGGGTGCGTGGGGAGGGCGGGGGAGCTCTGGTTCAAGATGCCACCGAGGCCGAGCGCGCTTGTCCTCCTGCGCAGCTAGAGAGGCCGGAGGGGCTGGGCCTAGCCGGCGCGCGTCCGTTGCCAAGGCCGCGCGGCCCTAGAGACCGGGTGCGAATGGCGCGCGCAAGCGCGGTGGCGAACTGCGGTGCACTGTGGGATGGGAGACCGGCGCGCCGTGACGGCGGGCATCTCGGGGCACCGGGCGGAGGTGCGGCGCGCGAGGAGGGGTGCGGGCGGGCGCCAGCGCCATGAACGCGGCAGTGGTGCGGCGGACGCAGGAGGCTCTGGGTAAGGTGATCCGGAGGCCGCCTCTCACCGAGAAGCTGCTGAACAAGCCGCCGTTCCGCTACCTGCACGACATCATCACTGAGGTGGGCGCGGACTGGGTGCGGGTCAAGTTAGACTCAGGTCGAGGTGGGGTGAGGGTAGGGATTGAGTGCCGGACTGGACTAGGGCGGGGGTAGGGTGCCGGACCGGTTAAGGGTCAGGGTAGGTGTAGGACGGGTTGAAGCTTGGGGTAGGGTGTGGGACTGGATGAGGGTCGGGGTGAAGGTTAGGGTTGGGTACGGGACGAAGTGAGTGTCCGGGTGAAGGTCCGGGTGGGGTGAGGGTCGGGGTAGGATGCTGGTCTGAATAGGATGCGGGTTGGGGTGAGGGTCAGAATAAGGGTCGAGTCAAGGTGAGTGTTTAGGTAGAGTGAGAGTCGGGTTGAGGACCCAGTAGTCTGGGTAGGGTGACAATCAGGGCTCAGGTGGAAGTGAAGATTAGTCTCGGGGTGCAGATCTAGACTGAGGTGAGTGCGGGTCAGGCCCCGGTTGCTGGTAGAGCCAGAGTGGGATGAGGGTGGAGATGCAGGCCCAGGTGAGGGTCAGGGTCAGGGTCAGGGTTGGGCTTTTGTTGGAGTCAGGGTAGCATAGAGGATGCTCCTCAGTGTGAGGTGTCAGGATTGGTTGCAAGTTCGGGTTGGGTTGGAGGGCCAATGCCAGGCGTGAGTCTGAGGCCTGGGTCTGGGGTCAGGCTGATAGGGAGGGTGCTGTTCAGGGTCTAGATCCAGGGTTTAGGGTTGGTTGTAGGTTTGGAGGGCCGGGCTTGACTGGCCAGTTACAGGCCAGGTTGTGGGCCCGGGCCAAGGTGAGGGTCCAGGCTAGAGGCTGGGGCAAGTGGTTTGTGTGGAGATCTAAAGGTCCGGGTCCGGGTCTGGAGTTCAGAGTCAGGCTGTAAGTTAGGGGTTGCTGGGGCCAGAAGCTGAGACTGGGGTGGAGATGGAGGCCAGGGCTGACATCAGTATGTGGGGCTGAGCCCTGGAACAGGTCTGGGGCCCAGGGTCAGGGTGCTGTTAGGAGCTGGAGTGTGTGTTGGAGGCCTGGAATTGGGCTCTGCTTATAGTTGATTATAAGGTAGGGTGGAGGTCCTTGTCTGAGGCCTGATGGAGAGCTTGGCTAGGACCGTGGTGCTTTTCATTTTGGAGACTCAGGCTTACAAGGCCTTACAAGGAGGCTTCTGGGCTCCCCCAAAAACACTCATATTTTTTTCTTCCCACTTACCATTGTGTCTCTTTAGAGCAAGGCTTCCATTTGTTAGTTAATCTCCTGGGAGTTACCCTGGATGAGGTACACAGCATTGTACAATAGTCACAATTGTGTGGAGTCTGTCAGGGCTCCTGGTAGCTCCAGAGTGTCACTGCAGGAGGTGAGCACAATTGGCATGGTCCACAGGGTACTCTGGAACTTGGGATGTTGTTGGGACTTACTAGTCAGTCTCCAGAACTCAAGGTCTCCCCTGGTGTTGTCCCTCCTCCTCTCAGCTGGTTGAGCATCTTTGTCCACCGTTTGCTTGACTCATTTTGGCCTTCCTACCTTAGTTTGTAATGGGCGCTATCGAGGAACAGGGCCCTGTCTGTTAACAGTTTTAGGTGTGTCCAGGAATACTCTAGAATCTACTCACATCCCGAGGAGCTCTGCTGACTGGTCGTCTCCCTTCCCAGACTGCAAGGCACTTGCAACCTGTCCTAGGTTTGAGGAAGGGACTGGCTGTGGGAGCCTCGGGAAGCAGGCAGTTGCTGCCCCCCAACACAAAGAAGCCAAGAAGAGTTAGCCAGTCTGGCACTGGCCTATCACAGTGGAGAGATTGCCAAACTTGTGCTTTTCTTCTGCACCATCAGCCCATGGCTTACTGGGAGTGAACCTTGTCCTGAAGTCACTCAGGAATGGAGTGGGGCTGGTGGGAGGTAGGGAGCGAGAAGCGGAAGAGATGTGCAGGTAGACAGATAAGGTATGAGGTGCTTTTCTTCTAGACTTTTCTGGATCCAGTGGTGAAGGCAGTATGTTCTGGTATAAAGATAAGTATACTAGCTGTTGCCTCCTTGTCAGAGTTGACCTACTTGGAAGTGTTTTCAGATCACAGGTAGAGAGCCTCCTTCTTTTCTCTCCCTGAATATTACATTCAAGTCACTTTCATGGGTTAGCTACAGCTAGCTGGCTATTTCTTCATTAAGTAAGCCCCTGTTCTGTGACATGAATGTCTCTTGTCACAGTTGCTGCTCACAGTTTAAACTGCCGTTGTCCTGGGAAAATCTGAGCAAAGGCAGTTTCAGGAATGTTAGATCAGTATACTCAGAGGGTGGTCAGCATGCCAGCTGTCGTCTCTAAACCTTAGATCAGGTGGTCCATGTGCCTGCTATCTTCTCTAAACCTTAGATCAGGAGGTGTTGGTGATCCCCATGCCAGCTATCGTCTCTAAACCTAGATCAGGATGCACTGGTGGTCCATGTGCCTGCTATCTTCTCTAAACCTTAGATCAGGATGTGCTGGTGGTCCCCATGCCAGCTACCTTCTGTAAACCTTAGATCAGAATGTGTTGGTGGTCCCCATGCCAGCTGTCGTCTCTAAACCTTAGATCAGGTGGTCCATGTGCCTGCTATCTTCTCTAAACCTTAGATCAGGAGGTGTNTCCATGTGCCTGCTATCTTCTCTAAACCTTAGATCAGGAGGTGTTGGTGGTCCCCATGCCAGCTGTCGTCTCTAAACCTTAGATCAGGTGGTCCACGTGCCTGCCATCTTCTCAGAATGACCGGCACAAGCCCAGCCCAGCAGAGTAGTGACTCTCCTGTAGTTTGTTGTGAGATGGACTCTTGCAGATTAATTAATAACTAGTACGATGCAGCCAAAGTAGCTGTAGCCCCATCCCAGAGGAGGAGGTGGCATACACATGGGGCTGTCTTGCCGATGTTTTTAAACCTGCTTCCTGGTAACGTGTTACTGTGTACCATTTGCCTGGTCATACGTGTCCTTACTAAACACTACATTCACATTCCTGATGCCTTTTTATTTTTTAAATTTTGTTTTAAATGCTGTTGCTACCACTGATTTTCTAGTAACTTACCCCTCTGAGAACCCAGGACTCTAGCCAGATGTAGGGGCATAGAGGAACAGAAAATCACAGTGCTTTGCTAGAAGTAACTAGGTTATAGGTTACTTGTGGGGCGGGGCATGATAGGGAGAGAACAAATGTGATCAGATGGAGGAACACTCCGTGGTGGTAAGAAATGACAGACTGTTCTGGAACTGGTTTTAGATACCCAGGCTAAGTAGCTGCTTTCTGGAATTCATTCCACCAGCGTGTTCTAAGTGCCCTGGTGAAGGTTTGTGTGGTCAGGTCCTCTACTATATAAAAGCTGTTTGTGTCTCCTTGAGTGCTTCGGTTTGTGGTCTCAAGTTGCTGCAAAGAGAGTAGAGTCAGGCCTGCTGTGACCGTGGCCTCAGGCTCCTGCCATCCCACGTAACTTTGGTCCCTCTGATGGAACATGTCAGCCTGGACTTGGTGGTTGTTTTCTTTTGTTTAGTGTGTTCATTCAAGCTCTTCCTTGTCAGTCTCTGGCCTCAGTGGGAATCTGCCCCTGGCGCCTCTTGGTCTTCCCTTTCCAGTACCAGCTTAGTGTTGGTGGTCTTTGCTGTCTCTATAACTGGCTGTTCTCTGAAGCCTGGCCCCGAATTTTGTAGGCGTCAAACCTTTGTTGAGGAAGGGGATGAGACAGTTAGAGCTGTAGGCGTGACTGAGTTCTAACCTCTCCTTGGAGTGGGGTTCAGTGGATGAGTCAGTGCAGGGACTGCCCAGTGAGGTGTATATGATGGTTCCTTCTGCCTTCTGCAGGTGATCAGGATAACTGGCTTCATGAAGGGCCTCTACACAGATGCTGAGATGAAGTCAGACAATGTCAAGGTAGGTTCTGCTATGAGTTCCTTTCCTCCACACCCTTGCCTTCAGGAGTAGAGCATGTTTTACAAGCTGCACACCACTCTGTGTTCCATGCCTGTGCAGTTTTGGTGGGTAGAACGCAAGGCTGATTTTGAGTTATGTATACTTCTCTTGTTTCATTTTCTCATTCGTGGTAACAGTATGCTGTGCTAAATTGATCTGAAAAGCAGAATTTGGGGTTTAAGAGAGAACTCAGTTCGGTAAGGGCTTGCCATACAAGCATGCAGACCGCAGTTATATCCCCCAGGACCTGTGTGAAAAGCTGGGTGTGACAGTATATATTGGCAATCCCAGAGCTGGAGAGGTTCTTGGTGACCAGGTAGCCTAGGGAAATAAATGAGCTTTAGGACTTAGAGACCTTGTCTTAGCACACCAAGTAGATATATCCTGAAGAGTGAATGACACCCGAGGTTGATCTCTTACCTCCGTATGCACACATACACTTGTGCTTGTACAACAGCCCCAACATTTATAACCACGTGTCTATGCACACACACATCTATACGCGTACAGGAAGAAAACAAAAAGGCAGAATTATAGCCAGCTTTGCTGATGCATAGCTATAATCCCAGCACTCAGGCACTGAGTCAGGAGGTCCGCTGCAAGTTCAAGGCCAGCGTAGACTACATAACGAGTACCCCGCCAGGAAGGCTACAGCAAGACCCTATCCCAAAACACAAAAGTAAATCTAAGCAGACTCAGTTACCAGACATGGTGGGGTACACCTGCTTTCCTAGCACTTGGGCAGCTGAGATGAGTCATGAGTTCGAAGCTAGCCTGGGCCACACAGCCATATTTCAAAAACAAACAAAAGACCCAAAACAGATCGAGTGTTCTCTAAGTTAATGCTAGCCCATTAATGGCACTGAAAGCTTGAAGGAGTAGATTTTGTTGTGGACAATGAAAGTTCATGAAAGGGTATAAAAAAATCAGAAATCCTGAATTTGTCATCCATCTAAAAATAGTTTTTCATGTAAAGAGGAACCATTCTGTGCCTATTGAATATACCGAGGGTAGTACAAATGCCTCAAAGTATTCATTTAAAAAAATCAAAATTTTACTTTAAAATATTTTATTTTGAAAATTTTATATATTTTTACAGAGTATTTTGTTCATATCTATCTGCCACTGCCTCCCTCCTACTCCCCTGGTGTTCCCTATGTTCCCTCCCTCTCAAGTTCATGGCTTCTTTTTTTTTTTTTAAATATTTTTTATGGTTTATTTAACTTTATTTTATGTGCATTGGTGTGAAAGTGTCAGATCCCCTGCAACTGGATCTTCAGACAGTTGTGAGCTGCCATGTGGGTGCTGGGAATTGAACCTGGGTCCTCTGGAAGAGCAGTCAGTGCTCTTAACCACTGAGCCATCTCTCCAGCCCCCATGGCTTCTTTTTTAAGGAAAAAAAAAAAAACAAACAAAAACTTCTCTGTGTGTTCACGCGCGTGCGTGCGTGCATGTATGTGTGTGTGTGCATGTGTGTTGTTAATGTGTGCGTGCAGTGCCTGTGGAGTCCAGAAGAGGCTGGAGTTACAGGTAGCTATGAGCCACCTGATGTGGGTGCTGGGAACTGAAACTTGGGTCCTCTGTAACAACTCTGTATACTTTCAATTACTGAGTGATTTCTCCAGCCCTAAAGTATTTATTTTAATATTTGGCTCTCACATGGAAATATTTCAGGATAAAGATGCAAAAATTAGCTTCCTACAGAAGGCCATAGATGTGGTCATGATGGTCTCAGGAGAACCCTTGTCAGCAAAACCAGCTAGAATCGTGGCGGGGCATGAGCCTGAGAGAACCAACGAGTTGCTTCAGTTGATTGGCAAGTGCTGCCTCAACAAGGTAGGTGGAAGCCTGCCTCCGGGAGCCCTTCCTGGTAGGCAGCGTGTCCTAGACTGGTCGAGCTGGTGGGAAACGCTTTCCTCGTCCGAGCTTGTGGAGCAGGTGGAGCAGGTGTGTGAGTGAGCTGTTCTGTGCTGCTCTCTCCAGTTATTTGGGAATTGGTGGGACAGAAAAGTCCGCCTACAGAGAGCTGTCCAGTACCCTGACGACTGGGAGGGCTGCGAAAGCCAGAATCTGCGTTTGATGAGACTTGAGGTAGTTTTCTGTTGTGTCAAATCCAAGTGGCAACCATTCTGGTCGTCATGCACTTGAGTGTGTGAATACATTAGTGCTCTAGTTTGAATACATTAGTGATGTGGGTCGTCACTGTCATCTACGGTTCATTTGTAAAACTGATTTTCTATGCCCATCAGGTAAGAATGTACTCTCCTGTTCCCCCTACCTCAGTAACAGCTGTCTCTGTGTCACCACGAGTGTGACCGTCCACGTCCCTCATGGATGTGGTAGTATTTGTCCTTTCAGTAGCATGGCGTCCTCAGAGTTCACCCACTGTGTATCGAGGTCAGTTTTCTTCCCACTTAGTTAGCAGTACTCTGCTCTGTGGATAGACTACACTGTTTGTCCACTCGTCTGTCAAGGGATGGCTGTGTTGCTTCCACGTGCTGACTGTCGCAAACAGTGTCTCTCTGAGCACAGAGTGGAGCTGTCTCTATAGACCAGTTTTCAGTTCTTTTGCTATAAACCAGGAGGGTGGTGGCCAGGTCATGCTGGTTATTCTATGTCTGACTGAGGAGCCGCCTCATTGTTTTCTGGAGGATGGCACTCTCTGCATCCCCAGTGACTCACAGGCTCCACTTTCCCCTCATTATTCTTATAATTTAAACTTTTTGTTTTGTAATAACTATATTAATAGATGTATGGGGATTAGATCCTGGGATTCTGTTTGAAGACATTTGTAGTGGTATGTGGGTTACTGGAGCCACACACATGTCCACACTAACAGTCCAGGTAGAGGAGTGGCAGGATTATTAGCTTGGGTGTCCTTAGTAGTGGCTGTCAAATGGGGGGCTTTGTCACTACCATCTTATGTTTTATCCTCCAAATGTCCTTTAGGGCGGGAAGAAAATCTGTCTAATGAACTGTCCTTGAGTGCTCCATTTTCATTGGTTGTCATGCTAACATCATTTCCCCTTCCCTGACATGGCCAACAAGCTCTCCAGCGATGAGGCAGTGAAAAGAGTCTTAGCTGGGGAGAAGGGAGACTCGAGAGGACGGGCCGTACGGACTTCCAAAGCACCCGAGTCCGACAACAAGGGTGGGAAGGAAGAAGAGTCCAGAACTCATAAAGAGGTGAGTTGTAGGCAGCGCATCTTCGAAGTAGCAGGTCTTCATAGTTTAAGTAAAATGTGAAAATGATGTGCGTGTTCATACGCTTTTTTTCAGGACAAAAGGAGCTCTGAGGGGAAGGAGAGAAGCACGAGCACAGAGCACAAGCAGAAGGAGGAGCTGAAGGACGAAAACAAACCACGGGAGAAGGAGAGGGACAAGGAGAAGGCGAAGGAGCCTGACAGAGACCGGCACAGAGACCCTGACAAGGACAGAAACAGAGAAGGAGAGCGGGAGAAAGCCAGAACGCGGGCCAAGCAGGACAGGGACAGAAGCAACAAAGACCGGGACAGAGAAGCTGAAAGGGACAAGGAGAGAGACAGGAGGAGTGAGGGCGGGAAAGAAAAAGAGAGGCTGAAGGACCGAGACCGTGACAAGGGGAAAGACCGGGAGCGGCGGAAAACGAAGAACGGGGAGCATTCCCGGGACACTGACAGGGAGAAAAGCAGAGATCCAGACAAGCCAGAGAGAAAGGCATGGCCATGATCGTGACTTCCTTTTTTCCTTTTGGATGTGCTATTATTATCATGTTTATGAATGTGCTTGAATGCATGTATGGGCACCATGTATACGTAGGAGCCCTGGGGCCTGAAGAGGGCATCACATCCCCTGGTGCGGGAGTTACTGCAGGTTCTGTGTGGATGCTGAGAAATGAACCCAAGTTCTCTGCAGGAGGAGCCAGCTCTCGTAATCCTCCAAACCCTGAGGCCCACTCAGGGAGAGTGTGGCATGCTCCCTAACACAGCATCTGTCCTCTTTTTGCTTTTTTAAAGACTTAGTTTTTATTTTTTAAAATTTGTGCAAATTCACGTAACATTTGCTGGAGGCACTGGTGGTTGTGAGCCGCCTGATGTGTGGGTGCTGAGAGTGAACTCTGCAAGCATTAGCACTGCTGAGCCATCTCTCCTGCTGCTGAACCTGCCATCCTAGGAAATTTGCCACTGAGTTGTAGCTGTCTTTGGTTCCTTGTAGTAATTCAAAGAGATACCAGTTTTGTGTCAGGTATCTTAAATTTTTAAAAATGTTTTTATGCTTTATTGATTGTTATGTATGGGTGCATTAAGTGGTTGTAAATGTGGGTGTGTCCATGCCACAGTGTAGAGGTCAGGGGACAACTTTGCAGAGTTAGTTGGTTCTCCTAACCTTTATGCTGGGTTCTGGAGGTCTAACTTAAGGTTCTGGGTTTGCATGAAAAATGCTTTTACACACTGAACTATCTTACTGGCCTAGTTTTTAAAAAACTTTAAATATTTGTGTTACTTATTAATAGTAGTTCGACCATTTAACTTAGCATTATTCAGGAAGTTTTCAAACATTGAAAATACCCTTGAGCCATACTCTGGGTGTTACTTCCGTTCACTGTCGAATTCCTGGTCTAGTAGAGTGCCGGCACATCGTAGGTATACAGCAGACCTTAGGTGAAGGAATGAGTCAAGCACCAGGCAGGGGATAGAAGGCTTTTCCGATCTTGAGTCTTTGGATGGTGCTGATCAGTTCATAGCAGCTTTCGAAGTGTCTGGGAATTCAGAGAGGCAGCCAGGAAACACTGCTGCCAAATGTCTCCTGTCCTCAGAGTATAGGGTTTGACAGTTCCCTGCTGGACCTCTAGAGAAGGCCCCTGACTGTGAGCTGGTGTGCTGTTGGCCTTGCTTTGTCTCGCTAGATGATTCCAAGGTCCTTTGTCTGCTGCCATTTGCAAATTGTGTTATTCACCACATAACCAGGTGTGGTCTCCCTTGGAGTGTGGACGTGACTGGGCTTATTAAGGATTCGAGCTACTTTCAAAGTTTCTTTACGCATTATGATTGTCTTAAGACTCCCATTTTCCTGTAACTCCTGTTTAATGACATTTTCAAGTAAAATCGAGGTTGGCTAGGAAACTGTCCTGCATCTCATGGCTTTCTGAATGCAGATGCCTAGTCAGTTCTCTCCGTGCTGTGACAAATAGCTCACAAGGAACAGTTCTAAGATGGTTGGGTTTCCTGTTGTTTGTGGCTCCAGGGTGTGGTCCATCCCGACAGAGAGGACTCCACAGCAGGCCCTGGAGACATGGAGTCTCAGCAGTTTGCCTTTTCTCTCAGAATTGTTTTGGGACCCCAGCCAGTGGGTGATGCTGCCCATGGTCTGCTGGTCCCCCAGTTCAGTTACGTCTAGATCATCCTTTATTGCATGTCCAGAGAATCCTCTCATAGGTGGCTAGAGCCCAGTGCAGATCAACCACCATTGGTCAGGACTCCTTTTCCCAATGTCCTTCTGGTGGCCGAGTGTGCACAAAGCATCCTAGAGAGGCTGAGAGTCCACCTGCTTGCAGCTGCTGACCAGAGAGCAGCCAAGATGTAGGCTGGCCCTAAACCTACCTGAGGCAGTCATCTTGCTCTGAGCTGCAGCAAGTTGACTGTCTGGAAGAGGAGTGGATATTGTAGGACCAGCCGTGCTGGTATCCTGGGACTGCCTGTCTGGGTGTCAGCGTGTTCCCTTTTCTAGATCTGGTGTGGTGAGACTGTGTCACTTTGTCGGTAATTGTGTTTAGTGTTCTGTTCTAGTGTTTAGTGTTCACACTTACTTGAGTGTTTGCTATTTAAGTCACATTTTAACTTCCCACACACATCCTGGAGTAATGTACCCAGTGTCATAATGTACCTGTGTCATGGTAACCTGGGTTCCTTGATGACTTTGGGAAATGAGCTATTTCCTCTCATTATCTCTTGTTAGTGGCCTGAGGAAGTACTTTTTATTGAACTGAGTTTTGAGAGGCACAAGTGTATTCTGCTGTTTTCTAACTATGCGAGGCAGTCCCTCACACAAACAGCCTGCCTCAGGCCTGACTTCAGATCAAGCATCCACATGTCCTGCTCACTGAAGCTGATGCTGAAGGGCGTTCCAGAGAGGAGTGTTTGTGTAAGAGCCAAATGTAAGTGATGGTTTCATTTCAAAGGATGGAAAACCACAGTCAAGTGAAGTTCAGTTTGCTGATACCTCCTGGTTTTTCTGTTCATCTGGCTTTTTTGCTGTTGATCTGGGAGTGCCTTTATTGTGCGCTGTGGGTCTGGGAAGCCAACAGTGAAGTTTCCTGTGGCCAGAAGATGTGACACCCATCACAAATGATCCCCTAATGTTTTGCTGTAGCCACTCCCACTCTGGCCAGTTCCCAGGCCCTGCTCTTTTACTGTCAAGAAGGAGATGTTCTCAGGCTGCCTAGTAGACTTCTGTGAAGAAAGGTGCAAATGTGTGCAGTCAGCTTGGCTCCAGGGCGATGTATTCAGCAGGGCTCCAGGGCGGGTGCAGTCAGCGGGGCTCCAGGGTGGGTGCACTCACCGGGGCTCCAGGGTGGCATTAGAGCCCAATTACTGACTCAGCCTTTGCTGGGGCCTGGCCACGTCTCATTGCCTCTCTGAGGCTAGAAGCTATGGTTGTGAAGGTTGAGGCTGACCTGAATTCAGCAATTACTAATGATTTCGTTCCATTCCACACTTTCATCATGAACTTTAGTGATGACAGTTTGTCTTCTTTTGTCTGGATCTCAGAGAGCTGGTTTAAGGTATAAGATGGAATTGACAGTACTCACTTGGTTCCTGACAGCATTTTCACTGTAGCTGTGAGGAGTCCTTCTATTCTGCAGTTACTCCATTATTAGGAGACGCCCAGAAGACAGGAGTGGGTTTACAGTCATGCCACCCCTCACTTCTGGATCCCGGGTGTCCTGTGTGATTTCCTGAGAGGCCCTACCTACCTGAGGATGTCTCTAGATCTCTGCAGTTTTCTTGGAAGACTCTGGAACTTCTAGGTAGAATAACATGGTTCTCAGAGCTGGAGTGACAGTGTGCTCTTATGTGAGAAATCTTGTGTGTTCCTCAGTGTCTGTATCTCGGTGCTTTGCTTTTCGTTGTTAATATTACAGATTTTTAACAGTTCTTCTTTTTATAGTCAGCAAGCTCAGGGGAGATGCCTAAAAAGTTGTCGGATGGATCCTTCAAAGATGCCAAAGCAGAGATGGAGGTAACATTTACAAATCAGACTTTCTGTCTGTCTGTCTGTTTGCTTTTCTGTTGCCATGCTAAAACACGGACCCAAACCTACCTGGGGGAGTTAAAGGTTCATGTGGTTTATACCTCCGCATCACAGTCTGTCATCAGAGGAAGCCTGGAGGCAGGACTGCAGCAGAGAGCGTAAAGGAACAGTGCACACTGCCTTGCTCCAGACCCTCAGTCAGCTGCTTCTCTATAGTCTGGGCCCACCGGCTGGGGATGGCACTGCACACGTCAGTCAGCCGTCCAGAAGGTACCCCACAGGCACGCTCCCAGACCATCTGATGGTGCTTCTTTCTTTCCTTTTTTGAGACAGGCTTTATGTAGTGCTGGCTGTCCTGGAACTTGCTCTGTAGACTAAGCTAACCTCAAACTCAGTGAGCAGCCTGTCTTTGCTTCCTGAGTGCTGGGATTAGAGATTTGCACCACTACACCTGGCTCTTGATGGAAGCAATTTTATTTATTTATTTATTTATTGAGCTCTACATTTTTCTATGCTCCCCTCCTTACCTCTCCCCTCCCCACTTCAACCCTCCCCCAAGGTCCCCATGCTTCCAATTTACTCAGGAGATCTTGTCTTTTTCTATTTCCCATGTAGATTAGATTTATGTAAGTCTCTCTTAGTGACCTCATTGTTATCTAAATTCTGTGGGATTGTGGTTTGTAGGCTGGTTTTCTTTGAGTTTAAAAACCATCTATGAGGGCTGGAGAGATGGCTCAGTGGTTAAGAGCATTGCCTGCTCTTCCAAAGGTCTTGAGTTCAATTCCCAGCAACCACATGGTGGCTCACAACCATCTGTAATGAGGTCTAATGCCCTCTTCTGGCCTGCAGATATACACACAGACAGAATATTGTACACATAATAAATAAATATTTTTTAAAAAAAATCTATGAATGAATACATGTGATAATTGTCTTTCTGTGTCTGGGTTACCTCACTCACATAGAAGCAATTCTTAAACTGAGGTTTCCTTTTTCTCTAGTATGTGGAAAATTGACAATAAAAGCCAATATGGTGTGTGTGTGTGCACGAAGCATGTGTATGCATGCATGCTTACATGTGTGTGTATATGTGTATGCAAAATGTGTATAGTGTGTGTGTGTATGTGTGTGTGTGTGTGTGTGTGAGAGAGAGAGAGAGAGAGAGAGAGAGAGAGAGAGAGAGAGAGAGAGAGAGAGAGAGAGAATGTAGCCATTTGTCTGCCATGCTTTGTGTGTGGAGATTGGAGGACACTCTTGATGTCAGTCCTCTCTTCCACCTTTTTTGAGACAGGATCTTTGTTGTTTTTCTGATTTATGTCCCAGGCTAACTGGGCCATGTTTCCTGGGGTTCTCCTGTCTTTACCTTTCATCTCTCTGTAGGAACAGAGGGATTATAGACTCTTGTGCCATGCATCCAGCTTTTCTGTGGATTCTGGAGTTCCGAACTCAGGCCTTTATGCTTGCGAGATGTTTTAGTTACTTTTATGATGCTGCAATGAAAATCCCCTGACAAAAGCAACTTCAGGGAGAAAGGGTTTAATTTGGCTCACAGTCTGTCATAGCAGGGAGGACGTAACCACAGGAGCTTAGGGAACTGATCAGTTCCAACAGTGAAGTGGGGGCATCTTTCTGTCTCATTAATCTACCCAAGGTGACCCCACAGACACGCCCAGAAGCCCAATTCCCAGGTGGTTGTGGATCTATCAGGTTGGCAAATTGAGCTGAAGGATCATTTGCAGCCAGCACTTTGACCCACTGAGTCATCTTCCCAGCCCCTGAAGAAGTTTTAAGAGATGTCAGTTTAGACTGCATCGAAGCTGTGGAGTGCTCTGTCCTCTCTGGTTTGCTGGGCCTGGGCGGAGATGGTGATGTGTTTAATACCTGTTGTGCCACCTGCGGTGTGCCTGGCTTGTCACCTGCTGGGCAGGTTGGGATGGCGTTCTGTGGGCTCTTCGAGGTTTATGCACATCTTTGCATGATAAGTCTAGTATGTTTAGATCATTTGGGGGAGATGGTGGAGGTGGCTTCCAGGGACAGCCAGGTAGAGTGAGCCATCTAAGCTCTGCTTGGTGAATTTCAGACCCTACAATGTATCTACTGTAGCTGATGCATAATCATGGCGTCATCCCTTTATAGGCCATCTTGGGGAGGCTGGATTCATCATAGGTATTTTTTGTTTTATTTATTTATTTATTTTTTTGAGAAAAGGTTTCTCTGTGGCTTTGGTGCCTGTCCTGGAACTAGCTCTTATAGACCAGGCTGGCCTCGAACTCACAGAGATCCGCCTTCCTCTGCCTCCCGAGGGCTGGGATTGAAGACGTGTGCCACCACTGCCCGGCTTCATCGTAGGTGTTGAGGGACCATTGAAGAGTTGAAACCAACTCCATTATTCATCTTGAAATATTCAGAATCAGGAGATGCAGGCAACTGTAGCAGGGCTTGGGAGGCCATGGGGCTATTTGGGGATGAGAGTCAGACTGTGCCAGGCAAAGTGGGGGTGGGGAGGTTGGGGAAGGAGAAGATAGAGAGAATGAGGAAGGAGGAGGGGTGGAGGTTTGAGAGGAGGAGAGAGGGAGGACCCCACTGAGGGAGAGTACTGTACTATGTTCTCTCTGACTCCTTTTTTTTTTTTTTTGGTTGTTGTTTTTGTTTTTAAACCATGCTAGAAGGTTTTACTTACAGAGTTCTGTACAAATCCATTACCGTAATTGAGTGTGGTCATGTACCCTGTGTGTCATCTTGGTCAGTGATAGGCTGCATCTAAGATGGGGGCCCTGTAAAGCTATATTGCTGATTAACCCTATAACATCTTAGCTTGTGCAAATGCTATGCCCTGAGGTGTTGAGCCACTGAGGAAATCACCTGCTGCACAGCACAGTTTGACAAATGTCTTGTCCTTCAGCCTGGGACTGCATAGCAGCAGAGGTAGGCTCCTCATAGGCACATCTCACAGTGTTTCCCAGTCAGTGGTGCAGACGAATCTACATGTAGGGCGAGGAGGCTTGATCTCTACTTCTCACTTCAGGTTCGAGGCTATAGTCACATGGACTCGTGTGGTCCCTCAGGCCAAAATATGTGTCCTATTACACTCTTCCAGCAGAGCATGAAAAGTAAGTTCTGATAGAATCGATGTGCAACGTGCCAAGTAATTCTTTTTCTTCTCTTCTTTAAGACTGAGGTTTCTGCGGGAGCATCCAGGTCCTTGCCATCAAAAACATCAAAACGGCGATCCAAGAATTCACTAGAAGGTATTGCAAAGCTGCCTGTGCACGTAGCAGGGATGGAGGCTGGCCTTTGTGTCTGGCCAGGGGGTAGTAGAAGGGAGCCTTGGGAAGCACAGCACTGCCACACTCTGGAGAGGGGGGCGTAGACTCTGAAGCTGGAGACTGTGGCTTCTGCACATATCCACAGAGGGGTGTGTATATATATATATACATTCAAGCTCGTGCCGCCCAGGGCAGGAGAACCTATTGAAATCTGATGGGTGCGTTGAACTTCCTTTCAGAATTACCTGTCAGCCATCTTGGTCTCATTGGCTCTTCGGCTCTGGTAGAAAGAGTTTAACCCTGTTGCAGGTCAGACACAGAGAGCCCACAGGCAGATGCTGTTGCACTTAAAGAAGGAATCTTGTTGAGGGCTGGCCTCACAGGCCTGGACTGGGATTTGCTTAGTAGACAGGACAGGAGAGCTTGGGGATCCTGGGACAGCAGCTAGTGTTGGAGGCTTACTAACCTCACTGAAGTACCAAGTGGCTATGCTGAGCAATAGTAGTTTTAGAAGAATTACCCTCTTCCTAGCCTGTGACGTCATAGTGGCAGGAGTATGGTGGTTGGGGTTTTTATTCAGCAGTGACGCCTTGCCTAGTTTGTCATGCTGTGGTGACATTTTATGCTAAAAGCCTTTTCCTATGTGTGCCATCTGTGGGAGAAGCCTACAGGGGCAGTTGCCAGCCTAAGGGCAAGGGTGATGTTAGGACTTAGCCACAGGGCTCCATGGACAGGCACCTCCTTCATCCCTTCCCAGTGCTTCAAAGCTTTCCAGATGTTCCAGGTAAATGTGGAAACGTAATTCCTAGTGAGACTTCATTTTCCCGTGGTGGTAACTTTTTGGTGGTTCTGGTGCACTTACATCAGTGGCCTGCCTCCTCTGGAGTCCAGTGGCAGTTGTCATTGGCACACGCTCCTCATTAGGATGTCTAACAAGTGTTTAAATGTTCTGTTCTGGTTTCTTAGTTCTTTTTCACTTGGCTTGGTTTCTGACTTTCTGAGCACTTAATATTTTAGCTACTTGAAATTCTTGGTGATGTGTCTAGAGGTTTGAGACATGAAGATTCGTTTTATCAGACATTTTTGTTATTTAGTCTTAAATAAATTCCTCATTGTAACTGATGGTGTAAGCTGACGCTCTGGATTGTTCAGGATGGCATCCCTGTGAACTCCTCTTCCTTGGTCTTCTCTTACTACCTGCCTTCTGCTGTTGTTCTTTTAAAAGAAGTTTTATTTAAATTGTACTGTTTTGATTTGTTTATCTTTACAGATTAAAAAAATTGTTTTGAGACAAAGTCTCACTATATAGCCCTGGCTGGCCTTGAACTCAGAGATCCCTCTACCTCTGCCTCCCGACTGCTGGGATTAAAGGTGTGCACCACCATACACACCTTTTATTTTGCTTTTTCTTCAGTTAAATTTCTTCCAGGTAAATGAATTTAAATCACTCTATCACTTATGCTTACCCTGTGGCCAGGAAGTAAGTAGACTAACTCATCATGACCTGTGTTAGCTGTGTTTTCCATAGTTTGGGAAGTCCTGGCTGTGTGTGTGGTGTGCTGGAGAGTCTTTCACTTGAGGCAATTGTTGAGACCTTGTATTGTTTAAATTTATTTTTGGGAGCCCTGTTTTCCTCTTCATCCTGCTTTTTCTTGGTGGTTTTGTTTGAGACAGGGTCTTACTATGTATCCAGCCTCAAACACACTTTGTAGCCCAGCAGGCTGCCTCAGCCTCCTGAGAGCAGAGATCACAGAACACACTTTGTAGCCCAGCAGGCTGCCTCAGCCTCCTGAGAGCAGGCATCACAGGTGTGCATTACCACACTCTCTTTTCTAATACTTGTTCCTTTGTCAATGCTTAGTGACACTGTCTTTTGTGACACTGTTTTTCTTTTCCTTTTCCTCACCCTACTCTGTGTCTCCTCTCTTCTATGATTCTCAAGAGAATTTACCATCAGGGACTTGCAAGAATTCTGACTGTGAGCTTCACTGAGCTGGCAGCAGCTTGGTTGATTTTTAGCTGCCCAGGCTCAATAGCCAAGCACTGACACACCAGAGGCCCTTCCCTCAGCAAGGTTGGCACAACACCAGACATTCTGTCTTTCTTGAGTGGGTCATCATTTGAGCAAATGTCCTGACTCAAAGGTGCCCAGGACACAGGGCTGGGGTGTTTGGGTCACAGGATGAGCCTTGTATGCACTATAAAGAACAAGGGATTCAGGAATGGATAGACTCTTAGGCTCTTCTGGAATCAATGTCGCACTTAAGAGACATATGAGACTATGACACTTTTACTTATTCAGAAACAGTTCAAAATATATGTGTGTAGACACATACATACATATATATACATACATTCATATATCTATATATTCAGAACTTACTGAATTCATCTTAGTTCCTTTGCTTGGTAACTGCAGCATTTGTAAGTTTAACACTTATTTCTATTGTGCAATTTCATGTCAGGAAGAAGGGACTCTAGAGCCAGTGAACATAGCCTTTCCCCTGAAAAAGAACATAAAGCTAAGAAGGACCATAGCGTGAAGCAGCTTGGTAAGATCACTCAAGCAGTAGTGAAGCTGGGGAGTGAGTGTCTGTGAGCGGAACTAGTCAGTGTCTGGTCCTTTGTTCTGAGTGATTTCTGACCACAGAGGGTGGCCACTCAGCGCCTCTGCTCCTGTGTGATATCAGGCCTCATCTCCAGAGTGTTTCCCCAGGTTGCAGTAGATGGGGAAGGACTGTGGGCTCTGCCAGGGCTGCCACAGTGAGCTGCCAGATCCAGCTTTATGTCAGCTATGGACTGAAGTTGCCCATTTGAACCTTCCTTTCTTTCCTGGGCAGAATCTAAAGTATAAAGAGCCTGCTGGAATGCAAACCTGTGTAAGGGAAGGAAGATGAACCCAAGAGAAGCAGGAATGAGGGACTCAGGCAAAAAGAGCCTCAGGGAGCCAGGGCATCAGCTCAGAGCTGCCTGGGGAGAAATAGGCCTTGTAGCAGGCCCCGAGGAGAGACTGTGAACTGCTGCAGGCTTGTGTGTATGCGTGGCAGAAGCCCAGCAGAAGACTAGAATGGAGAAAGGGGCAGTGATTGACTAGGGCCCACATCATCTGGCAGGACCCTGAGAAACTGTCCTCTTGACTATATGGGCTGCAGGTGTATGCAAAAGGCCTGAGTGGATTTTATAAGGTAAAGATGAGATTTGGCTCTGGAGGGTGGGAGTGGAGGCTGGAAAACACTGAGAGTTTGCAGCATTGAGAGATGGTGGTGTGTGATGACATAATGGCGGCTCAGCCCCAGAGCCATGGTGGGAGCAGGTAGGAGTTAGGGATTCAGCAGTACAGATGACGGATTGGATACCACTAGTTAGAGAAGAAAGGACTCAAAGGGAAGACCCACCTGGGAGACTTGGGACGCAGGTGCTGGTTGGTGGGTTAGATGGCAGTGCCAGGAACTCTGGGACAATCAAGTCTGCGATGTCTGAAGCAAGTGGAGATGCGCATGTGTGCGTGCACAGACTGTGAGTCAGTTAGAGCGTGATGAGGGAGCCATAGAAACAGGAGGAGACTACAGAGAGTGCTCTTAGTCTGCAGTGGTGGCCACAGTCTGGCTTTAGATAGTCCTGAGCCCAGATGCATGGAGGAGCAGAGAGCCTGCCAAGACTCAGATTGGAAGATGGAACAGAGGAAAGGTTGGAGAGGGCATCCTGAATGCCAAAGGAGGGACATTGGAGAGGACATTAGTCTCCTAAGGGGTGCTTGGGCCAGCTGAGAGTGAATACTGGACACGGCAGTCTGTCATTGACCTTGGTAGTAGGCCCTGTAAACCCCAACTAAAGCAGCCCACATACAAATACCTCTCAGTATTTTAATCTGCTGTTAACTGTTTTATGTCAGGAAGGAAAGAGGATAATATTTCAGCTAAGATTTTAGACTCCATAGTGTCGGGACTAAATGACGAACCAGATCAGAAAGCGACAGCTTCAGAAATAGGTAAGAGAAATGCACCCTTCAGTTTGACTCTCTGGTTTCAATACGAAACAATTCCATGTCAGTAGCGCTGTTAAGAGAGGCCATCCTTCAGTCTAAATTCTTTATGATTTTGATATAAAATATTTACATGTCAGTGTAGCCATGGATTATTTTTATTCTAAGTACTTTAATTCTCATCATAGTTTCCTCCTATGTACTGAGGATCAGATATGACTTACCTTCCAGTTTGATTTAATTTGCTAAGTTACATGATAATTTTATTAAGCAGGCATGAAGTAAATCTTTAAGCTCCCCCCCCATTTTTCTCTTCTTTTGAGACAGCATCTCATTCTGTAGCCCAGGATGGTCTCAAACTCAGTGATTTTCCTATCTTAGATGCTGGGATTACAGATGTGTATCATACTTAGCTACATGCCTTTCTGTATATTACATGTACATGCTAATACACGTATTTGACAGGCATGATGTATGTGCATAACATGTAAGGTGTAAGTCAAGGCATTTTGCTCATCTTTTTGTTTTCTTTTGTTTTTTGAGACAGGGTTTCTTTATGTAGCCCTGGCTTTCCTGGAATTCCCTCATATAGACCAGGCTGGCCTCGAACTCAGAGATCCACCTACCTCTACCTCCTGTGTGCTAGGACTAAAGGCGTGGGCCACCACTGCCCTGCTCTTGCCCATCTTGATGCTGAAGTTCAGTGAGATAATGTGATGGCTCCATAGAGTTACATTTTATATCCCCACTGGCTCTACTTTGTTTCATTCAGAATTCTCTACTATTAAGGTTTTAAAAGGTGGGTCAGTGAGATGGCTCTGCAGGTAAAGATGCCTTCAGCCATTCCTGGCAACCTGAGCTTGATCCCTGAAACCCACATAGTAGGAGAGAACTGGCCCCCACAGGTCATCCTTTGACCTCCACATGTGTGCTGTGGCACAGATACACATATGCACACACCACACTATACATGTGTAAATTCTTTGAGGCCTTAAAGAGCATGTCTGCAGGCATCGTGGTAGTCATTACAGTTAAAGCTGGAGAGGAAAAGAAGTGTGTGTGCAAGGTCACACTCACTGCCAGGCACTCGAGTTTCCTGTAGCTCTCAAGTACATTGTTTAGAAATAGAATCTTTAGAAACACAATCCTTGAATTGCACTCAAGGAAAAACATGACACCAGTTTTGGATTTAAGAAGAAGATAACATTTTTCTGGATTTAACCTGCCTTATATCTACCAGATTTTGTACAGTTTGTTTTGTGTGTATTGTCTGTACATGTGCACATGTGTGCATGTGGAGGGCAGAGGTCCACATTTGAGTATCTCCTGCTGCTTTTTCCCTCTTTTTTGATTTATTTATTTTTTTATGTGCATTGGTGTTTTGCCTGCATGTTCGTCTGTGTGAGGGTGTTGGATCCCCTGGAACTGGAGTCACAGACAGTTGTGAGCTGCCATGTGGGTGCTGGGAATTAAACCCAGGTTCTCTGAATTGCACTCAAGGAAAAACATGACACCAATTTTGGATTTAAGAAGAAGATAACATTTTTCTGGATTTAACCTGCCTTATATCTATATCTTATATCTTATATCTTTAAGAGCAGCCAGTGCTCTTAACCATTGCGCCATCTCTCCAGCCCCTTTATTCCTTATTTTTGAAACAGGGTCTTCATTTCTTTCAGACTGGTTGGCCAGGAGGCTCCTGGTATTGGCCTGTCTCCATGTCCCTGGTGCTGGGATTATGGGAATATGCCACCCTCCCTGGCTTTTTTGTAGGTTCTAGGTATCCAGGCTCAGGCTTGCATGCTATGCAGCAAACAGTACAATTTTGAAAATATAGAACAATGGCAGGCTCATCTGTGCATGGGGTCTTCCTGGAGCTCAATCTTTAAGAGGGATGTTTGGGCCATTCTGTTCCCTTATTGGTGAGAAAATGCAGTGGGAAAGTCGTCTGTGGCTTCTCCAGGATGCCAGTCTTGGTTGGTCAGATGCAAGACTCTGAACTGAGGCAGTCAGTGTTCTTACTGACACTGTAGGCATGTCACCCTTCAACCCCATCTTGTATTAACGCCTTTTTTGGTAAGGAGTTTTTCCATCTGTCGATGCGAAGGTGAGTGCCGGGAGGGCGTCTTTGCCTGTTGAGCTGTGACTCTTCATCCAAGACCAGTGGATGCCCCCCACCTCTTCTGCTTATCCTCTTGGCCTGAAGCAAGCTGTCAGGTGGTTCCCTGAGCCATGTTCTTGAGCCTTTGTGTTCCTCATTGCTTTGGGTCTAGAGATAACTGCTCTCAGAGTAATCTATTTAAGACTGACAGCTCAGTGGGACCATTGATTTAAAATAAATTGAAAACATTTTTAGACTTATATTGAACAGTTTATGAATCTTTATCTGCAGGTGTGAAAACATAAGTTCTGTCCTTAAGAAGTGCAAACTGTACGGTTGAGAGTTCCGTAGCTTAGAATGAAACCTGATGCCGCCTGCTAGGGTGAGCGTGTTACTCCCATACTGCCTCCTAGTGGGGTGGTCAGGGTGCGGCTCCTATGCTGCCCATGGGTGGAAGGGTTGATACTGTGGATTTAGGTAGCAGTAGTCAGCAGCAGAGCCCTCGCGGGGAAGTGCCCCAGGCATCTCTTCCCCAACCTATCTGCCATTAAGTCCTGCTGCTACACAAGCCAGGAACTAGCTCTGTGCCACCTGCCTGGTTGCCATCACCGTCACTAGCATTGTCTTCCACCACAGTTGTTTTGGAATTGAGAATTTACCAGCAGCTGTGGATTTCCCAGTGCCTTGCATGAATATGATTTCCAGATCCAATGTCCTGGTGTCAGCTGAAGGGTCCTTTCCCTGTGACAGCCTTTTATTCAGAGAGGAACCTAGCTCAGGCTGGCTGGGGACTCAAGATCCTTCTGCTTCTGCCTTTAAGAGCTGGAATGGCAGGTGTACCAACATGCTTGCCTGTGTTTTCAAAGAAAGCAGCCATCTGCTGGCTGGCCAGTCCTTGCACATGACAGTTCTGCTGTGCCTTGCCAGAAGAGAGTGTATGGGTTTTGCTTCTTCAGGTGGGTTGAGCTCACCAGGAGTCTACCCATGAGCACCTGCTTCCCGCATGCTTGCTGTAGAGCAAGCTTGCACCACGTGTGCTGGTCTCTCGTCAGACATTCCCTGACTTTTCTGGTGCATTAAGCCATTGTTTATTTTGCTTACTTTACCTCACTCATTTTGTTTCATTGCTATTATCAAAAATACAGCAAAGTACAGCAGTGCAGCTCAGCCAGTACTTAGGCTTCGTGTGGAGTTTAAAGCCTTTATGCTTGCTTTACCTTAGCTGTGGATTTTTAGGAACGGTTACAATGTACAATAAAAACATCTTGATAATTTTTTGTAAACACTTCAGGATGCAGCTTCCAAATCCAATATGACAAAATAGACATTCTCTGACATAACAGCTTTGGACAGAATTATTTTTTGATTATCATTTAAAATCCAAGTTGTGTTGTAATTTTGTAAAAATTATTTCCCACTGTTTGAAAATGTGGGTATGCAATCAGATTTAACAGCAGCCCTGAATGCTAGCTAACACCTGTGCAGAACCACTCCTACAACATGGGAGTAACTAGACTGTTAAGAATACCGGGAGAGGGGGCTGGAGAGATGGCTCAGAGGTTAAGAGCATTGCCTGCTGTTCCAAAGGTCCAGAGTTCAATTCCCGGTGACCACATGGTGGCTCACAACCATCTGTAATGAGATCTGGCGCCCTCTTCTGGCCTGCATATGTACACACAGACAGAATATTGTATACATAATAAATAAATAAATAAATATTAAAAAAAAAAAAGGATACCGGGAGAGTGTGGCTCAGTGGTCGAAGTGCTAGCCCTGTAAGCCTGGCTGGAGCTGAGCCCTCAGGACTGGTGGAAAGAACTGACTCCAGAAGGTTGTCTCTGACTTCCCCATGCTTGCTCACATCCATGGGTTACATCTCTCACCCAAATAATAAATAAAATTTAAAAATATAAAGAGGACCAGTGGAAGCTGAGCATAATGGTGAATGCTTGTAATCCCATCACTTTGTGGGGGAGGCAGGAGGATCTGGAGTTCAAGGCCAATCTTGGCTGCATGTTGAGTTCAAGGGCAATGTGGGCTACATCAAGCAAACTTGTGTCTTAAAAACAAAGCAAAATAACCTTGCTCCAAAAACAGTAAAAGCAAAAAAAAACAAAACCCAACAAAACAAAACCAGTGGAGCTTGAGAAGGGTAAAATTCTACAGTATCTGAGCTGAGAGGTGGGATGCTGGCCTAGAACATACCAGGCGAGGCCAGGCTTGGATCCCACCCCCCAAAAAAATCAATAAACTAGATTTATTGGCAGGCAGGCAGGCAGAACAGAGCCCCAGTGCTGTGGGCTTCCCACAGACAGACAGATAGTGCTATATTTGCACTTTTCATTGTGATGCTGGGTTTTGTAAACCAGAAATGCTTGGCATTTACCAGGGCAGTGAGGCAGCTTGACCTGAGTGGAGCTGGTGTAGCTGGTCGTCCGTAGCGCCGAGCTTGCTTGCTCTTCTTAGGTCTTAGAATTTCATGCTCACTCTTTGGCTGTGCTTTATGAAACATTTGTAGTTCTTGGTCACTTCATTCAGACTATTAGGGTAGGTTTTTTTTTTTTTTTTGGGTGGGTTTTTTTTGTGTTTTTTTGTTTTGTTTTGTTTTTTGAGATAGGGTTTCTCTGTAGCTTTGGAGCCTGTCCTGGAACTAGCTGTTGTAGACCAGGCTGGCCAGATTGAATGGTTTTAAGAACTTTTACACAGTTGGGTTTTAGGAAGCGGACTATTTTCAAGGGCCCTTGAGGAGCTGATGAGTCAGTTTCAGAGTTGCGCCCGCTGCCTTGCACAGCCTGCTCTCTGAGCCCCTCTCTCTCACCCATTTGCTTTTAATATGGGAAGTGTTTTATTTATCCCACTCTATGAACTTTTTCCATTTTTAAGACTTGAACATTAGTGATCAACTGACAGTATTTGGGACTCTTTAATGTCTTGAGGGATGTGTACCACAACACATTTTCTCTCTTTCCTGATGTGCTGGCTACGTGAAGCTTGGCTCTCAGGCCTGGCTGGTGGGAGCTGGTATAAGTGGTTCTAGGGTTGGGAGGTAGGGCTGGTCTGCTTGGGTGGGGCGTTCCCTGATCCCAGCTGACCTGAGGTCCAGGCCATGCTCACATCCCAGAGCCACATGTTCTCAGTAGCTACCCTTGTCATCCTTGGCATGTGGCAGGTGTGAAAGCACAGATGTGCAAGTGCTGGGCAGGCCGTTAGTCCCTAGCCCTTCAGGGCGCAGTCTTGTGCCCAGCTTTGAACTCTTTATGTCAGGATCTCAGAAGCCAATACTAACTGAACTAGTATTTCAGATGATAACTCAGCTAGTCTGTGGCGGGAGAGCGCTGAGCCAGAGCCAGCAGTAAAACAGAAAGGTAAGAATGACCCCTTCACGGCTCTTGGTGGGAGGAGACTAAGTGGCATAGAGGAAGCCAGCTGCCAGGCCCCGGTGTCCTCTCAGGGTACAGCCCGGGCTGAGTATACCCTGATGTGGCAAGGGAGGCATGCCTGTCTTTCCCATAAACAAGGTCATTGCTTGGTAGCACAAGCAGGACACTCATGGGCCCAGTGTGAAGTGGTGGCATTTGTGATACCGAGGGTGTCATGAATGATCTCTCAAACAGGTTCCAGGGCCACTGGTCAGAACTCTGCAGGCCATTCCTGTTCAGAGGACTTTAGACAACCAAAACTGTGGCTTCTGCCTGGTCCTCTTCTGTGGTTCCTGCAGTCTCCAGATGCACCCTTCAGAGGACCATGGGAGAGTAGCCCTCAGTTTGTTCCCAAAGCCTGGGGGCCTCCAGGAGGCTGGGCTTATGCTGGGGCTGCCATGGTGCGTGCAGCCAGGTGAGGGACAATGGTTGTCCTAGGTTAAATGCAGAATATTTGTCTGAGAGCAAATATATGTTAGGACCAAGGCAGGAAATGTATGGGAGGGAGAGTAGGGCCACAAGGGCCACCTGTCCTGGCATTGGTGCAGGAACTGAGGTGAGACTGGGAACATAGGGGGAAACCACTGCACAGGAGGTGATGGAAGGAGGTGGCAGGGAGGGCCTGAGGTGACCTGGGAAACAGGAGACCCTACCGGCCTTCCTGACAGGAAATGCTGAGTTGGCTGGCCTGGTGTAGCAGAAGTATGAAAAGCAAGATGTGGGCCTAGGAGAGGAGAGGGCCCAGCCAGGTTCTTCCTGACTTCACGTGGCCTTGTTAGGGAGGTTAGACTTTGGTGTAGAGCGGTGGGAGACAGTGATATTTATGCTAGTGGCAGCATAGGTTATATTAGATTTCAAAGGCCCTGTGTTTATTTAGCTTGGAGAAGAGAGCAGAGGTGAGCAGAGCGCAGCCTGCAGGAGGCGCTGGGTCTGTGGGCGCCTGAGGACCTGAGGATCTGTGTGCCTGCTTCTGGGTTCAGTGGAGTCCCGCATGCCTGTTGCTTGTTGTTCTGGGTCCCCACTGCTGTTTCATATTGTCCTTCTGTCTGGAGTCCCTACTGTCTAGTCCCTGACCACTTCCCACTCTGTGCTGTGACACTGGGGTCTCCTGGGGCCACAGAGAAAAGATCCTAGGTCATCTCCCCTTTCTGTGGCCCCAAGACCTCTTGTCTCCCTAAGATTACTTTGTCTAGGAGCTCTGCTGTAGCGCTCATGAGCTGTCCTGTTCCGGTCAGATTCCAGGGGCCGTCACCCCGTGCCCACATGTGGGTCCTCAGATGTTTGTGTCTTTGAGGACAGGACTGCTCTTGTGTGGAGAAGGGCACATGTGAATGTGTATTGCTTTTCCCAGCCAAGGTGCCCCAACCCTCACCGTGTGGGCCTTATGTAAACGTGTTCCTGGATGTGACACAGGATTATGTGCCTTCAGTTCTGTTGTCTGGTGGTGCTGGGATTGGAACCCAGGGATGTGTAGATGTTTGGCAAGCTCTGCCACCATCCACACCTCCAGCCCACAGCTTTGCTTTGAGTTAACCCTGTGGTACCTTAGACTTAATGGGCCGTGTTTGTGCCCAGAGCGCAACACCTGAAGAGAAAGGACCCTGGGTGAAGACCCTGGATGAAGGTTCAGTCTAGGCTGCAGGAAGCTGGTCAAGTTGGTTCATTAGGGAGGGCTGGGCTTGCTGGTCCTGCTGGCCCCGAGCTGTCACAGCAGCTTGTTTCTCATGGCTCTGTGACTTCAGGATTTGCGTCACTTAGCTCTGTAGCACAGTTTCTTCACAGTCCAGTTCTTTGTTTCCTGCCTGTTTTTCTTTTGGTTTTTCAAGACAGGGTTTCTCTATGTAGCCTTGGCTCTCCTGAAACTCATTCTGTAGACCAGGCTGGCCCTGCCTCTGCCTCCCGAGTGCTGGGATTAAAGGTGTGCACCACCACTGCCACAGTCTTGTTTAATGTGCAATGTTGTGGTTTCTTTTGGCCACAGCAGACTGGTGGTGAAAAATGCTAGAGAAGCGCCCAGAGGATCCTGTCCCTAGCGGGTTCCCAGTTATTGGAGGTGTATTTTCTCTGACTGCTCAGTGATTCACTGTGCTGGGCTTCCCTTACACGAAGGCTAATTTTCTGTTGCTCTTCTCTTCTAGGCGACTCTCCCAGTGACGCAGGTGAGAGCGGTTCTGATGGATTTGCTATTGTCATGTGTGTGCAGATGTCAACATGGCTCTTATTTCTGTGCTTTAAAAATGTACCAGCGAAATACTAAGGAAATATACCATATGAATTTATGTTAATTTGCCATGTTTTAAGTTTCAGTCTTATATTGGATTATATGTTTTTTGTTTGTTTGGTTGGTTTGGTTGGTTTTTCGAGACAGGGTTTCTCTGTGTATCCTTGGCTGGCCTGGAACTTGCTCTAAAGACTAGGCTGGCCTCAAATTCACAGAGATTCACCTACCTCTGTATGTTCATGTGTTTTAATCTTGAAAAGACCACATTTCAGGGTTCTTTTCAGAGTATAAAGTTTATTTCTAATGTTCAAATTCTAACTTACCTTTACTTTTTTCTAAAGTATGAATTTCTTTTACTTTGAATACTAGAATGAATTCCATTGTCCTATTAGTTTAGACTTGTAATTTGTGGACTTAATTTTTTTTATTAAAATGAAAAAGCTGTGATTTAGCCAAGTTGTCCTGCACACTTTTAATCTCATCCCTCGGGATGCAGAGGCAGGTAGAGCTCTATGAGTTTAAGGCCACCCTAGTCTATAGAGAGAGAACTAGGCCCTTTGAGACTACACAGCAAGACTTTGTCTCATAAACAAAAATAAAACTATTTACTATGAAAATATAGGTGATATAGCACCTACTATAGATAATTTAGAAATGCAGACCAGGAGAATAAAAGGCAAGGCACTTGGTGACTATGTTGTTTACAACTGAGCCACACATGCTTCTAAGGCCCCCCATGTGTGTGACATTGATGTCTTTCACTACTGTGTGGTTAATTAGATGTTAGGATGAGGAGTCCAATGTGTGAGTGGACTGTGATTGGCTGAGCGATTGACTATCTGCCTAGGTATGCTGATTCTTTCTTGGTGTTAAGTTGTTGCCTGGATCCATTCATCCTTTGAGTTTTATTCTTTGATTAGTTGGCCAGTTTGCATTACCAGAGCTTGTGTATGCCCATGCCCCAGATGTCTGCATTTAGATGTCGGACCCCTTCTGTTTTAACTTTACCAGTGATGGATAAAGAGTTCATTGAAATTTTAAGTCATTTGATTGATGCCTTTTTAAATATTTATATTTGAATTAGTTGGTATTTATGTTTGAGTAAATTTTTTGTTGTTGTTACTGTTGAATTCTTTTTGAATTGCTGGTTGGATTGTCACCTGTTCAGAAGGAGAAGCTGGACCTACTGGCCAAGATAAGCCCGAGGTGTCAGAGAATGCAGAAGTCCCCAGTGAACTTTCCTCCAATGTCAGGTATGTCCTTCCCCAGTGCTTGGAAGTGTGACCACTCCTAGGACGAGCTGTGGTGCTTGGTACCATAGCTTCTGCTGCCATCCAACACTGTGCTACACCGTAGCTTCTGCTGCCATCCAACACTGTGCTACACCGTAGCTTCTGCTGCCATCCAACACTG
>JAQHUG010000148.1:2713365-2727230 GCA_028555095.1 Dicrostonyx torquatus
CCCTGTAACTGGAGTTACAGATGTTGTTAGCTGCCATGTGGGTGCTGGGAATCACACCTGGATTCCTGAAAGAGAGCCAGTCCTTCTAAGCATGGAGCCATCTGTCTAGCTTGTCTGCCTTTTCTTTTGAGACAAGGTGTCTTACTCACCTAGTAGGCAGGCTGGTTGGCCAGCAAGCCCACCTGCCTGTCTTCACTTCTGACTCTTGGATTACAAGCATGTACCACCATGCCTGGCTTTCCCATCTTTCTTAACAAAAGCATTTTAATTTGAGGTAACTGTGGATCTCTCTGATCTGTGGGAAGCACTGGAAATGTACTCTGAAGCCTCCCTAGCTTGCCTATGGGGTTTCTGCCACACCCCAGTTACTGACACTAGCATAGTCAAGCTCCAGAACGTTCCTGTCTCACAGTCCTTCTCAGTGCCCTTTTATAACTTAACCTATTCTCTCCCACCCTTTGTTCCAGGCCATCACTGGTGTGCGCGCCCTCCACTTTTGTCATTCTGTCTTTTCAAGCTTGTGTATATGAGAGGACTCAGTTTATAGCTTAGCAGGATTTTTCATTTGGCATAATTCTCCAAGAGTTGTCCATGTGATTGTGTGTGTGTGTTTGTTGCTGTATGTCTTCTGTGGTATAGATATACCATAGTTTACTTAACATACGTAGGCTATTTCTAGCTTGTGACTACTTTTTGTTTGTTTTTTTCCTTTATTTTTATTTTTATTGAGACAGATCTCAAGCTGATCTCAAACTGGCTGTGTAGCTGAGGATAACTTTGACCTTCTGATCCTCCTGGTTCTACCTTCCAAGTGCTGGAATTACAAACATATGCCTCCATGTCCAGCTTGTAACTAGCTTGAATAAAATGTCAACGTTTATGCATAGTTCCCCCTCCCCCAGCCCCCAAGACAGTTTCTCTGTGTAGCCCTGGCTGTTCTGGAGCTCACTCTGTAGATCAGACTGGTCTCGAACTCACAGAGATTCATCTGCCTCTGCATCCTGAGTACTGAGATTAAAGGTGTGTGCCACCGCTGTCCTGCTATGTATAGATTTTATTCTGAATGTAAGTTTTAATTTTTTTCTGAGTAAATGCTTGGATGTTCCTTTGCTAGATTGTCTGTGCATTAATCACCTTTCTGTCATCGTGACAGAATATCTGAGGAAAACAACTTCCGGGGAGAGAGTTGTGCTTTGGTTTGCAGCTTCTGGAGTTTCCACCCATGCTGAGTCAACTCCGTTGCTTGGGGTGGGGGGTTTGGGGACGTGGTGAGGCTGAGCATCTTGGTGGAGAGGGTGTGCTGGCAGCAGGGCACAGCTGCTCACCCCTGCAGCTGAGGAGCAGAGGGAGCGGAGATGGCAGGAGCAAGCTGCACTCTCAAAGGCAGCTCCCAGTGTCTGCTTCCTCCAGCCAGGCCCTGCCTCGTAACAGTCCTTCAGCTGTGACGTTCTCAAGGGTGAAGAGAGACCCTCTGTTACCCAGTCACCTTTCAAAGGCCCCTTCATAATTCAAGCTGTAGCTGGGATAGTCTTTAAAGACACCCCAGACTGTCTCACCAGCAATCACTAGAGACGCAGTTTCTTCTGCCTGCACCTGGCTGCACTTTGAGCTGCTGACGCTCTTGGACACACTTTGATGGCTTACTACTGACCATGTGTCACCTCCAGTGAACTCTCTGTCTCTTGGCCCTCTTGATGTTGGTTTGTCCGCTCGCTGCCACTGAGTTTTGTGAGCTCTCTGTGTCTCGCTGACTGTCCATGTCTTCTCTGCACAGGGCAGTTTGCACACACATTCTCCACTTGTCTTTTCAGCTTCTTGAGGAATCTGCAGAGTAGACATTTTAGTTTCTGATAAGTTCAGGTCCTCGGGTTTTCCTTTTGCCACCTCCAACTTGCCTAGCTCACTCCTAAAGACTTTCTCTTCCTGCTTCCACTAACTGAAGGAGCGCTCACTGGTCTTTGAGTCAGCCTGGAAGAAGGAGAAGGACATCGTGTCGAAGGAGATAGAGAAGCTCCGCGTGTCCATCCAGACCCTGTGTAAGAGCGCACTTCCCCTGGGAAAGATCATGGACTACATCCAGGAGGACGTTGACGCCATGCAGAACGAGCTGCAGCTGTGGCACAGCGAGAACAGGCAGCATGCCGAGGCCCTGAGCAAGGAGCAGAGGTGGGGGCTGCAGGAGGGAAGGGAGAGGTGGGGGCTGCAGGAGGGAAGGGAGAGGTGGGGGCTGCAGGAAGGGAGGGAGAGGTGGGGAATATGAGTGAGATACTGATGAGCTCGTTCAGAATTGTAACTAAAGAAATAGACTAGCCACTGAGAAGGGAGATTTATTTAGACAGCTGTTTTATTTAGATCAGATTTCTTTAGAAAGGGGCCCTGTGTTTGTAGTCACTAATCTAGAAGCATGTGGCTTAATGTGTGACCTTTTTTTTCCAGAACATAATATGACTGAATGATAAATTTGTAAATTCATGTTACAGAAAAGCTGAGTTATAATTGGTTCCCCTCCCTCCCTCCCTCTTTTTTTCTTTTTTTTTTTTTTGTTTGTTTTTTGAGACAGGGTCTCACAGTGTAGCACGGATGGCCTGGGCTTGACTTCACTATGTAGACCAGGCTGGCCTTGAACTCACAGAGATCACCTGCCTCTGAGCACTGTGATTAAAGATGCTAAAATAAAACTGTACTGTCTTTTCTTTTTTCATTTTTTAGAAATTAATTTCTAAAAATTGGTGGTGGTGGTGCACACCTTTAATCCCAGCACTCAGGAGGCAGAGGCAGGCGGATCTCTATGAGTTCGAGGCCAACCTGCTCTACAAGAGCTAGTTCCAGGACAGGCTCTAAAACTACAGTGAAACCCTGTCTCAAAAAACCAAAAAAAAAAAAAAGAAAAGAAAAGAAATTAATTTCATAGTAGACTTACACATCACTTTTCCTGCTTCCTTTCCTCCAGCCCATCCTAGGTATCCCTCCAGCCCCTCTGATGCCCCCACTCTCAAATGGATAGCCTTTCTTTTTGATTATATATATATGTGTGTGTACATGAATTCATAAACACTCCTGCTAAGTCTGCTTTTATTGTGTGCATATGGTTTCAGGACTGACTGCTTTGTATTGGACAACCAATATGGGGGTTCTTTCTTACTATTATGTTTAGTTCCATAAATTTTTAAATATGCAACATGATGAAATCTAGAAAACCACCTATTAGACTGTTAGTGCTGATTGAAGTGTCAGCCCTGAGAGCCTTGCTTGTAAAGCCTGACCCTGCTCTACTGCAGCAAAGGGTGGGACCTGGCTCTTGTGTTGTATTTACTGTTTATAGGCTTTAGCAGCCTGCAGGGAAAGGTTACCTTTGACTCCAGAATTCTGAGGCATAGTCTGTGCTTGTTCCAGTGCTCTGCCTAACAGTGAAGACGTCACCTGTCCCTGTTGAACAAATGGGGCATGGGCAGAGGGGACCCTCTAAGTCCTGTCAGCCTTATCCAGAGGAGGGGTGTCTCCTGGCTGGTCCAGGCTGGGTCCCACTGTCTGTGGGGATTTGGTAGCCCACTTCCCTGTTGCCCCTCGTTCCTTTTTGTGTATATACTTTAAGGACTTCAGACCTGCCACTGAGGAAATATTATCTCCTTTTCATTTGACTTTTAAAAGGGAATCTCACATGGGCTAGGGAAACAGCTCTCTGGTAGAGAGCCTAGTTAGCACGTGTAAAGCCCTGGGCTCTCCCTGGTTTTGTGGAAAGTTAACATTGGCATTCTCTGTAGGCCTGCCAGTTGTGAGTGGTGCTTGGCACCATTCTTAGGGGTCTGACACTTAACTCTTGTCTTGGGGTGAAGCCAGCCCTTTGCTGCTACTGGCTTTTGGGTTGGAGGAAGCGTCACAGACAGAACCCTCAGGACACTGATGAACCACTGGTTGTCTCCCCTCAGCATCACAGACAGTGCAGTGGAACCCCTGAAGGCCGAGCTGTCTGAGCTGGAGCAGCAGATCAAAGACCAGCAGGACAAGATCTGTGCCATAAAGGCCAACATCCTAAAGAACGAGGAGAAGATCCAGAAAATGGTGCATAGTATCAACCTGACGTCCCGAAGGTGAACGGCCAGCCCTGCAGAGATGGAGTCATCATCCTCATGGTGGGAGAAAAGGCAGGAAACTGTCACTCTGAGCCCCAGTCTGCTGAGAAAATGGACTGCAGATGCTGGACCCAGCTAAATACAGAACTTTCAGTTTAGGCGATAAACTTATTAAAAGGCTGTGTTTTCTTACCTCCTTCTAGCTGCAGTGCTTGCTACTTTAGTCTTCAGCTCGCCTTTGTGGGAGGGCTTATTTCTTTGTTCTTTGGCAAATGTGTTTTCTGCTGCAGTCTGTTTAATCCTGTCCCCGAATTTTCTAGCAGGTAAGTTGTGTCATCCTACTGGAGAAACGGCAGGCCTTTATTTCTGCTTTTTAGTCTCCCAGGAGGACGTCCTACCAGCACCGAGCAAAGAGTGATTGTGTACTTTTTGGTGGGTACTTAAAAATAGAAATGATTGTTACATTTTTATTTCTACCTGAAAGGGCTCATTTCAGCCTATGTCCTTGTAAGGTGCCTGCCACCTGTGTGGGGTTGCTGCCCTCTTACTATTGCATGTGCTTCGGGGCAGTCCCCTCATGGCCCTGCTGTCTGCTTTTCTGTCCCTTGAAGTTCGTATGCCGAAAGAGAATTCAGTCTGGCCTTTATGGACGTTGTCTGATGGGAAACTGTCCCGGGCTGCCTCCTTGGCTTTCTTCAGCCTCCAGGGTACTCCCAACAGATAAGCAGTCCCCCAGGCCTCCAGACCTTGTAACATGAAGGGCAGCACAGTTCTTTTCCTCTGTGTAGGTTTGTGCACCGAGAGCCGGGAGTGTGGAGAGACTGTAAGGAAGAGAGTACACCAACTTAGGAGTTTGTGTTTGTTTTCCTTTTTTAAAGGTGCATAGGGTTTTTTTTTAATGGTTTATATTCAGTTTTTAACCTGCATAAAGTACTGTAAATACTTCCTAAGGTCTTGAATTATTGTATAAAGGGTCTCACTGTCTTTGGAGGTGTCCTTACCGGCTTAAGGTCTGAGATGACCCTTATGTTTCTGAGTATTTATTATGTTCACCAAGGCAAGCCCTAGTAAGTGTGAGGACTGCCTGAGCACATTTTGTTTCCTAAAGACTTGCACACTTGGCACAGCAAGTGTTTCTCAGTCAGTGGAAGGCAGCAGCCTAGTTCTCAACCAGGGGCCATGGGGACAGTACGTAGACTCCCTTCAGCTGGTAGGATTTCTCCTTGCTGAAGCACACTACACTACTCTGCCAACCAGATGCTTCTGAATAGTTTGAGGGGGAGGGAAGGATTGTTTGTGAATAGTCTTTTGTATGTTCATAATCTCTTTTCTACTAAATTGAATGACTTAGCCATAACCCTAAGTGAACCCTATGCAGCCCAAGTTAAGATATATAAAACCTTTTATGAATTTGTATATATGAATAGAATTTTTATGTTGCAAAATTATATACAATGTATGTGAGTAAATTTTATATTCTGTAGTCTATCAGATTGTATCATAAAGTTTTATTTTTCTTTTATACATAAATCATTAAAATAATCACCTATTTTTCCTATAAGTGTACAGATTGTCAAGTTGATACAAAAAAGGTTGTAAGCTTTTGGATTTTTAATATTCAGATGTGTTCAGGGGAAAAAGCTTCTCATCCATACTGGGTCATACTGCTTTTTCTGTAGTGACTGATACTTTATGAGCCCGCTCATCCTCTGTTAGAAGGTTTAAAATCACTTGTGACATTTTTTAAGGCCTGTGTGTATGACTGTCTGTCTTGAGATATACAAATTAAGCCCTGACCTTATTTTAAGAGAGTACAGAAGTGGAATCCCTAGTTGTTTCCCTCCTGTGGTTTGTGAGTTTTCTAGAAGTGTGGAGTCACACGTTAGGGACTTGAAGTTACAGACTCAGCTGATGTTAATTTGAGTTTAGAGGAAGTGTGTGGAAATAGCCGGGGTACAGTGGGTACAGTGTTCACTGTGCAAGTGTGAGGGCCTGAGTAGAGACCCCAGCACCCACGTAAAACAGCCAGATGTGGTAACTCACATCTGCAGTCCCAGGGTTCCTCCAGCAGGATGGGAGATGAAGACAGGGAAGCCCCAGGGGCTGGACCAGATGAGGTGGAAGGTAAGCCTGACTTCCCTTGTGCATGTGCACTCATACGCAGACCCAGACATGCAGTTGAAGCAGGAGCTCAGGGCTAACCTTCGTACTTGTTTTCTTTTCAGTGGTCAGCTTTACCAAAAGTAATAGCGAGTAAATATGTGAAGACAGAGTTACCCTCCCTGTTGTGCCTGAAGTGCCAGCGAGAGTTTGGGGTGGACAGGCGTCTAGTTAGTGTTGACAAAGGATTTGGTGATCTTCACTTGCTTTTCCAAGCTGCCTGAACTAGCCAAGTTCACCCTCTATTTTTGATGTGCACAAATAAGTAAACAGAGAAACTTTTTTTTTTTTTTTTTTGTTTTTCGAGACAGGATTTCTCTGTGGCTTTGGAGCCTGCGCTGGAACTAGCTCTTGTAGACCAGGCGGGTCTTCACAAAGATCTGCTTGCCTCTGCCTCCCAGTGCTGGGATTAAAGGCGTGCGCCCCCACCACCCGGCACAGAGAAACTCTTTAGCTATGGGTTTTAAGCATTAAGTTGGTTGAAGCAGTTTGAAAACATCCTGGAAGTACTCCACGTAGGCCCTGTGGCCTACAATGCTGTGCACAGAGTGTTTCTTCTGGGATCCTCACAGGCCGCTCCCCAACCCACTCAGAACACTGACAGAGGGCCCAGGTGCAGCAGGCTGTTCCTCCAAGAGAGCTCTCCTGTTGCCTGTAAAACTCAAGACCTCTTCATTCCTTTATTTTTAAACCTGTCAAGACATCATCTTGCTGTTAAAATACTTGGACTCCTAAGTCATAGGAAGGTTACAATGTCTACAGAGCAAAGAGGCCTCTGGAGAGAGTGGACACAGCTCCAGTCACCTCCAGACCCTGCTTGCTTGTTACTTTCTTGACCAAGTGTGAACCAAAACTTGAATTCTCCTTCCTTCTGTCTGTAGTTTGTGATTACTGGTCTGTCTGTCCTCTGGGCTGTTGTGTGTGTCAGATCTGTCTTTCTGAGGTGTTGTGCCTGTCCCTAACAAAGGGCTTTGCTTGGTATTTATTGAGAAGAGGTTTTACCACAGAGTTTAAGAAGGTACTTTTTACATTGTATATGTATATGTTTCCATTCCAAGGATCAGTCAGGTATCTAATCCTTGAAACTATGTAAACTCTAACATCTGGACATCTCTTTTCTAACTATATCTTGATCCCCCTATACACACACTGTGACATCAGAAACATTTTGTGGGGCTGGAGAGATGGCTCAGCAGTTAAGAGCACTGACTGCTCTTCCAGAGGACCAGAGTTCAATTCCCAGCACCCACATGGCAGCTCACAACTGTCTCTGACTCCAGTTCCACGGGATCCAACACCCTCAAGTAGACATATATGAAGGCAAAAGCACCAGTGCATATAAAATAAATAAATTAAAGAAAACATTTTGTGTAACAGAAGATTTTGTACAGATAAATGAAGCATTAAACTCATGACAAGGGCTGGAGAGATGGCTCAGGGGTTAAGACCATCTGCTACTCTTGCAGAGGACCTGGGTGCAGGTCCTTGGTGACTTAGAACCATCAGTAACTCCTGCTCCAGGGGTTCCATTGTCTTCTGAACTCCTTGGTCACACACATATACAGGCAAACATCCATAAGCATAAAATAAATCTTAAAACATTTAAATTTATGATAAAAAGGAATGCAAGGAGTGCACCTATATACCAAGGTCACAGTTTTATATGTTTGTGAGTAAGGACATGGGCAACGTGGATTATTTATGTATGTGGTGTGCACATGCACGTGTGTGTGGTATATGCATGTGTGCATGTGTGTGCATGTGCTCATGCCTTGTGCAGAGGCCAGAGAAGGATGTTGGATGTTCCACACCCTACCTTACCCTTTAATAAGAGTCTCACTGAAGTTGGAACTCTTTTTTTTTTCCAGCTAGACTGGCTGGCCAGCAAGGCCATGATCCTTCGGTCTTGTCCTTTTCCTCCCCAGCACTGGGGCTGTAGTCCTGTATGGCTGTGCCTGTGCCACTTTTTATGTGGGTGCTGGGGATCCAGACTTGACCCTTCGTGCTTGTACAACAGGCACTCTACCCTCTGTCTCCTCAGCATCTGAAAGTGGGCCTGAATAGGACTGAAGTAACTGGAGGACTTCATTTTGTTTAAAAATTCCCTCCATGCGCTCGGGTTCAGCATCTATCAGTGCAGATCGAGTGCTTGGATGTTAGGCCTGTCCTGGAGGCTGGAGAGCCACAGATTCAAGAAGTTACAAAGAATAGTTCGTAGCTGTTTTGGTGTTGGTATTGGTGATGTAAAAAAAGAGAAGTGGCATATGGAGACATGTTAATATAACATTGACGTGTGTGTTCTAGAATTCAAAAGTTACTTTACAACAACAGTTTGGGAGGTGGCCAGCTTTCAGGGATCTCAGTGAGAATGGGTCCCTGGAAAAGAGTTGAGGTTGTGACTGCCCCTATTACTAAGACAATAGGATTCCATCTCAAACCTGTCTTTGTCGTCCTCATCCTACTAACTGGGAGGGGTCTCACCTGGGAGGACAACAGTGCCCAGCATGCAGCCGTGAAAGCATAGCCCCCTTCGTTCTCCTAAGAATACGTCTGAATTACTGAGTGCAGAACTGAGAGAGTCATCTCAAGGGCAAAGAGCAAAGGGCACAGTGGCCCCAGACACCACCCCCTCTGGGCTGTCAGCAGGCTGTTCTGGGTCCCCTGTCTTTGTGCCCTTAAGCTGGGATTTAAACTAAACAGATTTCCTATAGGAAATGCACACACAACCACACTCTGCTAAAGCTGCTTTTATGGACATTTCCCCTCAGAAATATTTCTCTCTGGAAAAATAAATTCACAAGATGTAATGAAAGCCATTTTGTGTGTATGTTGGCTGAGCCTGTTCGTAAGTGCTTCACCAAACGGGCCACCAAATCAAGAAGTGAAGGCGGGTTTTGTTCCTGTCTATCAACAATGATATTTATTAATTGCAGTGCAGGGTGTTTTGAGCCTTTATGGCTTCAGAAATAGCCTTTTGTTGGTTCCTTGCCCAAGGTAGTGCCGTTGATTCTGACCCCGGTATGGCCTATGCAGGAGCCTCAGCTTCCACAACAGCCCCGCTTTGTTCTGTGTCCTTTGGTTTGGGGCCCAGGTGGAAATAAATTCTAAGCATGAGAATAATTAACTTCTGATAGAAAAAGTCCCCCTAATGGTTCTTGTGGGTAGCACAGTAAGAGCAGTTACACGGTGTGACTTCTTTGTCTTCTGTTTTCCGAGTCCTTTAAGGGAGCCTTTCCTATACCACATGTCCTGGTTGGGGATCCAACTGGACTTGCTCCTGGTCCACAAGGGAAACCAGAGACAGTGTGGACCTGTGGTGAGAATCTCTCCTTTAGTTGCTGAGTGAGGAACCGGGTGGCCCGCTGGTGAGGCCACAGAGCAGTCTCTCACAGCTTTTGAGTTGGTGGCAAGATGGTACTTTATGGGAGCATGTGACAGCAAAGCCACTCACTGCATGGCCAGGAAGTAGAAGAGAATGAGGAAGGTCTAATGGTACATTCCCAGTCACCCCAGTTTCTGACATTAGGCTCCTCCTAAGGGTTCCACAACTTCTGATATATCACAGACTGGGGACCAGGCCTGTAATATGTGTCTTTGGGGAGTAAACTGTCCAAGGAGTCTACCCTACTCCAAGTAGCTTCGTTCTGAGGTTCTTCACTGACATTTGCAAAGACCCTTGTGTAGCTGGCTTGCATTTCCAGGGGCGAGTTCTCTTGGAGGCCACTCTTCGACGCTCTGCTCTGGTCCATAGGTTCCAAGGGACAGTGTTCCACTTTGATTGTCCCTGCATTTCCAGATCTTGTTGGTTCTGGCTGCTGAGGGATATTGATCCACTTGTCCCCTTAAACCCAGGCAAGTTCCCATGAGAGAAACACACTCATCCCAGCAGAGGGAGAAATGAATGTCTGCAGGAGATAGCTTCTCGGGCAGCTGTGAGGTGAGATGAGATGAGGTAAATGCCAGGGATCACACGGGTGGAGCAGAGCTGGGATCAGATGGGCAGATGGGACACCTGGAGAAAGTTCCTGGGATGGTGTGAGGAAGCAAAGAAGCCATGTCTGTGTGTGTACAATGGGAGGTAGGGGGTGGGGTGGGTAGCTGAACTTCCCTAACAAAGGGCCCCAGATGTCTGCCTAAGGGGCACAAGGCTGGCCTTCAGGGGTCATTAGCAGATTTATGAGTCCAACTGACAGAAACCAGGCTTTATGGGAGGAAAATGTTACCTGGTAGTGAGGAACACATAGCAAAGGGCAGAGTCCACGCTGCGGAGGGGCTGCAGTCCCAGCCTACCCTGTTGTGGAACTGCAGTCCTGTGTTCTGGAGCCCCTCTGTCCTGGATTAACTTCCTGATCTGAGCTGGGAGTCATGGATGCTCTGTGTCTGCCTGAGTTACTGCTCCTTTCCCACTTCAGGCTGAGGTTTCTTTAGCTCTAAATCTCCCACAGTTCCAGCACACAGGAGGCACCACACACAGGCAAATGCTGTCTCTGCACCCCTGCCTCCAGCAGCTCATGGAGCACTTCCAGACTCTGCTCAGATGAAGCCAGGGTTCTTCACTGCAGGAAAGAATTGCAGTGTGAGTCAGGACAAAGCCAATGTCGTGTTTATTTAGAAAAAGTGTTCATCATCATTAGTCATCAGAAAAAGCAAATCAAAACAACTCTGAGATTCCATCTTACACCTGTAAGAATGGCCAAAATCAAAAACACTGATGACAACTTATGCTGGAGAGGATGTGGGGAAAGGGGAACACTTCTGCATTGCTGGTGGGAATGCAAGCTGGTACAACCCCTTTGGATGTCAGTGTGGCGATTTCCCAGAAAATTAGGAAACAACCTTCCTCAATACCCAGTAATACCACTTTTGGGTATATATCCAAAGGATGCTCAATCGTGCCACAAGGACATGTGCTCAACTATGTTCACAGCAGCTTTGTTTGAACATAGCCAGAACCTGGAAACAACCTAAATGCCCCTCGATCGAAGAATGGATAAGGTACATTTACACAATGGAGTACTACACAGCAGAAAAAAATAATGACATCTTGAATTTTTCAGGAAAATGGATGGAGCTAGAAAACATTATTTTGAGTGAGGTAAAACCAGACACAGAAAGACAATTATCATATGTACTCACTCATAGGTGGTTTTTAAACATAAAGCAAAGAAAACCAGCCTACAAACCATAATCCCAGAGAACTTAGACAACAATGAGGACCCTAAGAAAGATCTAATCTACATGGGAAGTAGAAAGTAGAAAAAGACAAGATCTCCTGAGTAAATTGGGAGTTTGGGGACCTTGGGCAAGGGTTGAAGGGGAGCAGAGAGAAATGTAGAGCTCAATAAAAATCAATAAAGAAAAAAAGGACAAAAAAGAAAAAGCATTCACAAATATTGAAGCATGGGAATTAAGAGAGACAACAATGACTAAGTGGAGAAGAGCGGTTGCCACTTTTTCAGGGGACCTGTAACTCCAGCTCCAAGGGAACCAGTACCAGAACCTCTCTTCTGGCTTCCTTGGCACTGCATGTATATAGTATATACAAATAATATTTTTTTTTCAAAAGAAAAGTAAGAGGACAGTGGTCACATTCTGGAGGTTTCTCAAGAGAGTCACATTCTCAAGAGATTTTGGTTTTTGAAATTAAATTGTTCAAAGGGTTTAAATACAATGTAAAAATGTTTTAGCTGGATGTGGTGGCGCATACCTATAATGTCAGCACTTGAGAGACTGAGGCAGGAGATTTGCCATGAGCTGGAGACCATTAGAAAGAAGGGAGAGGAGGGAAGGAGGGAGAGGTTTTGAATTGATTGACTGATTTCATGAACTCCTGTGCTGGGGCCCGAAGCCCTGGCAGCAGAGAGACAGCTGCTGGATGTCTCCCATTGGCAGCTGTATGGACGCATGCGCATTTCCTGACTTTGCTCATCTTTCCTATAAGCTGGAACAGTGCTACAGGCAAGGGCAGAGAGAAGCAGAGAATTTTTCTCTTTCACATTTTGCCGGTTCCTGGCTCTTCAGTAAAGCAGTGAGCAACGAGCCTCTGGTTCAGGTGACAGAGGACCTGATCAGCTTTGGACTGTGATACTGGCTACAGGGCCCCCACCTTTGAAGGCACAGAAATGCTGTGATTTGAGGACCTAGCTTTGAAAGGCTGGGACCATACTGCTCTAGTTACTGGGGCTTGAACTTTAAGCTTTGAGGTTTGGGAGTCTGGCATGTGAATTTCAGGTATGCAGGGTTGTTAGCACTGAGGGAGCTACCTCTCTGATTTTTATTTGAATGGAGTAAAATGACCCTCAGCCAAGTGTTATGACAGGAACATACATAAGGGCTGCCCATAAAGTTCTGAGATTTTTTATATCCTCTGGTACATGGCACTCGTGGAATTTGGAGTCACTTCCCAAATTTGGGTTATCATCCAGTGAAGTGGCACTTACCACCAGCTACAGTGACAGGGATAGGACTGATCTGTGGAGGAAGTTCCCCATTTGGGGTCCACCAGCAGGATGTGGACTCTGCCTCCCGGCGCTTCACAAGTTGGCTCTGGGGCTTGAGTAGCAATGTCTGTGGAGCAAGCAGGGAGAGGAAAAGATGTTCTGGACTCAATGGTGAAACCTGAAGAATCTTCCCATCTCCACCAAGGACGGAGTTCCAAACATGATTCTTCAGAAAAGAATAGTGGATGTGGCTTGCTGGGAACAGGTGTCCCCCTCAACACTGCCCAGGGCTCAGGACCAGGAGAAATGTACGTTTCAGGCCCCCATTGATTCAATCTAGTGCCTAGTTCTCATGCTACAGGGCAGGAGCTGTGGAGGGTCAGCACACCTGATGCGGGGAGGGGGGGACAGCATCCTTCCCTATATGCAACTGGGGACTCAGCCTGGTGTTCCTGCTGCGTTTTGGAAAAGCCCTCTAGCTGCCTGCAGTGGGAAAGGGCTAAGGTGGAACGAGGGACTTCCAAGCATGAGGTGTCCTGGGTCCTTGCTGGATTCCTTTCTGGGTAGGTCTTCTCAGCTCAGAAAACCTGGGAGAACTGGGATTTTGTAGGGGAGAGATATGTGGAGTAACCCAGTTAGCTGTAGGCTCTGAGGTCTTGGGTAGAGCTACAGCACTAATCAGGCTCTCTTTGGGGGTGATGGTAAAGTGTGGGTCCTTCCATTTGCCTTACCCCCGGCACTGAGAATGTTGCCATGTGGTAGGTGTGAGAGACCACCTTCCCTTCATGCAGCAAGGGCTGCTAATCTCTTTACAAGAGCAGATGACCTCCCCAGGGAAGCAGTAGAGGCAGGTGAGGGGCATGGTGGTGTGAGAGGAAGGCTCTGCTCAAGCCACATCACCTCCATGCGAAGGCTGTGAAAAAAGAGGGCAGCTCCCTGGGACGGGGGAAGGTGGCACAGCTATAGCCACCAGAAACTTTGACAACCTGACCCAGGCAAGACCCACCTAATCAAAACCTCTTACTTTATTTAATAATTTTTATACAATGTATTTTGGTCATATTCTTTTCCTTCCCCAACTTCCCAGATTCTCCCACTGACTCAACTTCATATTCTCATTCTCTCTCTCTCTCTCTCTCTCTCTCTCTCACACACACACACACACACACACACACACACACACACACACACACCC
>JAQHUG010000148.1:2727245-2738879 GCA_028555095.1 Dicrostonyx torquatus
CACACACACACACACACACACACACACACACACACACCTTAAGCCAAACAACAACAAAAAAGGACACAAAAACATACAGTCCTAGAGTCTCTTTAAAAAATAATTGTGCAGGGTCACTGACTAATTCCAGCACTTGGGAGGCAGAGGCATGCTGATCTCTGTGAGTTCAAAGTCAGCCTGGTCTACTGATGAAATTAGCCATTTTAACCTTTTTAAAGTCATAATCAAACACAATATAATCAAACCCCCCACACACTGAATAAAGAGAAAAACCAATCTTGTCAGGTACGGTGGTGTACTTTCCCAGCACCAGGGAAGCAGAGGCAGGTTGATCTCAAGTTCAAGGCCAGACTGGTCTATTTAGCGAGCTCCAGGCCAGTCAAGGGCTACAGAGTAAGATCCTCTCCATGCACTGCCCCAATCTTTAAAAAGTTTTCGCTTTTGCTAACTCCTGAGGTAGGATAGAGAGGGAAATTATGGGGTCGTGAGGAGGACGAGGAGCCCCCTCATCCAGGAATTTGGTTGAAGCTTCTTGCGTACAGAGAAGCAGAAATTTCGGCACAATTAATGGTTCAAGGCCTTCCCTCCTCCCCAGCAATAAATCTGCAGTTTTTTAGGACTCTCACCAGAAACTTTAATTCCCAGAAAGGACATGTACAAAACTCCGTCAGCAACCAGTGGCTCCTGGTTTTACCTTTTCAGATTATAATTCCATCCAAGGCACGCCTGAAGCCACCCTATAATCTCATACACACACACACACACACACACACACACACACACACACACATATAGTTTCGGAGCAACCTTTTGAGATCTAAGTTGAGAGCCATCAAACTTAGGTGTATGTTTCTAGTGCTAAGGTTGGGGCTCCCTTGAGGAGCTACACTTGGGTACGTCTTAATACTCTAAGTCTTGTGGTTAAATTGATGTTAAAATATCTTTAATAAAACCTCAAACTTGCTTTTACTAGTCTTGTCTGAGTCAAAGCCATGAATCCAGTTTGGCCTGAGTTGCAAGTTGCAGTCTCTAAGAGAATAAAGGGACTTTCTCTGGCTCGGATGACAGCAAGGAGCTTTATCTGTTCCTTCACCACAGGAACTCCTTCTTCTGGCCACAACCTGGTATCCACTATTCCATTCTGTTTCTACCAAGTTGATTCCTTTAGTGACCTCCTATGAGTGCACGATCTGTTCTTTATAGATGGGTTATTTTACTGAGCACAGTGTCCTCCAGGGTTGTCCATACTGTAGCCCGGGACAGAGACCTTTTAAGGCTGTATGGACGGTCCACAGGGCCACATTTTGATGTGTATTTATCCGTCCATGTACATCTGGATGGTTTTACACTTGAGACATCCAAGCTAGGCATTTGCGATTGTGGAGTAGAGCGGTAAGGCTGGGCCACCTGGCTCTCTGCCTTGCAGCGTCACTGGTGTCACCTGTATCTCATGCCAGCGGCGCTCTCTGCTGTTATCAAGCCCAAACACCACTGCAGGAATCTCTTCTCTTTCCCTTCAACACCCTCAATGCCCGTGGCTCCAGGCTGCCCCACCCAGCTCTACAGACCTGGGCAGCTGAGCCAGTGTGGGCGTGAAGATGTGTGAGGGTACTTAGGGGTTGCTAGCTCTCAGCTGGTGTGCCATGACCACACAAAGATGCAGACAAGTCACAGCCACCGTGACTCGCCTCCACCTCACCGCACGACGGGGCGCTTCTGTCTCCTTAAAAGGCGCAGCCTCCCCGGTTCCCTGGGGTCTTTCCCCCCGCTAGGGACTTTCCCTAAGTCGCGAGGGGGAGAACGGAAGGACCCGACGGCGTCCTTGCTTAAGAGCTGTTCGGAACGCGTTGCCCACGGTAAAATCGAGAGTGCTTGAGGAAAGTCACTCAGTCAACACGTCTCGCCAGGCTACAAGCACTGCTGGCTCCATGGAGACATTCTGGACTGCATTCGCCTTCACCACTTTACAAGTTACCGACTCGGGAGCCGCACCAAAGGGACAGGTGGTGGGTGCTGCCCAGAGTCTCTAAACGACCTTCGGCCGCCGCGAGAGGCCGAGAACGGTCTACCGGACGCAGCGGGCACGCCCACGTCCCTCCTTTTTCCGTGGGAGGGGACAGAACCTGCCAATCATAAGTTCCTGAAGCATGCAAATAAGCCTCCGCCCCCATGGGAAAGGCGTTTCCCTAGACTCGCAGCTTCCTTCGCAGACGCCACTACAGTTTCACAGCGATCAAGTCCGTTAGCGAGGCCGGAAGTAGAGACCCAAGCGCCCCGCTGGCGGAGCCGGAAGTGCGCTAGCGAGGCGCCTACTGGCCGGAAGCCGAGCCCCGGGCACGCCCACCTGCCGGGAGCGTCGGAGGTGTGCCTCAGACAGGTTTGCTCTTTGGCGGCGTCGCCGAGGAGGCGGACGGACCACGGTGGGGTCAAGGCGGAGGCCGAGGACCGAGTCGGCATGGCGGAGGGCGGGAGCCCCGAAGGGCGGGCCGGCCCGAGGGCCGCAGGTAACGTGAGCGTCGTGGGGTGGTGGGGAGCAGGGCTGAGTCTGCGGGTCAAGCAGAATGGCCCTCGGGCGTCCAGGGCCCGTGTCCTCCGTCCCCGCTGGCCAGGTCTGCGGAGCCGCACCCGGGGTCAGTTTAGTGGACGTCAGGCTTCGTGGGCCCAGGGCGCGACCCCTGCTCTCGGCCTCCCGTGATCAGCCCTCTCGCGGGTTTTTTTTTTTCTTTCTTTCCAGGTGGAGTTACAAGGCCAGAGAAAGTTGGTCTTGTAACTGCCACCCTGTTAGCCGATCCTGGTCGATGACCACAGCCGTGACACGGAGCACGGATCCTCTTCCAGGTCTGAGCACACTGGTCAGGAAAGGTCCTCAGAGGTCTGCCTGCTGTAGGGCAGGCACCTTTTCCTCATCCCGTCCTGCTAGTCACCGCCTCGTAGCCACTGGACATCCCCTGCCCGCCTTGACTACCATGCTGTCCCCAGAGAGCATGCCAGTGACACAGCGCTTAACAGCGGCTCTTGACCCACCTGCAGAGAAAGACTGACTCTTGCCACCTGCCCCAGCATCTCCACTGCCACTGTGAAACCGAGACTTCCCAGGACAGGAACTTCCACATGGGGTCTTTCTGAGACTGCCACGCGTGGTAGGGACCTTGCTGTGCCCATCTCTGGTTTTGGAGAGGCACTTGTTTTGTTCAGGGAACTGTTTCAGGTATCAAAATCTCAGAAGGCCACACAAATGAGAAAGTCTTGTCCTTCCTCCCTCCATCAAGTGAACAGGCTTTATTAATGGTCTACTGTTGGCTTGGCTCACGAGGTTATCAGGGTGACTTGAAAAGGCTAGACAAAGCCTCTGCCACCAAGAACTTTGGTTGGCTTTGACTTTGATCTCTGAGTGTACTGCCCTGTCATGCAGGAGTGTCATGGGAGAGGGGTGTGGAGAAGGGGCCTGTAAAAGAAACTGGCTTCGAGCTTTCAGTTCCTGTTTTGTTAGTGTTTCCAGCTTGGGGTGGAGGGACTGGTCTTGAGTGCTATCTTGGGGATAGTTGTGTTGTCACTGGAAAACACAAACATGAAGTGGCCTTTGACTCTAGAATTGGGGGAATTTCTGAGGGTGCCTTGGCCCTGGTCTGGTACCCTTGAAGAGAGATGAGCAAAGGGAGGTCCAAAGACCTGATCAAGTCCTCTGGTGCCCACTTTCCTGACACATCTGCATCTTCCCCAACTTTGGCTTTGGACTTGTATATCCATTGGTAACTGTAGTGTACTTGCAGTGGAGGGCAATGATCAGAGGAGGACCTGGATGGAGCCTTAAAGAAAAGTTTCTGAGGGCTGGAGAGATGGCTCAGTGGTTAAGAGTACTGGCTGCTCTTCCAGAGGTCATGAGTTCAATTCCCAGCAACCACATGGTGGCTCACAACCATCTGTAATGACATCTTGCATCTTCTTCTGGCATGTGAGCATACATGGAGGTAGAATGTTGTATACTATTTTAGTAAATAAATAAATCTTAAAAAAAAAAAAAGAGCAGTTTCTGGGCTTGATGCCCACCTGTTGATCCGCTGCACATCTGGTTGTGGGGTCAGAATGAGCCACGTAGGTTTGTGAACCTTGTGGTGCCATTAGCCTTTTTGTCTTCCCTGTTCCATGGACTTTTAGATCCTGGAGGGCAAGGATGCCCACCTACTCATCAGCACACTGTCCCTTTAGGAGAGTCTTGTAGTCGGTAGGGACTCAAAGGGTATTCTGTTTGAATATGAAAACAACATCTAGAAAAAGCCTGCTTGTGGAGGGCTGTGCTTTAGAATGGCGCCTGGTCACATGCTAGGACATCATCACAGGGAGGGAAACCTGTATCGCAGCAGTTAGAATTTGTGCTGTTTTTTTTTTCTTTATTGATATTTATTGAGCTCTACATTTTTCTCTGCTCTCCACCCTACCTCTCCCCTCCCCCCTTCAACTCTCCCCCAATGTCCCTATGCTCCCAATTTACTCAGGAGATCTTGTCTTTTTATACTTTCCCATGTATATTAGGTCTATGTAAGTCTCTCTTAGTGTCCTCATTGTTGTCTAAGTTCTCTGCGATTATGGTTTGTAGGCTGGCTTTCTTTATGTTTAAAAGCCACCTATGAGTGAGTTCATGTGACAACTGTCTGTGTCTGGGGTACCTCACTCAATATAATGTTTTCTAGTTCCATCCATTTTCCTGCAGAATTCAAGCTGTCATTATTTTTTTTCTGCTGTGTAGTACTCCATTGTGTAAATGTACCACAATTTCTTTATCCATTCTTTGGTCGAGGGACATTTAGGTTGTTTCCAGGTTCTGGCTATGACAAACAAAGCTGCTATGAACATAGTTGAGCACATGTCCTTGTGGCACTTGTGCTGTTTTTATAACACCTTTTGATGCAAGTTTTTATAAAACATCAGTCTCCTGGAGTTAAGTTTGGACTTTGATGTGAGCAACGATGCAGTTGTTTCCAAGCAGGTGATTAATTGTACAAATACTCTCCATTGACTACATTTTTTTCTCTGCTTTTTATCCCTGGTTTTTTGATGTTTTTGTTTTGTTTTTGTTAAGTTTGGTGAGAGTTTTGTTATCTAGTATGGTAGAGTTTTTTTTTTAACCCCATTATTTTGTTTGTTTGTTTTTTTTTGTTTTTTAAGTTAGGGTTTCTTTGGCTGTCCTGGAACTCACTCTGTAGACCAGGCTGGCCTTGAACTCACAGAGATCCACCTGCCTCTGCCTCCCAAATGCTGGGATTAAAAGGGGTTGTGCCATCACGGCCCGGCCCATTATTCTTACTAAAACAAAAAATAATTCTCCCTTATGTATATCTACAAATAAATTTTGGAATAGTTTTGGTATATCCAATATCAAATTTCTGAAGAGACTGGCTACATTTTGTTTATGGGTAACCTTGAGAATTTCTTTAATATTGAATCTTCTCATTCTAGTACATGATATGTATGGTTTTTCTATTTAGTCATCTTTATTTTTTGTTAAATAGGCTGATTTGTATTTATGCTTTTATTTTTTAGCTTTTACTTAGGTATATTTTTATTTCTCTTTGTGCGTGCGTGTGCACATGCATATGTGGAGGTCAGAGGTCAACATTTAGTGTTATCCCCATACTTCACCTTATTTTTGAAACAAGGTCTCTCACTTCATATGGAGTTTACAGATTTGGATTTAGCAAGACTGGCTGCCAGCCAGCCCAGAGATCCACAGCCCTAGGGAGCCTCCTGTCTCTGCCTCCCCTACCCCTGGTAGAACTATAGGCATGTGCAACTGGTCTTGGCTTTTTATATAAGTGTTGGGGATCTGAGCTTAAGGACTCGTGTTTGCATGGCAAGTACTACTAATTGAGACATCTTGAAGTGTAATTTTTATACAAAATGTTACATTTGAGACTCTTCCTGTTATTTTCATTGCTACAACAAAATACCTGTGATAGGATAACTATAAAGAAAAGTGGCTTATTTAGTTCAGTCTTAGAGGCTGAATTTCATGGTGCAGGTTTTGATATAGGCACCTCAAGGCAGACACCAGTGGAGGAACTGTGATCTCCTGGCTAATCAGGAAGCCAGAGTGTAGGTGGGGCAGGTCTCATGTTCTTATAATTACCCTCTGATAAGACCTCGCCAGGATCCCAGGAGAAATTCTGCAGACCTGCAGGAAGACACTTTCCCACTGACCCTGTGGCCACATGTGATGCCACACTGGTTAAAGGTCTGTGTTGTCCCTCAGCACTACCATACTGGGCAGGCCTCTAACACACGGACCTCTGTGGATATAGTAGTATTCTGGTGAGTTATTCTCTAGACACATTTGTTGTTTCTCAGAGCAGCATGGTAGGAAACTCACCTACCTTCTGTATAGCAACTCTTGTTTGTATAGTAACCAGCTGTCTTTGTAGTAAAGAAGATGGCTGCCATTCTCCTTTCAGATGTTCTTATATACTTGGGATAAATTAGAATAATTACATGCTAGAATTTTTGGCGTAATAATTTAAATTTTAATTTGGCAGTACTTTATGTAAGATCTTCTGTGCTTTGGAGTCCTGTTGGCTCATTGTTCCATTGTTCCCTAGTCCATCACATGGATTAGGACATTTTTTTTTCTTTTTAGAAAAAGAATTTTATCAGGCTTGGTATCAGGGATGGCTAATTTGATAAGGGAAACCTTACAGCTTTTCCTTATGAACTGTTTTCTGGAAATTTAAAAGTTCCTGTGTGGTTTGGCAGGAAGGAGCCTCTGCAGAAGGTGTCCTGTTTGATTGGCTTGCTAACGGTTTCCCACACTGATAGGAGCCCCTCTCTTCATGCAGGTCCTAATCTAAAGGAGTGGCTGAGAGAGCAGTTCTGTGACCATCCACTAGAGCACTGTGAAGATACAAGGCTCCATGATGCAGCCTATGTAGGGGACCTCCAGACCCTCAGGAATCTACTGCAAGAGGAGAGCTACCAGAGGTGAGCATCCCTGCTGGGGCTGGTAGCAGGTATTGGCCTGTGGGTCTTTAGAAGACTGAGATTTGTGGTTTGGATTGCCAATTAAAACTGATGCTGCAGGAATGCCTTTTGATTTTTAGAGGAGGGACAAAAGAAAGAATTATTGGTGGCCAGGCACTGTGGACAGGTGTCCCTGGGTCCAAGTCTGGCTCTGTTATTGACCTTTGTGCTTTCTGGTAACTTGTCCTATCTAGGCATTAGTTTCCTCAGTGTTTTTCTTGAAGGCAGTGTTAGAGATGTCAGTAGTGGCCTTGCTCCTCCAAGTCCCCTATGGCTCTTTAAAATACAAAAAAAGATGTTTTATTTTACTTAAAACAGGCTTTCACAATGTAGCCTTGGCTGGATCAGAATTTATTATGTATACCGGGCTGGCCTCAGATTCTTAGAGATCAGCCTGCCTCTGCACCCTAAGTGCTAGGATTAAAGAAAGGTGTGTACCAACCACTATGCCTGACTATTTTATTCATTTAAATTATGTGTATATGGGGGCTGGGTGGGTATGTACATGTAAATATAGGTGGCCACATAGTCCTGAAGAGGGAGGTCATTCCTTGAAACTAGGTGATTGTGAGCCACCTGATGTGGGTGCTGGGAATCGAACTCAGGTCCTCTGAGTGTGTCACGTGCCCTTACCCATTCAGCCATCTCTTCATCTTTTCTCCTATGGCACTTTAGCCAGAGTTCTTTTTCTACAGTTACTTTATTGCCATTTCTTTGATGTTCTCACTTCTCACTTTCTCACTTTGATGTTTTCACTTCTCAGGTCTGTAGTGATCAGCCATAGGCCAGCTGACTTCCCACTATAGGGATGTGGTGGCTGCCATCTCCTTTGTTTTCTTTTCCTGGCCTCCTGATTACAAAATCCTTTCAGTTACTGAGTTCTGGATCTTCTTTTAAAGCTGAGAGTCTTGCCCTGTCTCCCTGTGCAGGATGTTAGGAGAACACCTATCATTTCTCTGGGGGTTCCTTGAGTACTTTGTGTGAATGATATTGAATACAATTGAAATTGGACTTCATACTTCTGTGTTTTTACTTTGCCTGGAGGAGTGGACTCAGTGGATTGATGGAAGTCCCTGTGGGAGACCTACACTACTGCCTTTGTGTAGATAATTCCCAAGTAAAGGATTCCTAACCAGCCAGGAGTGTGTTTCTTTCTTATCCTTCTAATGTCTTAGCATTATTTCATAGAGCACATGTCAGTATTTAAAAACCAAAACAAAATGGCTGGAGAGCCATTTGGTGATTAGCAGTTAAGAGCACTTGCTGCTCTCACAGAGGACCCAGTTTCAATTCTCAGCACTCACATGTGACATCCTCTTCTGACTTCTACAGGCACCGAGCATGATTGTTGTACAAAAACATATGTACAGGCAAACATTCATATGTGAGATAAAATGAATAAACCTCATAAAACCAAACACAAGATTTAAATTTATTTAATGTGACTCAAGCCCCTGAAAGACTTAAGCTCGCAGATAGAGCAGAATGGAAGAGTTCAGTGACGTTCCTATTGTGCTCCCCTCCCTCTCCCTGTCCCCTCTTCTCTTTTCCTTCTCTCCTTGTCCTCTTCTCTCTCTTCCCTTTTCCTCCCCTTCCCCCTACTTCTTCCTCCCCATTTGGCCCTTATGTAGCTTTGTAGCCCAGGCTGGCTTTGAACTCCTGACCCTTCTATCTCTGCCTCCCCCCCCCCGAGTTCTAGATTATTGACTCATGCCACCACACTGGCTCCTTTTTTCTTAAACTCAGGGTTCATGAATGTCCTTTTCCTTTAACATCTTCTTTTGCTGTCCATGTCTCTGGCAGTGAGTTCTGGAGGGTTCCTGGACTTTATTGGCCCGGATCAGCCTATATGTGACTGGAGGTGGAACACCAGGACTGCTTTAGAGAGACACTGCCTATGGGATGGTCCTTAGTTTCTGCTTCAGTGTGGAAACTGAGATTAAACATACCTTGGTTGCTGACCTGGAGGGTCAGTGGACAGCATAGATAGTTTTCTGGTGGTCATACTGTTTGAGAGCTGCGTCTGGACAGTTAGCTGCCACTGCTGGCCAAGAATGCAGCTCCCATAACCTTAATGATCTCCTAGACTCTCAGTTATTCTGGGTCAGAGTAGGAGGGCATAGATTACTACTATTGATTGTCTTTATCTGGAGAGGATTCCAGCATTGGACCTTTATAGGTGGTCACTAGTAAGAGGGCATGCATGGCCCTGCCTGTCTTGCCCTGTATCCCTGATGTATCTATATAAATATTGTAGAGGAATAGGTGTTGAAATGTGGGTTAGGTATCTAAGAACTAGAAATCTCTGTTTTAGTGCTGATTATTCTGCCGAAGTCCCTAGTTTCCTTGTCACTGGACCCTGAATGCCTATTTTCTCTGCTTAAGTTCAGCAGTGGCTATTGTGGAAGCATTTCAGGACACAGAACACAAAGGACGGCAATGTAGCTCAGGGGTAGAGTGTTTGCATAATGTGTACAAGATCCTGGGTTTGATGCTCAGCACCATGAGAAAGAAAACAGGACACAGGTGAAGGTATTCTAAACCTGGGGGTTGGTGTTGGCTACCATAATGGCTGTCTTTCTTGGGAGCTTCTGTCAGTGTGAGAAGAGGAAGAACCGCTCATTTGCCTGGGGTGACTCTCATCAGCTCCCTGTGTTCCCATATAGCCGCATCAATGAAAAGTCTGTCTGGTGCTGTGGCTGGCTCCCCTGTACACCATTGAGAATCGCAGCCACTGCAGGCCATGGGAACTGTGTGGACTTCCTCATACGCAAAGGAGCCGAGGTGGACCTAGTGGATGTCAAGGGGCAGACTGCCCTGTATGTGGCTGTAGTGAATGGGCACCTGGAGAGCACTGAGATCCTTTTAGAAGCTGGTGCTGACCCCAACGGCAGCCGGCACCACCGCAGCACTCCTGTCTACCATGCCTCTCGCGTGGGTAGGGATGACATCCTGAAGGCTCTTATCAGGTCAGTACTGCCAGGTCTGTAGCCTTTCCCCTGTTTCTGTACTTGTTTTTCCTACTTTAAGAGTGTGCTTATTAGAGGACTTGGAAGGACTGCTTCATTAGTGCCCTTCATTGCTTTCTCACCCACTGATGCCTTATGTTTACTGTTATTTTTCTTAACTTTTTGAGTTTTGTGCTTATTTATTTATTTTTAACAATGTAAACTTTCAATGAAATTTACTTTCGTTTATAGCTTTGGCCATATCCTCTAAAGTTCCTTATTCTGTTATTTATTTATTTAATTTTACATGCCAGTCCCAGGTCTCCCTCCCTCTTCTCCTCCTGCTCCCCCAACCTTTCCCCCAACCCATCCCCCATATGCTCCTCAGAGAAGGATAAGGCCTCCCTGGGAAGTCAACTAAGTCTATTCCATCAGCTTGTTGAGACAGGGCCAAGTGGTGCCCCACTCCCAATGCCTAGGCTAGCAAGGTATCTCTCCTAGAGAATGGGCCCCCACAAAGTCAGTTCATGCATTAGAGTTAGATCCATATTCTTTAGATATTAAAAAAAAAATTTGTGAGTATGTACCATGTGTTGTCCTTTTGTGTGGGTCCCCAGCAGCTTGCTGCAGGGTCGAGATCACGCAGCAGGTCCCTAAACTAAGATGGCTGGTCCCCAGCCCTGTGGCGGCTGGCTGGTCCCCAGCGAGCCAGCAGTGTGGGCAGGTGGCAGGCCCTGAGAGCAGCCAGTTCCAGCCAGAGACGGCTACTGCCCCCCCCCAGCAGTGGATGGTCCCGGGCAGGAGACAGAGACATGGATAAGCACACCATGCAGAGTAAAGTTAAACATTTATTAGGTGGATTATGGAGGGGAAAGGGGGAAGGGGAGAAGAGGAGAGACAGAGAGAGAAAGAGAGAGAGAGAGAGAGAGAGAGAGAGAGAGGAAGAAAGAGGAGAGAGAAGAAGCAGCAGCTGCTGCCTCTCCGAGAGAAGGAACAGAAAGAGAAGGCGAGCATCTGCAGCTACAGACAGGAAGGAGTGGGCGTGGCTTGTCTCTTAAAGGGACAGAAATCATTACCTTTCCACCTCTTATTTATAATAAAAAAGCAGGCGATTAGGCACCACAGGTCAAAGGAATTGGGGCGGCAGATTCTCAAGACTGCTTCCAGCTTATTTGTGGGCATCGTCTTTGGGGGGGGTACCTGAGATGGCTGGGTGCTGGCCACATTCTAGCATAGCTGGTCTCTTTGCTCCTGTCCGGTGTCTGTGGCATGGAAATGTCTGGTGTCTCTTACACCTGGTTAGGGCATTGGAAGAACAAAGAACAAAGTTAAATTAAGGGAAAAAAATTTTTTTAGGACCAGGGTTGTTTTTGACCTGTTTAAGGTGGATTCTTTAATTCGGCTCTCTGGAACTCACAAGAATTTTTTTATACCATGTGTGGGTACCGGAAGGGGGTATCAGATCCCCTGGAGTTGTTACAGGTATTTGTGGGCCATATGATGTGGGTGCTGGGAACTGAACTCTGGTTCTCTGTAAGTGCAGCAAATGCTTAACTGGTGAGTCACCTCTCCAGCCCCCAAAGCTCATTTTTTAAAATAGCTGTAGTTGAGGTTGATTTCTTCTTTGTTCTTAGAGTTTTGGAAGAGGATTCTGTAATAACATTGAAGTTTTTCATTA
>JAQHUG010000148.1:2740399-2764738 GCA_028555095.1 Dicrostonyx torquatus
TATATATATATTGGTTTTTCGAGACAGGGTTTCTCTGTAGCTTTGGAGCCTGTCCTGGAACTAGGCCAGTCTCGAACTCACAGAGATCCGCCTGCCTCTGCCTCGCAAGTGCTGGGATTAAAGGCGTGCGCCACCACCGCCCGGCTTCTGCCTATATTTTTGAATTTTTTTATATTTGTGTGTTTGTGTGTGTACATATGCATGTTCATGCACATTCCCCAGTATGCCTGTGGAGGTCAGGGGATAACTTGTGGGAGCTGATTTTCTCTTTTCCACTATGTGAGTTCCAGGGATGGAACTCAAATCATCAGGCTTGGCAGGAAGATCCTTTGCCCACTGAGCCATTCATTTGCCCCTATGGAAATGTTTTTGAGTAGGATCAGTTAATGAAATTTCATTTTATTTCAGAAATCCCTGTGGACATTTCAGACGATATATCCTGTTTCCTCTGTGGAGCACAGGGCACTACTCTGTCAAGCAAGCATATTAACATATATTATTTTATTTAAAATTTCTCTATATTCTAAACTTTATGATGATTGACTTTTAGAAAATGGAAGCTTGCTAGGTGTGGTGATGAACACTTTTAATATCAGCACTGGGGAGGTAGAGGCAGGTAGAGCTCCATGAGTTTGAGGTCAGCCTGGTCTACATAGCAAGTTCTAGACCATTCAGGGGTACATGATGAGACCTTGTCTAAAAACAAGCAAGCAAGCAAGCAAACAGCCAAAAATAACAAAGAAGGGAAATGGAAATGGTATTGGTAAGTTACTAAATGGATAATATCATCAAAATAAAACCCAAACCTGCCTGCCTGTCTGTATCACTTTTCCTGTAGGCATGCCTCTCATCTTTCATCATTGTAATTTTCTGGCTCTCTGTAAGGCACTTCCCTTGGTTGTTGGTAAACTCCTTGCTCTACATTGCTGATATTTTAGGATAGAAGGTAAGAAATGGTGTTTCTGTGTGTTCAAGGTTATATTGACTTGTTCAGCTGTTTGGGTGTGTAGAGATAATAAAAGCAATAGAGAGATTTAGAAAATATTTAGGATTAAAGTGAACTGGATCCTATTCAGTGTATTTTTATGAGTTTCAAAAGCTGTCTTTCCTATAGCTCAATAGGTACCAGGTTGTCACACAATCTGGAAGACATGTCTCCAACGAGGAAGGAAGAACTGTGAGACATAGATGTCCTTTTGCTAGTTGAAAAGTGAGGTGAGTGAAGTGAACAGTTTTCTGCTTGCATTCTCCTCTCACTCCTAGAGAGTCTCAGAGCACAAGTAAGGCTTTATTTGTAGAGGAAAGGAGCCAATAAAGGATATTTGCCTTGTGTGTCCCCAAGCCTGGGCTGCCCCAAAGAAGCACTTTTGATTCTAGTTCCTTTAGACACCTGAAGTGCTCGAGAGGGTGTGTGAAGCAGGACTGCTGGCTGAGACTGCCGGCTGTCTGTCATCTAGGCAGGGAAAATGGTATTATCCCATCTTTTCTGGACCCTGAGTATCAGGGCCCCACAAGTTGAGTCCCCTCATCATTGCTCCCTATGTATTGTCATTTCCTGTTTCAAGTGAAATACTCAGGTGATGACACAGTTGGTGAGACACCCCAGAGATACCTGGGGCCAGAGAGGGCTTAAGTAGACAGGTGACAGGTGACTGAGGTGACAGATAGGTGACTGGTATCTACCACTTTAGAGGATCCTATTGGGCAGGAATCTTGCAGAAGTAAGTCCTGCTGTTATTGATCCTGTTTCTCATGTCTTTCATTTTGATCCTTAGATGGTAGTGGTGTCTGCCAGGTTTTTCATTGTCTGCTCTTCCCTTTGTAATTAGTATTTTGTGGGGAGACATTTTGCAACCATATATATACTTTGCGTTTCATCTCAGATTTTTATTTTAGTGTAGACTTACGGTTTCGTGTCCAGTGGAGCTATAATACATCATTGTTACTTTGATGATCATATTAATGTTACTAGTGGCTTAGGCCAGCTTTGTGTGCTTTTGACATGTCCTTACTGCTTGGTGAGCACTTCCTTACTTTCTCACATAGCAGGATAGTCTAAGTTCATTGTAGACTTTTCCTGAGTCAGTCCTGGAGTAAGTCCTACAGAGTCCCGTCTACTTTCAGTGAAGAATCTGTGTAGAAACAAAGATCTAAGCTGGGCAGAGAAGCAGATGTCTGTTATATAATTATTTGAAAGAGTGCCACCAGTTTGTGCAACATAATGAAACCCTGTCTCAAAAACAAAAATCAAGACCTGAATGAAGTTCTTTCAGGAGTATGTTCTACTCTGGAAGCATTGCTGTTCCTTACCTGGAGCTGAGGATGTGTGTCCATCTCACTTTCTGTGTCTGTAGTTAATCTGCATCTCTTCCTGCTTCCTGCCTCCCCTCACTCCTCTTTGCTCCATTTGGGCTCCGCTGTCTTATGCCAAGCCCCTGTCACTTTGTTAGGAATCTGCCCTCTGAGCCAGGCTACCCTCCCTGTTGCAGCTGGCTGACCCCTGGTTAGAGTAAAAGAGATAGGTAGTTTGCACTTGCCCTCAGGCAACTCTAAATGCTGTATATTTGGGGGTTTGTGGAGCATGCCAAGGGCAGGAAAAAAAGACTGGCTGTGGGTCCTTCAGCACCTATACCTAGTGAGAGGTGTTCATAACATCTGGGTTGTCCTTGGGAGTCAGGAAGTGGTCAGCTCTAGGAAATTGCTTTCTTACTGCTGTGCATCTACCTCCTGGGCAGGGCTGCACAATGCTACCCTGCTGGGAAGCCATGCTTTCTGTGTAAGTCCTCAGGTCCTTGCAGTTGAATCTGATGCTGGGATTATCCCCGCTAATCCAGTCTAGACTGTCTGAAAATAAGACTTAACATATTGGGGAGCATAACATGACTGACCAGTTATGGATGTACTTGGGTTTGTTGGTTCCTTTTTGCTCTGACTTTTAGTGGTTGCTTCACCATGTAAAGTGTTTGTATGGTTCCAACTGTAATCTACACAACAAGGTATATTGGAAAAAGTCTAACTTCTAACCTTGTCTCATTGCCCTGATCTCTCCTTCCCCTCTAGGTAAACATTTATAAAGGTTTATGATTTGTCCTTCACTATTAAAAATGAGCAAATGTATGCTTGTGGCTGAGCATTCTATATTTACACATGGCAAACCTGTAAGATCAGTATAAACTGCACACTTTCTTATCTCACCTTCTTCACACATCCATGTGCCCTGGAGGACATTCCAGAGCTGTATCGAGCAATATTCCTCCTTTCCTTCATAGCTTCCCTGTTCTGCATCCTAGAGGTAAACCAGCCAGTCCCTGTTGGTAGTTTCCTGGCTCTGCTGTTAGGAACAGTGCTCTAATGAATTGCCTTGTGCACACATCTTCTTAGTTTTGCAAATGTGTCTTGGGAACAAGTCCCAAGAAGTGTGACGGATGGGCTCAAGGGGAAGTGCATGTGTAATTTTGATAGAAGTGCCAAATGTCTCCACAGGGATTGTTCCAAAGAGTGATAGTTCTGTTTCTATGAAAGGACAGTCAGTAAACATTGGTCTTTCCGATCCTACAGACACAATGTAGAATCTTAGGGTACTTTCCAATTTAATAAAATTTTATTTATCTTGTGTGTGTATGTGTGTGTACGTGCACTTCATGGCATGGGGCATGCATGGGTATGGTCAGAGGACAACTCACAGAAGTTGGTTCTCTCTGTCCAGCGTCTTGGTACCAGGGCTTGAACGCAGGCCATCAGTCTTGACAACAAAGTTCTTTACCCATTGAGCCATTTCACCAGCCCCAGGTGGTAGATTTGACCTAAATAATCTTTCTTAGTTTCCATATCGTTTTATAGTTTATTTTTAAATTCTGGTCTGTTTGGAATTTATCTTGGTGTGCACTGTGATTAATGGACTTAACTCTTATCTTTTCCCATATGGATTTCCAATATCCAGGGGAAAAAAGGTATTAAAAAGTTTAAGACCAGGGCTGGAGAGATGGCTCAGTGATTGTGAGCACTTCCAGAGGACTTGGGTTTTTTTCCCAGCACTCAGATGACAGCTCACAACTGTCTGTAGCTCCAGTTCCATGGGGTCCAACAACCTCATACAGATACACATGTAGGCAAAACACCAGTGTTCATAAAATAAAAACAAATCATTAAAAACATTTTTGAAAAGTTCAAGACTACCCTTCCCCCTTAAGATATTTATTTACTGTATATATTTAACTTCTGCTTGTAGTTGGGTCTGTTTTAAGATGTTTTATGAGTTCACATGGGTCTGCTGGCTCATCCACATGCTGTGTTACATAGTTTTATAGATCTTTATACTAAGCCCTTCTTATGGTGGCTCTATCTCCTCTGCATGGTTGCTTTGCTTTTCGATCTTGTTTGATCTTCCAGTTGAACTTTAGAACCAATGCATTAGTTCCAGGGGTACTATTTATTTGTGGTTAGTTTCAGTAGTTCAGGAACAGTGTTTTCATTCATAAAATCAACTTAGGGAAAATTTGTGAGATTCTGAGTCTCTTCTAGTGTTTGATGTGTCTTTCTGTTTTCTTAGGTCTGTTTTTATAACTCTGATTTATTATATTTATGCTTATATAGATTATTTAAAAATTATTTTGTTGTCATAATGGCTATCTCCTGCTTTTCTACTTAATCTTTAAGCTGGGCTTTTGTTTGTGTGTGTGTGTGTGTGTGTGTGTGTGTGTATGTATGTATGTGAATGTATGTATGTATATATGAAAGCTGTCACTTCAATCTGTTATGTTAGTGAATTATCTTATTGTTGTTTATTCATTTTTTGTAGACCTTTTTAGATTTTGTAATCTTTTCCTCTGAGCATAGAAAACGGTTTATTTCTTCCTTCCTAGCCTTGTTTATCTGATTGCCTTTGCCAGTTACACTCCTCATTCTTTCAGCCTCGGCATCACAGAGGCCAGCATGTGGAGGGTCTGTGCTGTGCTTTCCTGTACTTCCTGTGAAATAAGATGATGATTTCTGGCTTCAGAAGATGTATTTTATCACTTTAAGGAAATAGCTATCACTTTCTGTTTTATAGAATATTTTAAAACATGTATAACTGTTGGCTTTTGCCTTTTTGCATTATTAGTGTTAATCAGTATTTTTCCTTGAGATCCATTAATACAATATATTCTGTTAATGGAATTTCTAATATTGGAGGTAATTTTTAATTCTTAGGGTAATCCCCATGAGTTTTTGGTACACTGCTTTCTAAATATGTATTTGGATTTTCTACTTTTTGCTTATTGTAGATTTTTAAATTGAGTTGGGTTATTGTATTAGTTTTATAATGAATTTGAAAGTTTTTCTTGCCTTACCTCTGAAATTGTATAGTCTTGGAATTATTTTATTTTTAAAAATCTGAAAGACTTCCCTTTGGAATATGTATGAATGGATTCCATGTTTTTACTTGTTGCTTTCTCTTGCTGGAAGTACTGCTACTTCATCATCCCTTGATACAACAGTAGAGTTTCTGCATGTAGTCTTGGCACATAGACAACTTAAAATACAACTCTACTATACGTGCTGTACTGTTGTAATCTATTGTCTAGATAGTAAGGACAGGAAAGTGACTGTACATGTTCATTATTGGCTGAGTGCCCCTAAATATTTCTGAACAGTGGTTAGTTGAGTCTTTGGATATGGTACCTGCAGGTAGAGGGCTGACTATGTGTGACTTGTGGAGTCTCCAGAGGCTCCCTGTGTGACCGTCAGATGCCTTCCTCAGGGTGCTGGACAGGCTCTGTGGTCAGCGTTTGACTTATAGCTTATTTCTCTCTTCCTGTAGGTATGGGGCGGATGTTGATGTCAACCCTCAGATGACTCCTGACAGCCAGACCCTTTTCACAAGGCAGCTTACCTCCTTGGTGGTCTGTCCTCTGTACATCAGTGCTGCCTACCATAACCTTCAGTGTTTCAGGCTCCTTCTGAAGGCTGGGGCAAATCCTGACTTCAATTGCAATGGCCCTGTCAACACACAGAAATTCTACAGGGGCTCCCCTGGGTGTGTTATGGATGCTGTTCTGCGCCATGGTTGTGAGGCTGCCTTCGTGAGCCTGCTGGTAGACTTTGGAGCCAACCTGAACCTGGTGAAGTGGGAATCACTGGGCCCAGAGGCAACAGGCAGAAGGAAGATGGACCCTGAGGCCTTGCAGGTCTTTAAAGAGGCCAGAAGTAAGTAGCCTGAGCTCAGCACTGTCTTGTGATCTGGAGTTGACTGAACCAGAGCACGGATTCCTCTTTCAGAGGGCCTGATTCCTAGATACTTACAGCTGTCTATAACTCTAGTTCTAGGAGACCCTCCTCTGGCTTTTGCAGGCACTTCATGCATATGGCACCCAGACATACATGCATGCAAAACACCCATACAAATGAAAATAAATAAGTAAATCTTAAATAACAAAATAACACCCCCCCAAAAAAAAATTCCGGTTAATCACTTAATTAAAGCCTTCAGTTAGGACCAGTAGTTCTCCAGAGTGGCCATTCAGAGAGAGAGAGAGAAAAGAGTGTAGGCTAGAGGACAACCTTGGGTATTTTCCCTCAGGCACTGTCTACTTTTATTTTGAGACAGGCTAGCAGAACTGCAGGGATCTGCTTTCCCTCGCTGCCCAGTGTTGGGATGACAGAATGTACACTACTCTTGGTTTTTTTGAGAGGGTGAGTCCCTGTTCTTTACAGACTGAACTCTCTCCCCAGCCCCAGATGGTTATTTTGCCATTCCCAAACACCTAAAGCTGATGCCAGAAATCTATAAAAGTAGATGTATGCTTTCAAAGTTCTTAGAATTATGTTCTCTACCTTTTTTGCTCTGATTTTTTACCTCATTCTTAGCTAATGGTTTCTTTTTCACAATTTTTCTTTTTTATTTCTTTTTTTCTTAATTTGCTTTTTTATTTTCTTTTTTTTCATAATTTGTTTCTTATATCATTGTACCAAGTGAGGGGTTTCATCATGTCATTTTCTTTAAAAATATCTTTAATATATTTATGTATGTACGAGGGAATTATGCACATGCCATAGTATGAGTGTAGAGGTCAGAGGAAAGCTTACAATAGTCCTTTCTTCCTGCCACATGGGTCCTATGGGTTGAACTCAGGTAATTAAGCATGGAAGTGGCATTCTTACCCTCAGAGCCATCCTGGTGACCCATCCTGGTGTTTTCATCCATGGGTCATTTGTTTCATTCTTATTCATCTTTGCTTTCTCTGCCCTTCTTATATCTGACTTTCTCTTCACATGTATTTTAATGAACAGAGTTATAAGCTCATTTTTAGAATTCCTTATTTTTCTTTTAGTTCCATTCAAATAGCCTTAGATTGAGTTCTGTGATAATCCAGTTTTTGTTTGCCAAGGAATTAATAAGTCAGTGGCAAGAGAGTTTGAAATTTACCTGTGCTTGGGCTTGCTGTCCGTGCTCTCTGGAATTCAGAAATTGTCCTGTGTGTCTGTCTTAATTCCTGCCTGGTTCCCTCTCTTCCTCACTCCTGCCATCCCGTCAGAGGACATCAGAATTGATAATCTTATTTTCAGTCTCTTATAGCAAGAATAATAAAAACCCAGAGGCAGATATTGGGGTTCAAGCTGAAGATCAGAAAAGCAAAACAGCCAGCCACTGGCTCTTACCTCTACCTCAGACTGAAATGGGAGAGATCCTGTCTCCACGAATCCTCAGTCTGAAGACTGAGCCTGAAACCTGTCTCCCCATTTTATAATTCTCTCTCGTGCTGGGATTAAAGGCATGCACCACCACCGCCCGGCCTCTGTGGCTAACTAGTGCATCTGCTGGGATTGAAGGTGTGTGCCACCACTGCCTGGCCTTTATGACTGACTCGTGTGACTGCTTTGCCCTCTGATCTTCAGACAAGCTTTATTTATTAAAATACAAATAATAGACCCCTGTAGGCTCTTACTTCCCAAAGAACATTAATATCAGTGTATTTCTGTTGTCTTATATCCAAGCCAGTTCATGGGAATGTTCTTGCTTAGCCTTCCTCCAAGTTGCTGGCTGATGGCCAGGTGGGAAACAGGCTGATAGAATGAAGCTGCTTGCATTCATGTTTTTCTTGTCTCCTTCTTCTCTTCCTGAAGCAGGGCCTTGGCTGTATCTTTCCGATTTGGGGCAGGACTGCCAGCCTAATCTCTGAATTCAAGTACTACAAACTTGGTGTTCCCAGGCCTCCTTGCTCCTGCTGGGACAGAGCAAGAGTGTGAATCATTTGCTCTCATCTGTGGGGTCTCCCGTGTGCAGCCTTTTTTAGGGCACCAAGGATTGCAGGAGGCGCTGCCACCAGATGCGCATAGGCCTGGTTAGATGGAAGCAGATAGCAAGGCCTCCTTGGCTCTGAGATTAGGAATGCTATGTTAGTGCAGTTGTGCCCACTATAGTCAGCTTTGGCCTTTAGAACTAGGATGGAATAAACCTTTTCCCTTCACACTCTCCAGGTATTCCCAGGACCTTGCTGAGTTTGTGCCGTGTGGCTGTGAGAAGAGCTCTTGGCAAATACCGACTGCATCTGGTTCCCTCGCTGCCGCTGCCAGACCCTATAAAGAAATTTCTGCTTTATGAGTAGAGTTGAGATGCAGCGTTGACTGCAGTGAGGAAGCCGACCATCTGCAGTGAAAGTTGACAAAGCCTCTTACGTCCTGTGAACCATGTCCTGCGCTGCCAACTTGTTCCCTGACTATCAGTGAAGAAGAAACAGCCATGTTCTCTTGAATTGTGATTCCATCTCAGGTGCTTGGGCCACCGAACACTCCTTGAGTCATTGTCAACTGAGAGGGGCATACAAACTTAACTTTGTTCTTCTTCAGTATCTCTGTTCCGGAGTTTTACTGTTACATATTAATGAAATGAGTTGTGAAATGTGTGCAGTATGGGTTGAACCTGCAAGCCTCGTGGTAGCCCTAGTGGGGAAGGCTTGTATTTTCCAAAGCTATGCTTTTATTTATGTTCTTGGTTTGCAATTAATTTTCTTTTAAGGCTTAATATCCAAACAAGAAGAGAATTTTCATAAGAAAACATGTGGGAAACAGACACACAGTTCTTGCACTTGCTGGTCTGTTTTCCTGCCCAGGTTTGTCTGTAAGTGCTGTTAGATGCACAGTCTTTCTTACTGCTGCAGCATTCTGTCTTGGAAGTGTCTTCATTCCAAGATGGTTTCTTGGCTGCATACACTGCCTGCTATCTCAGTGCATGGAGTTCCCAGCACAGTGTCCACAGTGCAGCATCTGTCCTGGCAAAGGTTTTCTGACAGACGTCTCACCCTGGGATCTTCAGACAGTGATTACCTTTAGGAGGCCTACCTGGAACTAGCCAGGGAGTGACTGCCCACATTCAGACCAGGGACCATCCCTATAGCACTCACTGCCACTTCTCACAGGATAAGATGACACTGGGGTGCTCTATACAGACCCTTCCATTCGGAAAATGGGAACTGTATGGGCTACCTGGGTGTTTCCAGGCTATAGTTGCTTGGTGCCCACCAGGCTGTGTCTCCCTCTTTCCGGTTCAGTGCCTTTGTAGGCACTCCTAGAGATCTTTCCCTGTCCTGCCCAGGGTTGTTGGTGAGAGAGATGAGCTTAGTACAGGTGTGAGGGTCATGGGCAGTTGGGTTGGGAACTATGCATAGCCTTGAGCATCCTCAGGTTGTTCCTGTTTGATGAAATTGCATTTTGTCATTTTGAAGCCTCTTAGGAATATTGTGTGGATCTGTGGTGATTGTAGACTTGAGAATGTGTAGGGACAAGCAGATGTTAGATCTGTCAAAATTTTTGACCATGAAAGAAAACTAACTTGTAATGGTACTTTACTGTTGAACCATCGTGTGGTTTAGTGACCATCTGTGGATGGAGTTCCAAACCTCACCCCAGTGTCTCAGAATGGCCCTGTGCAGCAGCACCAAGCTGGCCGAAATGCACTACATGGAGTTCTAGTGGGCCTTGCCCCAGCCCTGGCCAGTGAGTACTGTGTCTGGGGAGGGAATGAGCTGGGCCAGAGCCTGTTCCTCCCCAACCTCCCCCAGCTGTTCTGTAGGGGGCCCAGGCCACAGCACTTTACGGGGACATGAGTAGCATTCCCTGTGCTTAATTTCAGAATCTCAGCACTGTGAGGTTTTGCTGCTTGTTCAAAACTTCGAGCTGGCAAACCCTAATGCGAAACAGCATTGGTGCTGACTGAGGACACCCCTCCTTATTTCCAGTAGCTCTGTGAAAGTACTGCATTTTGTTGCTCTCAAGGATGAGGTACAGGTAGGAACGAGCAACCCTACTGTGAGCACCCCAGGTTCATGAGAGACACCATGGGGAGCTGATGTGGCCTTGGTGAGGACTGCTGTTTACTCGACAGACTTGTGAGCTCTGGGTATCTCCTTAGCATGGAAATGTGGTAGGTCTGATGACACTACTGCCTTCTGGCTGAGCTGGCCGTAGCAGAGGAGCTCGGTGGCCCAGAGAGAAGGAGCCTGAAGCTGTCCCTGCTCATCCAAGGGGGATCTGTGTGATTGTTGCTATTCCTGGGGCAGCCACTTGATTTAATCGGGTTTGTGCCTTGAGTCTTGGCCAGGCAGGCTGGAGTTTAGCCAGTGCTGATGCCTCAGAATTTATCTTTGTGTGTACTTTCAGAAATATTTCCAGAAACCTACCAATGTCATACATTTTGTAGCTATTGTACTTATTTATCACTTTATTTATTTGTGTATTTATTCACCCACTTATTTATTTGTTTATTTATTTATACTCTTCTTCCTTGATTGTTTTGTTTTGACATTAGGTAAATTTAGGCAAAAATACTTTTTTAAGTAGGTAATTAGCAATTTTCAAATGTTAGCCATTTCTGTTATCAGGCTTAAGAACCATCAGTTTCAAAGTTTTCCCTCTATTCTTTCGTGCATGATTTAAAATTTTTGTTGTTTGTTTTGAGACAGGGTTTGTCTGTGAAACACTCTTGGCTGTCCTGGAACTCGCTCTGTAGATTGGGCTGGCCTCGAACTCACTGAGATCCAGCTGCTTCTGCCTCCCAAGTGCTGGGATTAAAGGCGTGTGCCACCAATGCCTGGCTTCACGTATGATTTTTTTTTAAGATAAAAATTTCCTGAAAGAGAAAGTACTGTATATGGGCCTGAGCAGAGGTAAACATGTCCTGACCTGTTTCAGCCAATTTCTGGAGATGTGGAGGCGCCACTGCAGGCAGGAGAACCTTCCTGCTGTGCCTTTCAGTGGACTCCAGTGATGTCCTGTGAGAGCTGACATAGGCAGGTACTTTGGGAGTGTTCTCTGTCCCATGGTCTTAATGGAAGTGCACTTAATGGTGGTAGCAGTGCTGAGAGCTGCAGTCTGACACTGTAGTACTGACCTTGTGCTCTGGTGGCACAGTGGGATCATTGCAGCCCACAGTGCAGCATCTGCAGAGAGCTGTGCAGTGGGAAGGATAAGGGCAGCATGTAATGCTTGAGGAAATCCAATTTCCTCAGCTGACTGGCTTGTCTTATTCAGCCGTCATGTTGTTCCTGACAAATACTAGAATATTGGCTTGAAAGTGATGGTACGGGCTATGTCTTTGCATAACACTCTTGGTTGCAGTTCACAGATTTTTTTTCTAAGTTTACTTGTTGCTGATATCCTAGCACAGTTTGCTTATAGTGGATGTTACAAACTAATGAGACATTTTGAATTTTTAACAGCCTGCATGGTGGTGAAAGGCTTCGCAGCTTTTCCACTCCTGGGGTCCAAGAGTATTCTCTAGGGTCACTGCGCATGGGCTAAGAAGTCTAGACATGCTTTTGATGGATCTCTACCACCCCAAATTCATGAGGCCACCCACAGGGGGATTATTTGGGAATCAGTGGCACCTAGGGTACTGGTGATGGCACCAGTGGTGGTTTGTGTCTCCTTACTGTCTGCCCAATACTGCCCTGTAGGGGTCTAATGACTTCCATCAGCACAGAGCGATTTCTGGAAGCCGATTTCTGGAAGCTGTCTCTTTGACTTGGGAGCTCCTTCCTTGTCCTTCTTATGCTCGCTCTCTTATGCAGGAAGTAGTAGGTCCATGTGTTTAACTGCTAGGGATTTGCAGTCATTCTAAGAAAGCCCCACAGATGGGGGACATACAGGTCTTGAAGTGGACAGTGATTTGTTGAGTATTTGCTCTACACTGTAGCCTGACAAAAGATGAAGTGAGAAGAATTTAGGGTGACCTTCTGGAGCCTCAACATGTGTCTACATGGAGCTCTTTTCAGTCAGTCCTGGGAATTGAACCCCTGTCCTGTGCATGTGAGGCAAGCACTCGACCACTGAGCTGTGTGTTCAGCCTCTTTGTTTTATCAGTGTGACTGGAGATTGGTGTTTATGAACATGGCTTTCTTGCACACGCAGTGTGACTGTTTGCTCCTGACAGCTAGCCAGCCCTGCTCTCCCTGTAGTGTCTGCACAGCTCCCACTACTTCTGTTGGTGTTGGGTGTGCGTATCATGCACTAGGGGCTGTGTGCTTGTGCTGGAGACATTCCCACTACAACCCCCTCTTTGCTATTTGGGGATGAGTGTGTGCTTGTTTGCAGTGGTCAGGACAGATTGTTTTTTTTGCCCTTGTTCCTAGTTAAGAGCTTTCCAAAGTACAGCAACATTTTTGATACATTGTTATAGTAAATGCCTTTTGCCCTCTGATTTCCCTCCAAAATGCCTTAATTTTGTGGCCTGTGTCTCTTTGGGTAGAAGCTTCCTTCATGTGCAATCTTTTATTAACATCCATTCATCCATCCATCCATCGTGCGTGATGTGTATGCTTGTGTGTACATGCATTCCCATGTAAGCTATGGTGTTGATATGGAGATCGAAGGACAGCTTAAGGGAGTTGGTTCTCTCCTTCAACCATTCGGGTTCCAGGGATTGACTCAGATAGCTGTATGGTGGAAAGTGCCTTTATCCTCTGAGCCATTTTATGAGCCCCCATGTGCAACTGTGTGCACAGAGAAAGTAGAAGGGACTGGCTCTGCAGAGTTCCCTATGAGTGGAGAGAAGGCTTTACTGCAGGAGTTTACAGCTGTTGGGGATCCTGGGGCTGCAGGGTAGAACCCATAGTGTTGCCCAGAATTTAACTACCTAACAGCCTGTTTCGCCTAGTAGCTCGAGTTCCTGGATTGAAGAGAGTTGCATCTCACAGCTTTCCAGCCAGTAACATTCTGTGTTGTGGGAGAGGAGATGTACACTGCCATTTTCTGTCCCATGTTATTTGTGATTTATTTTGCCGTTTTGAAGGTAGTGATGTGGCAACTTTGGATAAGCCTGGAGGGAATGAACTGAATAAAGGTATTTCTTCATCTTGAGTGTGTGGCTGCCGAGTGCCCTCTGTGTCTTCCCTTTCAGAGGTTGTCTCCATTCCTTAACACCTGCTGTAATACTGAAAGGAAGGAAGGTGTTCCCAGCCTCTCTCTGCCATCCTTCAACCATTTGTGTGGCAGAAGCTGCCTGTCCATGGATGGATGGATGAATCGTCCCTTCATCTTCCATGGAGAACTCTTTTATGAGACAGGGTCTCATGTAGCCAAGGATTACCTTGGATTCCCGATATCCTGGTGGGATCACAGGTATGCACCATTGTGCCTGGCCTCATAATGGTACTGCTTAGTTTGGGGGCCAGTGAGCACTGCATAAGTCAGCTTGTATGATTCAGTGTGACTATTTGCCATTACTTCTTCCTAATCCCCTTGACATAATAGTGCCTTTCAAGAGAATGGATGAATGATAACTCGGAACAACCTGAGAATAAACTACTGCAAGAGAAACAAGGGAACATAGAGTCTGAGCTCCTGGAGGTCTGGAACTGACATCTGGTGCCTCCGACATATTTGAGGGAAAGGGTGAAACAGGAGAACTGGCCACCAGCTTTCTAAGAAGCAAGTAGCCCCTGCCTACCACACACTAAGTGGTTGAACCCCTTCAGCTCTATGGGAGACAACTTTGAGCCTTCAGTCTGCATAACGTTCTTCAGGCAGAAATTGCAGCAGCTTCTCTGAAAGCTCACCTCAGCCCCAAAGGAAAGACCTGCAGATAGCTGTGTGGTATGTGGCCATAGAAATGACCAAACACAGGAGGTTGGAGAGATGGCTCAGTGGTTAAGAGCATTGTCTGCTCTTCCAAACGTTCAATTCCCAGCAACCACATGGTGGCTCACAACCATCTGTAATGAGGTCTGTTGCCCTCTTCTGGCCAGCAGGCATACAAGCAGACAGAACATTGTACATAATAAATAAATATTTTAAAAAAGAAAGAAAAAAAGAAATGACCAAACACGCTGTTCAGAGGACTCCGGGTGAGAGTCCTGAGGTCCAGGCTTCCGCTTCCAGATCACCAAGGAAAGCTTGTGCTAATGTCAGGAAGAGCACTGTGATTTCAGACCGGGAGACTGCGGGAGCCAGTAAACAGTGGCTATAAGTGCCACGAGCGAGCAGCATTGGGGGTCCCTCGTGGCGCTTTACTTGACTTTTTTTTTAATTTCATGTGCATTCATGTTTTGCCTGCATGTGTGTGTCTGTGAAAGTGTCAGATCCCTTGAAACTGGGGCCACAGAAAGCTGTGAGCTGCCATGTCAGAGATGGGAATTAAACCCAGGTCCTCTGGAAGAGCAGCCAATACTTTCAACTGCTGAGCCATCTCTCCAGCACCCCGATGGCACTTTAGAAATGAGAGACAGTGGAACTTCTGCTTCAAATTTTTGAAGGGAAATTATTTCCATATCAATTAAAAGTCACTCTGAAAGACGTATTAACTCTTAAAGTTTAGGAAATTGCTTGAGGATATACTTCAAAATGAAGGAGTAAGCCAAGAAAGAAGAAGGTTTACAGAGGAAATTGAGGCTCCAAAATAAAAAGGTGAAGCACCAGCCATGTGGGAGGTTTGCTTAGTCTTCAGCATTGGACACTGAATGTCACAACTACTGATCAGTATCAGAACAATGAAAACTAGTTGAGCAAGAAAAAGTTAACACAATAAAAACCATTATATGACAGCTGGGATTAGTGTGTAAGTGTGCCTGATGAGGAAGGATAATAGTAAGAGCAGTGGCGGCAAGTCTAGCAGTGCCAGAATGGAGGTGGGTAGAAGCTCAGCAGTCCCCACTGACACAGAGATGGGCGAGTAGTCACCCCAAAAGGAGAAAGACTGAAAAGACTTTTCTCTCTGAAAAGGAGAAAGACTAAGGAAATAGCCAAGAGGACATAAAGAGGGTAGAAGGGGACAGTAACAGAGAGCAGAAATTTACTAGACATACCCCAGACATATAACAGAGTTCAGAATTACTGCCCCTAAAGACAAAAAGGTGTGCATGTGAGGGTAATCCCAGATAATAGGCAAGAAGACACACTGTGAAACATGTTTCAAGAGAGTCTCATGTATGGGCTGGAGAGTTGGCTCAGCAGTTAAAAAGTACTGGCTGCTCTTGCAGAGGACCAAAGGTTCAGTTCCTAGCCTCCATATAGCGTCTTGTAGACATTTAACTCCAGTCCTAAGGGATCTGATGACCTCTTCTGACTTTTGTGGGTACCAGGCATGTTTGTGATACACACACATATGCAGGCAAAACACTTATAAACAATAAATTAAGCTGGGTGGTGGTAGTGCACACCTATAATCCCAGCACTCAGGAGGCAGAGGCAGGTGGATCTCTAAGTTTGAGGCCAGCATGGGCTACAGAACAAGTTCCAGGGCAGCCAGGACTACACAGAGAAACTCTGTCTTGAAAAAAACAAAACAAGGGGGCTGGAGAGATGGCTCAGAGGTTAAGAGCACTGGCTACACTTCCAAAGGCCCTGAGTTCAATTCCCAGCAACCACATGGTGGCTCACAACCATCTGTAATGAGATATGGTGCCCTCTTCTGGCCTGCAGGGACCACTATATACTTAATAAAAATATTTTTTTTTAAAAAAAAAAAAACAAAAAAAACCCAAAACTTTTATTTTTTTAAAAAAAGAAAACTATCTTTTTTCATCCAATCCTAGTTCCCACTTCCTCCCCTCCTCCCATTGCTGCCACCTTCCCTACCCCACCCCCTTCCACTCCCTCAGAGAGGGTAAGGCACACTGCTTTGGGGAAGGTCCAAGGCCCTCCTTACTAAATCTAGGCTGAGTAAGGTATCCATCCAAAGAGAATGGGTTCCAAAAAGCCAGTACAAGCAGTAGGGATAAATCCTGTCTCACTGCCAGTGGCCCCACAGTCTGCCCCAACCATACAACTGTCACCCACATTCAGAGGGTCTAGTTTAGTCCTATGCTGGTTCCTTCCCTGTCTGGATGGAGTTGGTGAGCTCCCATTAGCTCAGATAAGTTGTTTCAGTGGGTGTCCCCATCATGATCTTGACCTCTTTGCTCATATTCTCACTCCTCCCACTCTTCAACTGGACTTTGGGAGCCCCCCCCCAAAAAAAGGTTCATGTAGCTCAGGCTGATCTCTAACTCACTGTGTAGCTGACAATGACCTTGAACTCCTGATCCTCCTGCTTCTAATATCCCAAGAGCTGGGATTACAGACATGTGGATGCCACCAAGCCTGGCACTTGCTAAAAGAATATGCACCCATCACTTTGCTAGACTGGCACAAATCCTTACTAAATTCTAAATCTTATACTCACAGATAAGTGTAGCTACCATTACTTATCAGAGAAACCTCACAGTAAGTGGAGACCATCATGTTCTATCACAACTGAACTCAAGGCAGAAATCAATGGATGATAAGCCCAGCCACAATGGACACATCTACATATGGCACTAGCAGCAGGCCTAATGGCATCATGAGTTTTATAAATATGGAGAATGAGCAATCCTTTTAAAGCTTCTGCTCCCAGTGAGATTGGATTTCCGGTTAAAGGAAGTACATCTTTGATGGCACTAGAAGTCAAACTGCTCATAGTAGTGAAACTCAAAATGATGGGATTTCAGATTCCAAGTTTCACCTGGGCCCAGTAAAGATATTCTGTTCTTTCCCTGCCAATGCCCTGACTCTACTAAGAGAATGATAAAGCCGTGAGTTCAGCACTGTTCACAGCCAAAGCAGTTAGATATATTGTGAATCTCAGAAAGACCTGCATGTGAGCTCAGGGGTGGGGTGGCCGGGGGCTCCTTCAGGCCTACCGCTAGAGCTCTTTTGCTGGCTTCCAAACCCATTCATCATTCTCTCTGCCAGTTCCTAGTGCCCTCAAAGGATCCAGTCATGATACTGATAGCGCTACTACCAGGCCTGTTTCGGGTACCAGCTGCATAAGACGAGTCCAACTTGGTCATCCCCCAGTATACCTTGTGGGTGCCTGTGAGGAAGGATGGTACTATCAAACTCAAAGAAGCCTGCCGGCACAGCTGGATTCAAGAGCTAGCTGCTAAGAAACCCGTTATGGAGGCGCTTTGAGGGCTGGGGGGTGTCTTCAGTATGCTCTTGGTGTCTCTGAGTCCCCTATCGGGAAGCCGGCTGAGTTGCCCCTAAACTCACTGGTAGGTGAGCCCTTACTGGGTTGTGGCATTGTAACCATGGCCACTGGGATGGACTGAGGAAGACTGGCAATTCAGAAGGATGGTACTTCCTCCTCCAGTGTTACTCTGGCGACCTCTGCTGGCGGACAGCCCAGCCTCGAGGCAGCCGACAAGGGAAGAATCACAGAACTGCAGCCCGACAACACAAGGGGGCGTTAAAGCAGAGTTGTGTGCTTTTTTGTCAATTGGTGCCGGAAAATTCTTGTTAAGTGAGTGCAAGCTCGATTTTTAGAGAAGATAGAAAACGCCGAGCAGTGGTGGCGCACGCCGTTAATCCCAGCTCTCAGGAGTCAGAGGTAGGCGGAGCTCTGTGTGTTCGAGGCCAGTGTGGTCTATAGCGTGAGTTCCAGGATAGCCAGGACTGTTTCATAGAGAAACCCTGCCTCGAAAAAACAAGCAAGCAAACAAACAACACCCCACCAAACCCACAAAAATCCCTCCCCCCCAAAACTCATACTGCCCATCTTACTGATAAGCACAGATGCAAAATCCCAAGGAAAACACAGCAAAGGGGTTAGCAGCATGTTAAACACAATGCATTGGGCCCATAGTGGGCATACATGGCACCAGGTGTCTCTCCACCAAGAAGGGTTGTTCCTTCTTCATGGCACACTCTCCGAGCTGTGGCCCTGATCACATGTCACTAGGAATGCTGGGCCAAGCTATGGCCATGTTCTCTGTCTCTTCCTGCTTTCAGTTAGAGACGATGAACACAACATGGCATGCTGGAGTTGGAGATGAAAGCACCAGGTTGCAGTTCTCCTGGACAACCAGGGATCTTGTCTTGGCCAGTTACACAAACCGTACCCATACTTCCAATTGTTGAACCAGCATTTGTGTTTCCCATGGGCCAGTCTGCACGGAGGTTCATTTCTTGCTTTACTTACTTCCGTCCTGTCCTCTCCCACAGACTCCAAAAGATGCTCTTGCCTCTAGAAACCATCTCCAAGTCCGTTCCTCTGAGAAGCCAGTCTGCAGCGGCACGGAAGCCTGCACTTGTGAGGCCCTGTGGGAGTGTGCCTTTGCTTCACAGCAGTCTTTCCATCTAGCACTGCTGAGATCCTCTCAGCTTCCTTTTGGCTCTGAGACTGGACCGCTTCAGTTCTGACTTGACCATTTCCTTGCCTGATTTTGAGACACAGCTTCAGAGCTTCAGGGAGGTAGGGTTTTTGTTTTTGTTTTTGTTTTGTTTTTTCCTGCAAAGTAGAGTGCAAAGGTGCCCATCTGAAGCGGGGAGTGGTTAAGAAACTGGTTGGGATCAGATGTGGTCTCTTCATGCCAGTAGCATGTGGAACAGTCCTGTCAGACTAGCCTGGGCTGTAGTGGCAGGCCTGTAGAAATGGAGGGAGATGGAGAGGGATACACATACATGGGAAGGAGGTGAGTGGTTTCTGCCTGGCTTCGCCTCTGTCCATACACACGTGTGGGAGTTTAAATGTAATTGGCTCCCACAAGCTCATAGGGAGTGGCACTATTGGGAGGTGTGACCTTGTTGAAGGATGTGTGTCGCTGTGGGGCAGGCTTTGAGGTCTTTTTGCTTAAGCTTCATTCATTGTCACAGTCCACTTCCTGTTGCCTTCTGATCAAGATGAAGCTAGCACTGTGTCTGCCTGCACACAGCCATGCTCCCCACCGTGATGATAACTCTGAAACTGTAAACCACCTCACTTAAATGTTTTCCTTTGTAAGAGTTGCCATGGTCACGGTGTCTCTTCACAGCAGTAGAAACACTAACAAAGACAACATGGTTATCTGAGGTTGGTTCTGAGCCAGGGCTTTCAAGCTAGGCTTTGAGACTAGGGTTTCAAACACTAGTGTGAACCCTTGGAAAAGCAATGGGAGCCTGAACTTGTCTCTGCATCTACAAGACCTTCAGGGCTGTATGGCTATCCTTCTGGATCTATGGGGGATTGGGGTCCAGGACTCCCAGACTAGGAAACCAAACACCCATGGTGTTAAAGCCTTGATATAAAAGGGCTAAATTTTATTTATTTTCTAACTTTAAAGACAGGGTCTCACCATATAGCTGGGAAAAGATGGGAAGACCAGGTTGACCTCAAAATCCCTGCATGCTGGGATCATTGGTATGCACCATCATGCCTAGATGAGAAGGTGGTAATATCTGCATGTAGCTTGCATGCATGCCTCCATAATCTTTTAAGTCACCTACAGATTAGTTGTAATACCTAAACACCTAATGTAATACAAATGGCCCAATGGTTGTTATACTCTATTGTTTAGGGAGAAATGACAAGAAAAATGTTTCCTGTTCAGCACAGATGAAGTTTTATTTCCTGAGTATTTTTGATCCGTGGTTGATTGAATCTGTGGATGGAGCACCCATGAATGTGGATAACCAAATGCCCTTTGTGGTGTGTTGGGAAGGATTAACAGCTGTGCAGGTCCACTGTTTAGTGTGGAATGGTTCAAGTATCCAGGATGCCGTGTTGACGGAGGCTTCTCTGAACACCAGTGACAGGCAGATGTGTCATTTACTGTTCAATGCTCCCAGACACATAGGACAGAACGCTGACGGTGGTGCTCGATGTCCGTTGGTGATTCGCCTATTCTGTGTGGTGATGGCATGGAGGACTTTCCTGTGTGGCTCTGTCATGTAGGGCTGTGACAGACCAGGGGAGATGTCACAGGGACTTGGAAGTGCTCGATGCTTCCTTGTGAGATTGGTGGAGGCCAGGCCTGATGGAATGAAGGTCTCAATGACTTAACTGCCCCAGATTCTACTCTTGATTTCCCATAGAAAGCCGAAGTATGCATGTGGCCCCCTGAGCACCAATTGTAGACACCTCCAGCCCCCCCCCCAGGAATCACAGCCTGATTTCCAGGCTGCTGGTAAGGGTCACCTGATCTCCATGTTCTTATGTTAGGCCAGTAGCTTCTCTTCACCTCTCCTATGGAGCTACAAACTGATGCGAAAATCCAGCATCCAAATGCTCCCACATCAGGAACTTTTCTTTTGCATTAACACGATGCTACAAATTCAAAATACCATGTCCTAAAAGCTTGTTTCTTTGCTTTTTGCATAGAGCTCTCAAAATATTGCCTAAAATTACCTTTGGATTATGTACATACGTAAGGTGTTGATGGGGCATAAATGAATTTCACATTTAGATTTGGATCCTATTTCCAAGGTACCTTCTCGTTATCTCTATGTAAATATTTCCAAAACAGAAAAAAAATTCAAAGTCTGCAGTATTTCTGGCTCCAAGCACTTTGGATAAGGGATCCAGAGCCCTGTTGCTCTGCTTTTAGAATAAAGATCTCCCTCGTCCTCCTGCCCGTCTCTTCTCTGCCATCTGGCTCCTTCTGCACAGAGGCAGAAGGCAGAAGACTGCCTTCCCTTTAGATTAAGCATTGGGATGATGGCACAATGGTGGTGGCCCATGGAACTCAGCTTGTTTTTCATCTTCAACTGAGGACATGGCTGCTCAGGGTAGGGCAGAGGTGCCGCTGGCTGTGGTCACACTCACAACATGATGGTGTTGGACATGCCCAGACCATTTCCACACTAGGCCCTATCCTCTGGTCCCTGGACTCAGCAATGCCCTTGGGTAGAAGAGGAAGTTCATCTTTGGGACTTTTTAGGCTACATTAGCCTACCAGCTGGTGTTCTCCATAGAAGCCTGTGGCCATAGTCAGGGAAGGAGCAACCTATTCTCTTCCTGTGTACCTTACCCACCCCTACAGAGCCAGCATCCTATAGGTGCTTTATAGATGCTGGATGGATGGGTGGATGGATGAATGAATGAATGAGTGAATGAGTGAAGGATATGCTTTGACAAGAGTGAATTCATTTTGTAGGTTGAACCTATTTCTAGAGAACCATCTGCTGAGACCATAGGGTTCTGTTGTCCTATCCTGGGAGGCTTCCTGAGGTGACGACTTCTCTCCCAGCTCCTGGGTCTGAAGTCTGGCTTCACACCCAACAGCCTGACAAGGGATTCATGGAAAATGTGCATTTATGCTTTTGAAATCCCAAGTGGGCTGTTCATGCTGTTTCAGAAGGAGTGACTATGGTCCTCAGCCAAGCTGTGGTGAGCTGTGGACTCTGAACTCAGTTCAGGGGACCCTGGGGCCAGCTGGGAGAAGTCTCACTCTACCCAAGAGCTCGAATTGCAGGGCTTGTGAAATGCAATGGGAATTCCAGGTGAGTGAGAACAAGCTGTATTTGCATTGAGAAGCTTTTCGGGTTGAGTCCTGCCAAGTCCAGCTTGCTCCCCCTTCTCATCCACTGCTGCTGTCACTGGGGAACACATCTCACCTTGTCCTGGCAAATGCATCTCTGGCTACTTGCCATCCTCTCCCCCAGCCATATTTTCTTGGGGCTACTCCCTTGCCTATGCTCCTTCTGCATGTTGGTGGCAGCTGCTCTCTAGCTCTCTGTGAGGCCCATGAGTCCCACCTTGAGTGCTCATTATGTGGCTGGAATGTAGATTGGCCACTCATCCGCCTCAAGGGCCTGGGATGGGTCGTGTCGTGTGGACTTGCATGGGTCAGTGTCCTGGTTGCAGAGATGTCCCAGGGTCACTTGTACAGGCACCCAGTTGGCCTCTGCCTGACACTTAAACCTTTCGTTTCCTCTTAGAGACCAGAAGGAGCAACTTTGTGTTACCCATGGATGAATTAATACTTTGAAAAAGCCTCTGAAAATCCTCATGCAAGTGTCTTTACTTTCCCCATTAGTATAACAAATCAATGGAGTATATTTCCCAGGATTGGAGAGGCAGAGAAATCCAAGATCAAGGCTCCAGCAGTTCTGCATCTGTAGAGGGCCTGGTCCCTGCTTCTGTGATGGTGTTTTGAGTTCTATGTCTCCATAAGATAGAAGAGACAGAATGGCAGCAGACCCAGGCTAGTTCCCCCAAGCCCTAATCACCTCTTAGAGCATCCCACAGGATCTTAGGCTCCATCCTGTGAAACTGAGAGCCATCCTACAGTCTATGCTGCACCATGGCAACGGGACACTTCTGAGGATGATTGTACTTGCCATTGCCGGAACTGCTGACTTGGGATGTGGGGCCCCTTGGTGGGTTCCTGGAGGGGTGGGGTTCTCAGTTGTTTCCTTTGACCAGAAGGAAGCCCTGTGTTGCAGACTGAGAGACTTGCATCCCACAGGGCTGTCAGCCTATGCACACTCCGTACACAGGATGCTCACTCAGTAAGTATCAAGCAAACAGTGACCGGTTTTTACTATGGGCTCTATACAACATTTAAATGGAATAATCAAGCCTCCTATATTTTTATTGGCTAAATCTGGCAGCTCCATTTGGCATAAGCTTGCAATTGAAATTCAAAGTTTTATGAGTATATGATGCTCTCGGTGGGAAATCTAACTTATAAATAAGGATGGGAAATATTTTGAAAAGCAGAGCGATCAGGTGAAGTTGTTTTTCTTAGTGAAACTGAATGAACGTCTTCCAAATTAGCTTCAAACAACCCAAGACGACTCAGCAGTTTCCCAGCTGCTCACTATCTGCCAACGGGAACCTTGAGATGTTTTCCAAGTGTGAAAAACATGAACATTTAGCAAAAGATTTCCCTAAAGCCTGGGTTATTGTATTTACTGACTTTAAAAAAAAATTGATGTGTACCATGTGTGTGCAAGAGTCCATGGGGCTCAGAAGAAGGCATTGGATCCCTAAAATTAGAGTTACAAGTAGTTGTAAAGCCACTATGTGTGGGTGCTGGGAATCTAACCTGAATCTTCTGCAAGAGCAGTAAGTGCTGCTAACTGTTGAGCCAACTCTCCAACCCTCGCTGACTGGTATTTCTAGTCTTTTGGACTTTTTCTTCCTGTCACTCCAAGATGCCCTCCCTACCACAAGAGTGTCTTGATTTCCCCTTTGCTTGTTTTCTCTTTTTAAAAATGTGTGTGTGTTTAATGTACTTGTTAGTGTCATATGTGCATGTGTGTGCACATGTATTTGGAAACCAGAGGGCAACATTGAATGCATTCTTCTCTTGACCTTTAATTTTTTTGAATCATTTATTTGCTTTATGCATATGGGTGTCTGCATGTATGTCTGTGTACCACATGCATGTCCTGCGCCTGAGGAGGCTAGGAGAGAGTGGAGGATCCCCTGAGACTGCAGTTAGCCACCATGTGGGTGCTAGGAATTGAACCCAGGTCCCCTGGAGGAGCAGCCAGTGCTCTCAACTTCTGAGCCATCTCTCCAACTCTTCTACCTTTAATTTTCTGAGATGGTCTCTACTGAACTTGAAGTTTATCAGTTCAGCTATCCTGACTGCCCAGTGAACTTCAGCAATCTGTGCTAGGGTTAGAGGGCTTATTGTCACAGCATCTTGCTGTTAGTGGGTGCTTGGGACCTGACCTCAGTTCTGCATGCTTGTGTGGCTGCAACTTCACTTCTTCAACAATAGACAGTGACCTCGAATTGTCAGCCATATAACTGCTTTTTTTTTTTTTAAATTATAGCAATGGGAATGAAACCAGGACAGCAGGCTTGTGTTCCCACCCCAACCCCCTTTTCTGGTTTGTCTTGGGAAATATCAGCTGCTTCTTTCTTTGCCGTGACTTTTCAATCTCCTGCTCACTCTCTTCTCTCCCAGAACTGAATGAGTGAAGTAGGTGAACTGGAGTGTGGCTTTCCTGGTTTTGGTCTCGCAGGTCTCTGAGCTCTGTGTTTCCCAGCCTCTTGGTTTCCCTCTGTCTCTCGCAGTGGGATGTGTGTGTTCTCTCCTCCCTATCCGTGTTCTTCCCTTTGGGATGTGTGCGTTCTCTCCTCCCTATCCGTGTTCTTTCCTCTGGGACGTGTGTGTTCTCTCCTCCCTATCC
>JAQHUG010000148.1:2765023-2789339 GCA_028555095.1 Dicrostonyx torquatus
TGTTCTTTCCTCTGGGACGTGTGCGTTCTCTCCTCCCTGTCCGTGTTCTTTCCTCTGCTATCTGTTCCTGGAGCCCACCCAGCGAGTTTTCCTCTTTAGTTTGGTACTGTGGTTTTCCAGTTGCCACGTTTCTACCCCCCCCCTTTTCTTAGATTCCACCTCTTCGCTGAGACTTCTCTATTTCACAGGTTTCCAGGCTTTTTCTAGGTCCTTGTTGAGCGTTTTGATGATGGCTTCCCTAGAATCCTCACCAGTGACTTCCTACATCCGTGTTTATTGATGCTTCTGTTTCTTGGTGTGATGAGTGTGTCTTGGCTAGATTTGGGTATCCTGATCTTGCTCTAGTTTATCAGGCTTCCTCTGATGTCTCATTACTAGACAAGGGAAGTTGACAGCCTGGGCCTCTCTGTCTGATAGAGAAGAATGCCTCATGATTGTATGGTCTCCTCTGACATCATCTTGGCTATGGGGTTGCTAGAACTAGTTTGTCTTGTTCTCAATGCTGCTCTGTCAGTGATACTCAGAGGTCCATGGATTTCAAGCTTTGTCTGTCAATCTCCATAGAGCATGGGATGAAAGCCAAAGCAGTTATCTGCAGAGCCAGATGGGCCAGGAAGAGGAGAGATGTGGGCCTGGCTGCACTGCCGAAGTCCTACAGGGCCTTGTGTTGAAGGAGCTGGCCTTGTTCTATACAAGGCGAGGCTTACTGTGGACAGAGAACCTGCCAGAGAAGGCTTTAAGTGTGAGACTGGCTGGGTCTCTGCTCTGGATGCTCTTTTCTGCCTTTGCAGACCAAGGAGATGGGCTGGTGTCTCTGCAGGGTGAATCTGTGCTGCTTTGTCACTCCATTCTTGTCTGCGATGGGGAAAATCAGGAGGGAAGACAATGGCAATAGGGACATTGGATTCACTCTGAATATTAGGTTAGAGCAGGGAATTTGAATCTGGTTGTCCCGAGTTAAGGGCATAAGATTACCCTGTCTATCTCATGCAGCTCTACCATGGACATTTCCCCTAAAGGCCCTTACAATTGCAGCCTGGGACATCCCTGATGGCAGCCCTCACTCACTCAGCACAGAGTAAGGAAGGAATGGCTCCTATCATCCTCTGATGGAGGGGTTCAGCGCAGCCACAAGGCAAAGATGGCTTCTCAGCTGTCAGCCATCAGTGTCTCTCCAGGGTTTGTAGGGTCTAGCTGCAGGCTACAGGGGCCAAGCAGGGCAGGCTGGAAGGAGGCAGAGAGGAAGCTGGGAAGGGGCCAAGGAGATTTGTGCCTCGTGTCTGAAAAAGCCTTGGGAAATGAAAAACTTCACTTCAACCTCTGAGCGATTTAATCCCGGCCTCAACCAGGGTTCCAATAAGTTAAAGGTGAGCCTCATTCTGGTTTTATTGTTCAGATGTTGGCTCTTATATGTAATTTGGCCTGATGGAGGGCTGGGAAAATGCATTGTCTTATTTCACCCTTGACATTTTTATTATAAGGAATTTTCAAATCTGTGGGAAAGACCGCTTGGGCTGTTTCCTTGGGAAGTACTTAGGGAACGTGTTAGCTACCGAACAGGCTGAGAGTGGCTGTGTGGGGGTCCGAGAGCACGCATGCCTGTGCTGCCCAGCTCTTTAGTTCTCCTTTCTTTGTGGCAGAATTCTCAAGGTAATGTGTGCATTCCCAATGGCTTATTTTTCCTCATTAATCAGTTGCGAACAGAGCCTCTGATTCTTTCACAGGGAGAGGCGCCTGCCCGGGGCTTTGTGACTGTTTGACTATTTCCCTTCATTTCTCTGGGTTCATAGAGGGGAACTAAGAATGCCTGTTGCTCAGGCCTGTCTCAAAGGTGAAAGGAGTTCATTTGCTCCCTCACCAGGGTTTTTTCTGAGCCTGCCTGCACTTCTGGGTCCTTGCTGGGAACTGGCTACAGCTCTCTTGAGGTTTAACAGGGTTCCTGAGCAAAGACTCCTGGCTAGTTAGAGGGCTTCCATGGAAAGCTGCACTTGACTGACGTTTGACATCTAGGAGTAGGTACTGAGGAAGGAGCAGAGGTGGAGAGATCTATGGGAACATGCACTGGCACCTTGAGGGGCCAAAGACTCGGTGAGTATGCCAAAGGCAGAGGAACAACCGAGGTCACAGTGACCAGCAGGAAAGGTCACGGGGCATCCTTTGTGAGCCTGGAGAATCCACACGGTGGTTTGACAGGGATTGGCACAGTGGTCACTGTGGGGTTTGCACTGCGGAAAGAGCCGCAGACTGTAGGAGTAGCCGTGACGCCTGGACGTGGCCAGCAGTTTGGTTATTGCTGGGGTTCTGTTGGCCCTGGTCACATGTACTATGCTGGTGGTGGTGGGTGGTGGAGGGGGTAGAGATAGGCCTGGGTCAGAACTGCTAGGAAGGGAGGTGGTCCGATCTTGGAGGGTCAGATAATGATAGTGAGGAAGAGGAGGGTGTCAGGGTGTGGCCTAGATTTTTGGTTCATGCTGCTGGACAGGGCATTTTGCTCTCTAAGCTGGGGATGCTAGGTAGTTTGACTGTAGAGGTGTTGAATTTGAGGCATGGTGAGGCACATAGGAGAAAATATGGAGTAGATTAATAGGATATAACATTTGGCACTCAGAAGTGGGGTCTGGCCCCCTTTTCATCCATTCTTAGGTCATACTACAGCCCCATACTCTATCAAATGCTAAAAAAGTCTTGTTAAAAAAAACTGTATTTCTTTGCTATAGTTTGAATGTTTTGCCATCCCCAAATTTAGCCCATTATTCCCTGTTGCATTATATTTGTGTCACCCCCAAATTCATGTAGAAAACATGTCCACCAAAGGGGTGGTACCAGAAGGTGGCCCCTTCATGAGGTGATGAAGTCATGAGGTGGAACCTCTTGAATGGGGTTAGTGTAATGATTCTCTGGCACTTTAAGAGAAAAGCCACGCCCACTCCCTCCCCCATCCGCTGAGGCAGGCTGATCTTCAGCTTCTGGCCTGAGAGCTCTCTCTTTTCCATCTTCCTCTCGGAGAGGCAGCTTCTGCCTCTCTCCCCACTTCTCCCCTTCCCCCACTTCTGTCTCTCTTTTCTCTATCTCCTCTCTTTCTCCCCCTCTCTCTCTGTCTCTCCTCTTCTTCTCCCCTTCCCACTTTCCCCTCCATAACCCTAATAAATGTTCAACTCTACATGGCGTGCCTATCCATGTCTCTGGCTCCTGCCTGCCCGCCACGTGTCTCCCTGCCTGGGACCAGCCACCGCTCGGGGACTGGCAGCCATCTCTGCCTGGGACTGGCTGCTCTTAGGGCCTGCTGCCACATGGCCTGCTACCACTGCTTGGGAACCTACAGCATTTCTGCTGCCTACTGCTGCCTACTGCTGCCTACTGCTGCCGGGGATCCTGCAGCATTTTTAATTTTTCCACAATAGTTAGTGCCCTAGAGACCTCCAACTGCCTTGCCTTTCCCATCATGTGAGCACACCACAAGGTGGAGCCTGTGAACCCAAGGGCAAGCTCTCCCCAGATACTGACTCTGCCAGCTCCTTGGTGTTGGACTCCCACCTTCTGGAACTGTAAGAGGGGGTTCATATGCTCATAAGCCCACCACCCCAACACCCCAGTTGATGGGGTTTAGTAACAGCAGGAACAGACTCCAGCGTCCCTTCAGCTACATCCATCTTTCCCTTTCCTCCCAAGCATGGGTCAAGCATCTCCAAGCTTGCTGTCACTGGAATACAGATGGAGAGCTTTGCGCCCACGATACTGAAGTGATCAGCTCTCTGCCTTGTGCCTCACGGGCAGAGGTGACCCAGGCAGAGCACAGCCACCCTGAACATGGAACAAGTCACTGGCCTGAAGGTGTTCTGAAGGCCAGCTAAGCAAATAGGAGAAATGTCTTGGTTGCTCTTGAGGGCTAAACAATGGCCTTGCCTCTGAGCCCCTGCTTCCTCTGCTCCCTTGGTCCATCTTTCTCTTCCTGGTGAAAGGTTACAGGCAGGTGTGGAGTAGTTTCACACCTCCTTGTCAGCAGGTGTGCAGACTCAAGCTGCCTCCTTTCCAGAAGTGCTAAGTCTGCCCCTGTCGGTTCATGCTAGGGGTGCTTTTGTTCACACGCATTTCTCAACAGTTTTCTGGGTCACACGAGTCTCGATAGGGGTACCCTGCTAGGACCATGCTCATACATCTGCAGAAAATCCCTTCTCTCCTTCCTTTATCCCATGTGTGCCTGCCACTGCCTGTGTCTGTGGACGGAGGCCCAAGTGTGTAGTTTGTGAGTACGCAGGAGGCCAGAGGTCAGTGTTATATCTTCTTCCATTGCTCTCCAAACTTGTTTTTGAGACAGAGTCTCTCATTAACCCTGGAACTCACTCGTTGGCCTGGGTAGTGAGCCCCTGGGATCCTACTGTTCTGTCTTTCAACAGATTACAGACAGAGACTGTCATGCCTTAGTGTTGGGAATTCAAATGCCAAGTTCTCACTTTATCCACTGGGATATCTCCCCAGCCCTTCTTCGCGGCGGGATCTCTTCTTTCCTCTCGTCTCTCTCTCTCTGTTAATGTGTGTGCCATGGCACACGTGTGAAGACGTGTCAGATGACAATCTTGTCTGTCACTCCTCACTTTCTACTTTGTTTGGGACAAGGTCTCTTTGTTTTTGTGCCACTGCATCCACCTGGCTAGCTGGCCTCTGAGCTTTAGGGAATTCTGTCCCTGCTACCTGTCTCATCATAGTGTCACTGGGGTTGAGGACACTTATCGTCACACCTGGCTTTGCACGGGTTCTGGGGACTTTAATTCAGGTTTCCACAACTGTTCAACAAACGCTTTATTCATCGGGCCATCTCCCCAGTGCAGCATTTTTTCTCTCTCTGTGGAATTTTCTCCAGACTTTTCCTCAGGTATTCTGTCCTTTCAGCTGTGTCCAATCTGCCTGGGAAGTCAGGCCCTGGGTTTCTATTCATTGATTTTGAATAAGGTCTTTCTTTTGCGATGAAGTATAACTTGCATATAGCAAAATGTGCGGGTCCTCTGTGGTTTTTTTTTCCCTGATGAGGTGCTTTGTACACACCTTGCTGTCCCTGCGAAGTTCACCCAGTTCGAGATGCTTTCAGTTCCCATGATTCCAGAGTCTTCCTCATGTCTTCTATGTTTGACATCTCTTTGAAAGATAAATCGGTCTTAAAATCCCTACCCCCGCTGATTGGTTTTTGTCTGGTTGAATTTCCTGGTAATGGACTCCACTGTGTGTGCTCTCTGTACTAGTTTTGTTTACCGTGTCTCTTCACAGTGTTCCACAGCAGCTGTCCCTGGTTGCTCTTAACAACCCCAGGTCTTATTTATCAGTTCTTTCGTTTTGTTGGACTTTTGTTTCCAAAACAGTATTGTGGCCTTTTCCTTTGGTGTCATGTCCAGTATATCTGGTAATTAAAAAGAGCCAATTTAGTTTCTTTATGTGTGTGGGTGTTTTGCCTGCGTGTTTATCTATGCACCATGTGTATGCAGTGCCCACAGAGGCCAGAAGGGGGCACAGGATCCCTTGGAACCAGAGCTCTAGAGGGCTGCCTGATAGCTGAAGTGAACTCGGTAAGAGCAACCTTTACCTTTATCCTTTACTGCTGAGCTGCCTCTCCTGCTAATGTCTGCTAATTCTGATAAATGTTGGGCATCAAAATTGAGGTCATATTTTTTCTGTCTCTGAATGATGTCATCTTCCTCTAGATCAGTGGTTCTCAACCTTCCTAAAGCTGCAACCCTTTAATACAGTTCTTCATGCTGTGGTGACCCCTGACTGTAAAAATTATCCCATTGCTACCTCATAACTATAATTTTGCTACTGTTATGAATCATCGTGTAACTATCGGATATAGAATATCTGATATGATCATTGTGAAAGGACCATTCCACCTCCAAAGTGGTTGTGACCCACGCTGCTCTGGACTCTAGCGTCTAGAGAATATTCACTTTCGCTCACTAAAGGCAGTTAGATTAGTATGGGTCAATTTAACCCAAGAAGGTCGTGAGCTGGCAAGGTGAAGTTCAGTCTTTGTAGGTCTCCTCTGACCCTTGATCATTCCTATTTGTTCTCAACGCTCCCTGGCGTGCCCTAAAGACTCATGTAGAGTTTTGGGTAGCTTTTTCAGGCACTTGGCTTTTGCTCTCTCTAGGGCAAACTAGCCATCACCACGAGGAGCAAAGCAACAACTGTGTTGGGCTCAGTTTGATGAACTGTATTTAGTCCCAGTGTTTTCAGCTCTTGGCCGACTTACTAACCCTGAACTCACTTTGTTCCCTCTGAGAGCATGGAGACCATAGAAACTCTGTTTACATCCTCCCTGAAAATCCGCAGGACTTTTCCAGGTGGCAGGCGAATAACAGGCTATTAAGTTGGCACTGACATAGCCCTTGCCCCTGAGTGCATTTGAGAGAAGGGGGGTGGGTCCCTGGCACCCATATGACTGTTTCTCCCATTGCTGTTGGCATTTGACTTGCTAGTGCATTTTTGGAGGATGGGGTACATTTTCTAGAACAGCTGGTATTTGATCCCTACCATCATTCCTCAAGCCTGGGACTCCCTCAGTTCAAGCATTCTGGAGTCTATGTGTGACCTCCTAAGAATGCCATGTGGTAACATGGCTCCCAGGGGTCATGTTTTCTTCATATCCCATGTAAGCATATTGACCACTGACGAAGGATCTGGAAGCTTCTTAGTGCTTCTGTAGGTGTACACTTAGCCCACACATCTGTGTTCTCACATGTGGTTCCTAGAGCCCCTACCAAATGCATTGTGCTCCCATCTCCCACTTCAGCCTCCTGGAGAGGGGTTGGGTGGTGTGCTCCTCTTCCCCATCATGCCTGGCGGTTCCTTTCTCCTCAGAGCTTTGCATCTTGTAACTAAAAGTGCTGGCATTGATATCTCTCGCCCCAAACTCCCTGTTGCTATGGGCTGAGTCCTCTTCACTGAAAATGCTTACACGAAAGTTCTGGCTCTCAATGCGACTGAATTTGGAGATGGGCCTCGAAGGAGTACCTAAGGTTAAATGAGATCATTAGGGTGGACCCCAAGCCACTGAACTGGTGACATAAGAATAGAGACCAGTCGAGAAGCTGTGTGAGGACAGGAAGGGAGTCAACCTTTGAAGCCAGAGGATTGCCTTCACCGGAGGCTGGCCGCATGGCATGCCGGTCTTGTACTTCTAGCCCTAGAACCATGAGAGAATAAATTCATGTTGCACCATCTGCCTAGTCTGAGGTCTGTTGTTATGGAAACCTGAGCTAACACCTCTCATTGAACACTGACCTAACCCTGAAAGAGTGCCTTCAGTGACCTACCTCATGCTACACCGGGGAAGTCACACATGCTTTCCTGGTTTATTTTGTGAAAAACATAGCTTTGGTTCACACATGCCAGGTAAGCTCTCCACTCCCAAGTTACACCTTCAGTTCTTTTTAGTTGATCCAGGGCTTCAATCGGGGACTATAATCAGGACGTGTTATCCAAATGAACCCTGGCTCCCAGGTTGCTTTTCACCATGGTCTTTATCCCAGCAACTGCGAGCAAACGAGGGCAGTTGCCCACGCTGGCCTCAGATGAAAATCCTCTCTCCTCAGTTTCAGAGCAGCTAAGAATACAGGCAAGGGCCACTATGCCCAGCTCTCCCCTGGCCAATTTTGTCATTTTTTTCAGATGCTGTCTGTGTGATGTTAGGAACTGAGCCAGAGCCTCCTGCATGCCAAGAGGGAACTCTATCTTCATTCCCTTTCCTGGCTTCTTAAAAATATTTTTATCTTATGACACGTATCTAGTCCTCTACCTATAAAGACTCCTTAAATAATACACATATGAAGATATATATTGTATATACATCATAGCCCTCCCGTCCATACACCCATACCCTCCATACTCTGTGTCCACAATCACTCACCAAGCCCCATCCCCTCTCTACACATGCCATATGTGCCATATACAAAATACCCCCACTCTTGATAGGTCCCCCTACATACACTATGTACTCATATACACACCATATGCCACACCATCTCTTACACACACACACACACACACACACACACACAGGATTTACCATGATCGCTACAACACATATATACCCACTAAAGTCACTCACTCCCATATCACACACGACATTTAACTATAACACTATGTACCATATGTATTACACATACAACACATACCCCACAAACCACATGCCACATATACAACACATACCCCACAAACCACATGCCACATATACTACACATCTTGGAGCTACATATGGCCACTCCTCACTCACATGCCATAAATAGCATAAAACCACCTCAAAGCTTCTATGAGGTGTATATGACACATATCACATGCCACATGCCATATGTGTCATATACACCACATACTACACATGACAAATACTATGAGTAGCATGTAAAATATATATACTCCCTAGACTCACCCAGACCCATAGTACACATACACATAACATACTACCTACACATACCACATACCAATTTCACATACCATATTTACCACACATGTACCATACCTCACGCACTATACACACCACATACATATATATACCACACAATATACATTCACACATCATATACTATATATACCACATATACACCATACACCTCACATACAACACATATCCCATATACAGTGCACGCACACACACCCTATACCATGCTCCTATTTGCCCCACTCCTTACATAAGCACACCCAACCCTATATGTATATTCCCATGGCTGTGGCTTGACTTGTGTGTTTGGGATATGATGTAACTTTGCTTTCATTGCTAGAATCTTGGGTCTGGGTACTGGTCATGATGGTCCTGGTCTCCTACATCTGTACTTCCCTTCCTATGCAGGAATGCTGCTCATTGCTGAAAGACTTGGTAGATTCTTGTGGTGTGTCGACAGTGTTCTCCAATGGCTATGCTGATGACAACCTGGGTTATCCACATCATCCTACGGCTGGGTGGGACTTAAATTAGCTCGTTATCCCTGGAGAGAGTAAGGAGAGGGGACCTGGAGGTGAGACACAGACACATTTGTTCTGTACCTCCAGTGGCCACTGCATGAAGCTGGTATGATTTCCCCAGTGTTGTAGGAGGTGGCTGGGGAGACAGTGTGCCCTGTCCTTCTGGAAAGAAGTGTCTTGCTGGGTTGTCATGTTGGCCCTGCAGGGGAGGGGGCTCAGTCATGTGCCTGATAGATTTTGACTCTTTGATTCCAGTGTTCTGGGGCCTGGGCCTCATAATGGAGGTGACCGTTGGATACTAGGATTTTTCCACAACAACACAGACAGTTGGACGTGAGGGAGGGTAGATGGATGGTGTCCTGTACAAAGGCCTATGGTTTATGGTTCACGTTTAATGATGTCATTCTGGACAAGGTTTGAGTCAGCTTTTAGCTGGCACAGATTCATAAATGCTGCTCAGTGGGCTGGGGACCTCCCTCCCATGTTGCCCCATATCCCACAAAAGACTTTCCAAAAGTTGTTTCTAATTAGCCTCACCTTTGGCCTACATGGCTGAGGCTGGGGGCGGGGTTCACATTCTTACAAAGTGTTTAGAATTGTTCAAAAGTGGGAGAGGCTGCCCTTTGATCAGAGTCTGAGTGGTTATTGCACTCTGGCCATCATCATCTTGACAAACTTCTTCCCCTCCCAGTCCTCCCTCCCTGTCCCACTTGGAAAGGCCCGGAGCTAGGCTGGAGTGACCTGGACTATGGGTCCTCCTGAACTCGGCCAAGTTGACTCACTATGGCAGGCCCTGGCTCTTTTCAAGAGTACCCTCCTTGCAGGACCTATCCCCAGAGGGAGTCTGTGGGGCTCCTCTCAATAGGAACTCACCAACTGCCAGTAGCCCTCTGTGGAAGGGCTTAGGAATAAGGGAGCACTCAGGGTTGATACCCCCTGTGAGTGACCTGCCACTCCAGGGGGGCTGATCCAGCTCTGGAAATAGTGTAGAAGCTGGGGCCTTGGGTGATTTCCACTAACTAGTCAGTGTCTCTGTGGGGTTAGCTAGAGGCTGTGTGTGTGGATAAAGGATGCAAGGAATGCATGATGGAAAAGGGTGAGGAGGAATGGGACCTTTGAATTGCACTGCTCTGGGGACAGCTGCTGGGTGTCGGGAGGCCCCTCCCTGTTGTGGGGGCTGCTTGTTTGTTTCCTGGCTGCCCAGACTCCTGAAATAATCACACAGAAATCTTTATTAATTGTCATACTTTTTGGCCAATAGTTTAAGCGTATTTCTGGCTAACTCTTGTATCTTAAATTAACCCATTTCTATCAATCTGTGTATTGCTATGTGACTGTGGTTTACCCACAAGGTTTCTGTGTGTCTATATCCTGTGGGTGGCTACATGGCTTTTCTCTGACTCTACCTACTCTATATATCTCTTTCAGCCTGGCTTTACTCTGTTAAGTCATTGGTCAAAAAGTATTGCAATTAATACAGATTCCTGTGTGATTATTTCAGGAGTCTGGGCAGCTGGGGAATAAATGAACAGCTTCCCCCAACAAAATGGCACCCCATATTGGGTGCCAATTTGTTGTTGGAGGCTGTTTGTTCATTTTAGCTGCTCAGACCCGAAATATCACACAGAAACTATATTATTTGCAATACTGTTTGGTCAGTAGCTATCTCCATTAATCTGTGCATCACCACAAGGTTGTAGCCTACTGGCAAAGTTTCAGGGGGCTCCAGCGGAGGCATCTGTCTCCTGTGGGGGCTACATGGCTTCTCTCTGACTCAGCCTACTCTCTCTCTATATATATCTCTCCCAGATACACAGATTAATGGATATTTACCATACAGTATTGCAATTAGTACAGACCTCTGCATGATTATTTCGGGAGTCTGGGATCTGGGAAAACAAACAAGCAGCCTACCCCAACACCTCTCCTTCATATCCTGATTCAAATTGTGGGGATAGAGTCCTCCCCTACAGGGAGACCTTGGTACAGAAAGGAAATGGTTCAGAGTTCTCTCACTTAGTGCTCTAGATGGGTGCCTGCTGGTACCTTGCATATTTCCACCGCCTTGAAGAAGGGATATCTAGCCATAGGACACTTGTGTGCCTGGTATCCTATCCTCCATAGCTTGCATCTCCTTCTGCCATTCCTACCTAGACTTCTTGGGTGGGGTGGGCTCCTCCCTGGTCACCCCCGATATGAAGTCATGTCTCATCTCAGGGTCGTTGAGTCCTCTTCTGCTTTGTCTTTCTTTCATATATGTATATATATACACACATGTATATATACATATATATGTATATGTGTGTATATATACATATATATGTATATATATATATATATCTTACCATATATTGGTCTGATGGGTCTGCGTGTGCCAGTCATTAGAGCCTTGAAGAGTCCCATGCTTTTATGGGGACTTCACACTTGAGGTCTGTTGTGTAGAGCCATTCTTCATGGCTGATCTGCTACCCTAAGGGCCACTCTGATGCTTTCCTGGTGCCTGGATAGATCTTTATTCTCTGTTAGGGGTAGGGAGATGACTTTCACACAAGGGGTTCTATAGTGACTCGATGATCCCTCAGTCAACACAGTAGGCAAGCAAGGACACCATAGGCCACAGCAATGAGCTTGCTAGAGTAAGCAGGTTCTAGTGCCTGGTTTGTAGACCTCTGCATGAAGTTAAAATCCTCCTTGATGCTTGCCCACCCTGCTTGCTGGGTGTACCACAGGCTCTGTCTACCATTGGAAGTCCACCTAGGACTCTGATACATGCTGGGCTACTTATGTGTACCTCTTGGAAGCTAGCCTTTTATGAGTCATTCTATGTGAACAAACAAAAAACCAAAAAGCAAATTCAAAGCATTAAAAGCATCTGAACACAAAGATTGGTTCTTAGCTCTCTCCAGCCCTATCTGCTTATGAGCCGTGGGGCCCCTGCAGACCAGAATCTGAGCAGTGACAGTTTGTATTTGTAAGTGCAGGACTTACAAGTGCAGGAATGGTATCATAGCTCATTGGATGATACCAATGTTGACTGAACAAGTGGGACGTCATTGATCCTCTGTAGGTGACAAGGGGAGTAGCCAGAGGAAATTCTTTTACACCTAGATGGCCCAGTTCACGCTGGCTTTATCACCTAGCTCTGGAGAAACAGGGTCTACAAGAATATCTTCATGTTCCAAGGTTCACTCATCCCTATATTCAGTCCTGGTTCCTGTGTTCTATCCTTGGTCCCTGTGCTCTATCCTTGGTTCCTGTGTTTTGTCCTTGGTCCCCTTGTCCTGTCCTTGGTCCCTGTGTTCTGTCCTTGGTCCCTATGCCCTATCCTTGGTCCCTCTGCCCTGTCCTTGATCCCTGTGTTCTGTCCTTCGTCCCTGTTTTCTGTTTTTTTTTTTTTTTGGTCCATATGTTCAGTCCTTCATTGCCTGCACCTTAGCCCTTAAGCTCCTGTATCTTCATATTTAAGTTCCTGTGCTCTTGTCCTTGGCTCCTCTATTCTGTAAACTCCACTGGATCCTGTAATGTTAGAGAGTCTCCAATCCCAACCTATCCAGGCTTCTATTATTAAATGGGAATGGGGGGGGTCCCTAAGCGTGTGAAGAGAAGGTGTCTTCTTTGCTTGTCACAAGGATGGCTAGTGACATTGCCTTTAATGAATGGTGATGTGCTTTGGACCCATGGGTGCCCTCATTACATTTATTTATTTCTCTCTCATGGACAGATGCTTATTCTGACAGATCTACCTGAATGTTGTTTCCTGCCAGCATTCACCCCTCTCTGCCTCATGACTGTGGCTGCCACGTGACCAGCTGCCTCCTATGCCTGTTGCCATGCCTTCCCTACCATGATGGATGATACCCTCACATAGTGAGCCAAAACAAACCCTTCTTTCCTTAAATTTCTCTGGCAGGTACTCTGTCTCCACGATGAGGAAAGAACCACAATGCACTGTGTGCTTTCTCTGCACACTCTTTCTCTAGCAAAGCTTGACTTGCTTATAAACCTCCCCGGGAGACCGACTCCTCATGGTGTTTGACTATTGGGTTCTTCTTGGGAATGACTAAGATCTGAGCATCCAGCTGATAGAGTCAGCATGAGTGGGACAGGATGTAGCAGATAGGGGACGTGATCACTGGTCCATCCCATTGTTTCCATCCCATGGGTCTTGTTAATTCCTAATACTAGGAATGGGAGTGGTTACGTCTTTCTTCCTAAGGCCTGAGAGTACTGTAGAAGACAGTCATGGTCTGGATGCAGAGGGCACCTCAGCTCAAGCTCCTGGCCAGCTCATCTAGGGCAAGAGGCTGAGGCAGCTGGGGTAGGTGGGAGCCGTGCATCCTCCAGAGGCCTGGCCTGTTGAATGGGCTGTTTGTGTTTTATGAACAGCTCAGGATTGCAGGAATGTAGCCCAGCCCACAGTGGGTAAGAAGGAGCTGGAGCTGAGAAGTCATAATAAAACACCATTCCCAGGAGGGGAGCCTTCACATGAATCACGGGGAAGGTGATAACAACCCTTTTGGCAAATGTGTTTTCTCTCCCCCACCCAGCCTAACTGTGAGCAGAACACAAAGGGCTCTGTGACAGCAAAGCTGCCTGCCAAGTGGACGCTGTCAGGGTCCTTAAGTGGCTATTTCTGTTTGGGGTTAGCTCCGGCCAGGAGTTTAGTGGATGATGCTGCTGGCTGAAATGTCTCGGGACTGGTCATAGGTGACAGACATGTGTATTCTTTAGTGCCCCCGTCAGAGCACAAAAAACATGAGAACCTTGATAGTGATCTCACTTTTTGTTTCTTTGTGTTTCCATATGAGTACAGGTGCATGGCTGTATGTGTGTGTGTGTGTATGCATGCACATGTGTGTGTATTCTAGTCCGTTTGTCCATCTGTTCATTCTTTCTTTTCTTTAGTGACAGGGTCTTCCAATAGCCTGGAACTGACCAACTGCCTAGCAGGCTAGAGTGACTGCTCAGCCAGCCCTAGCGATCCTCCTATCTTTGCCTCCCCAGACACCACCACCACACCCACCAGGTATGTCTAGCACTTTTATGTGGGTGCTTGGTATCAGACTCATGTCCTTGTGCTGGTCCAAGCACATTGCCCACATCTCCCCAGCCTCAAACCAATTCTTTTTGTTGCAGTTTTGCTTTGTTTATTGACCAGAAAGATGGAAACTACTGTGTAGAACACCACCATGGAGTGTTAAATGGGGGTGTTAAAGGGAGTACATTCATGTCCTGTCCCCACTGCCCTCCCTAAGCTTGAGCCGTAATGGGGATCATCATTGAGGCTTCTAGCTCCAGGCTGCCTGTGAGTCAGAGGACATAAGAAATGAACCAAACAAAGTAGGTGACGTAGCTCAGTTAGACGGCTTACCTCACACTAGCAAAGTCCTGGCTTCCATCCCCAGCGCACCATAAACTAGGTGTGGTGGTGCAGGTGTGTAATTTCAGCACCCAGAAAGAGAAGATAGGAGAACCTGAAGTTCAAAGTCATCCTTAGCTACATCGTGAGTTCAGGTCAGTCTGGGTTACATGAGAAAGGAAAAAAAATAAAAAGGAAGTATGTGATATGAATTCAGAGCAGTTATGATGAACTTGACATGCAGAACAAGAGTAGGACCAGCTGGCCTTACCGAAAGAGCAAAGCAAAGGTGTAAGAAGGGCGTCATGCGTTTATCTATGAAGCTGCTCTTTCTCACGATGTGCAAGGACCCAATCTGGGCTTTGCAAGGAGAATGGACATGGGCTGAGTATGGACTGTGCTCACTGGGTAGGGAGCTGTTGTGAACGCCTGTGCCTGTGCATGTGGATGTGTCTGTGTGCACATCTGTGGTCCTAGGGATTCTATGGCTGGGGTGAAACACCATGGCCAAAGCAATTTGGGGAGGAAAGGATTTATTTCATCTTCTGTTTCCGGGCAACAGTCCTTTACTGAAGGAAGTCAGGGCAGGAATGTGAGACAGGAGCTGGTGTAGAGACCATGGAGGGGTCTGCCTACTGACTTGCTTCTCATGGTTTGCTCAGTCTGTTTTCTTACAGAACTCAGGACCACCAGCCCAGGGATGGTACCACCCACAGTGAGCTGGGCCTTCATACATCAATCACTAATTAATGCCCTAGGGGCTTGCCTTCCTACAGCCTGATCTATGGAAGTATCTTCTCAGTTGAGGTTCCCTCTTCTCTGATAACTCTAGCTTGCGTCAAGTTGACATAAACCTAGCCAGGAAACCTGTGTAGCTTTGCATATATGTGCATGCACATAGGTGTACAGGAAGTAACTGGCTGTATCTGGGGTTTTACTGTATGGAGGCTGGTCTCTGGCAAGGTGCTCTTGTCAGTACCTATATGGGGAGTCTAGCATTTACTTTCTAGGTGAGGGAATGAAGGCATTGAAAGGTAAAGGCACTCTTCTGTGGTTATGCAGCAGTTTGATTGGCAGAGCCAGGAGTCAGGACTTAGTGTCTGTCCCCTGTCACGTCACATGCAGCTGCTTCATCTGTCCCATTTCAGCTCAGATGAGAGACAGTGCTGTGTGGCTCAGAGAAGGGACAAGGGAGGGCACATGGGGCGATGTCATGAGACTCCAAACCCTTCCCATGCTTTCTTGGGGCAGTCCCTGTGTCCCAGGGGGTGTGCCTCCCATGCGTCTAGCTTTCCATACATCTATCTCATCAGTGGCCGGGAAGTACACAGATGGCCTAATTACTGGAATGCTGCATGCGCGCTCAGGTCTGTTATCCAACAAGATGGCCACCTAGCATGCTGGGCCAGCCAGGCACAGCCTTGGGAATGTGAGGAAATCTAGGCAGTGTGCATACATTCTACCCTTTTCACACACACCAAGGGATTAATTTTTATGGGTAGCTGTTGCAGTGAGTATTCATTGTTGAAAATTTGATACATGTAAGAAATATAAAAACTGGAATATAAATCCTGTTACCTTTTCTGAGACGCCCTTAAAAACTGTGCATTTTCCTGGAGCTTCCTAGCATGTGCCTTATTTAAATATGTCCTGTGGGGTCACTCGTCTTCCCCTGGAGGCCTACTGGGCCCCTCAGGATGTCTGGTGCTCCACAGAAACAGCTCTAGACCTCACCTGCAAAGGGACTCCTGTGTCCACAGCCTTTGGAGTCACAGTTTGGTCTGCCAGACCACCTGGCCTGCTTCTCCAACCGCTCCTCCTCGGCGATGGCTCATGTGCTGGGTGTAGCATCTCCCTTTCTGGTTCTTTATGCCCTGTCTCCATCCCCAAAAGAGGTTCATTATAAAAAAAATTCTGTGAGTCTAGGACCCTGTTGCTCAATCAGCAAGTGCTTTGCACTGAGCCCTTTTGTCCTTTTCGTTTTGGGACAGGAACTCCGTAACTCTCCCAGGTTGGCCTTGAACTCGCTGTGTAACCCAAGCAGGTGTTGAATTTTCAGTCTTACTGATTTAGCTTCCTGAGTAGGTGAGACTGCTGGCCTGCACCAGTGGGCTTTGCTAGTGTGGCGGGCTGAGCATGGGTGTGGGGGTGCTGGGACCTAGGTGAATCCAGGTTATTAGCTTAGTGAAAAGGAGAAACACATTGCTCTTATTTTAAGAAGCAGGAGAAGTTTTTCCTGTGGTTTTTTTTTTTCCTTGACAGTTACTGTCACAGCATTTTAAGATTCCTATTTAATGGCATACAGATCCAGGCCCTTACAGGAATCCAGACACACTGTGTGCCTTCGTACAGGTGACAGCTAGGGAGTCATATCCTTGATTCCCATCCTCCCTTCACCTGGCCCTGGCTCTCCCATGCAGGTGTTGGGGGTATGGGGTGTGTGTGGGGGGTGGGAACTTGCTGTTGTGAGAGGAGCAGCTGTATCATCACTGTCTTTAGGATCTCAAAGTGGTGACGGTAGAGCTGTGACCACCAAACACAGGGTCTCAGACTTCAGACACAGAGGAACCTTGAGGCCCTTCAAGACACGTTTCTGCTCTTGACCTGAGTCACCACCCCAGATGAGGTACATAGAAAAGCAACTTCCCCCAAACTTGTAGATTTACCTGGCACCCTCTTAACTGTGCCATTTTGCTCCTTCCCAAGGATGGGTGGGTTTAGGTGTAAATCTCCTCCCTGGGTAGCTGACTCCTGATGCTTTACTCGTCCTCTGCCATGGGAGCAGAGAGCACACAGTAATCACAAGGCCGTGCAAAAGAACCTACCTCCCGATAGCTCACCCTGGAGGAGAAGACGGAGCAGAGTGTGGTGCCGAGCAGGCGCAGGAGGGAAGGCAGATGAGAAACACCTGTGCCTGGGGCGCTCGGCCAGGCATTGTTGCAGATCTGTGTGTTTTCCTTTCAGTCCGTGCAGACTCAATATAGTGGCAACATTAAGTACATCATCAACAAGGACTACCAAACCCAATTCATAGATGGGATTTGAAAAACATAGAATAGCCAGGGCAAGACTGGCCCCTGGCCAGGCAGGAGAGTTGTACAATGGAGCAGTGTGTGCTCGCCCTGTGTGCACCCAGACCACAGTCGGGAGGAGTGTTACCACCCTTGGGTGGCCTATACATCTAACCCAGCCTGAGGAAAGGTTCCACCGGGCCCCAGAGAGCAGGAGGGTTGCAGGAGCTCCAACCTGTAGACATGAGCCCCCAAAGCCAGCTGTCATCGAGCAGGCTGCTTGGGGAGTGTGTGGTGTGGGAAGCGGGGGCAGCCAGGATCCAGAGGGGGAAGGCGCAGAAATCTGACACAAATGCCAATGTTTTACCTTTTAAATCACCTTGGTCTTTGCAGTTGAAATCCGTGCTGAACTTCCCACCCCGGTGTCTCCTGGGGGTGGGGGCAGGGGGAGCTCAGGCTGCTTCTCTGATTTCCAAGGTCACAAGTCATAATTCTTCCTCATTCCGCAGCCTCTTGCAGGCTGAGTTCTGAATGTACCCCTGAGCCGGTGTGAAAGTCCTCTGGAACACCTTGGGACCCTCTGCCTCCACCCGGGCTCTCCAGAGAAGCACCAGGTTCTGGCTGGGTTTTCTATGTCTGTGATGTTGAGGCTTTGTTTCCTCAAGGGGGTCTATTAGCCAAGGGATTCAAGGCTCACACAACCTTAGGTGTGGCTCAAGGCCATTTGCAGCCTAACTGGCATTGGAAGTGCACTATCCAGGGCCGTGAATCCCACGGCTCTGCTCTTCAGAGCCAGTGCCCTGGCTATGATATTCTAGATGCTGCTTCCAGACACCATGGTGCCTGATCACTCACACTGGGAAAAGTGTGCAGCCTGCTTTAGGGTTCTTCGGTGGTTTTGGTCACCTAGGGCCCTGAGCCCTACCCTGACTCTCTCTGGCCTCTCTCCTCTTAGTTCTTACTTTATAGTCCAGTGACCACAGTAGGAAACCTGTGTCCTCAGAGCTGTGTTGCCAATAACCCTAAGTCTAGTGGCTGGAATCAATGTGCATCTATCCTTACAGTGCTGGGGCTAGTGGTCCACGGTGGATTCTTCTAGGGAACATGTTTTCCTTTTGTATCACAGAAGGGAGATAATAGCTTCCAGAACTACCTTCAGCCCTTACTCCAGAGCCCTTTGACTCAGGACCCCTTCTTTGCATGGCTCTGTCTCTGGCTTTCTTGTTGAGGCTTCTGGTCCTGGATTCTGAATGATTTAGTGTTGACTTCTAATACGTCCTCATCACAATCTGCAGAACTGTGAGTGTTCCCTTATGTGGCGATAGAGTATCTTAGACCATCTCTCTGTTGCATCAAAACACGGCAGGTTGGCTAGTTCACAAGCAGCTGGCGTGTATTGCTCCTGGTGCTGAGGCTGGGCCTCCCGGCCCATTGTGTCTGGAGAAGCCTCAACTACTTCACTAATGCTGCCATGCTTCTCAAATGCAGGCTGGACAAAAAGCTCTCAGGACTCTTACAGAAAGGTGCTAATCCTGTCGATGGGAACTCTGCCTTAGAAACTTCTGTACTTCCCAAAGGCTCTGCTTTGCATCCCATAACATTGGGGTTAGGACTGTGTTGGTTAACTTAAATTGTGAGATTGACATAAGTTAAAAAACACCTAGGAAAAGCATCTCCATGGGGGATTGTCTATACTGGATTGGCCTGTAGGTATGTCTGTGGGTTGTTCAATTGGTATGGGAAGACCCAGTCCCCTGTGGCTGGCACTATTCCCTAGGCAGGAGGCCGTGATTGTACAAAGTGGGGGGTTTTGGCACCAGATGTATAAAGTAAGAACATGACCACCCCAAGGTATGGTTGAGGGGAAGATCTTTATTGTAAATTTGAGGACAGCCAGAGACATATGGAAGAATCCAGAGCAGGGAGAGAAAGTAGTAGACCAAACATGGTCAATAGAGTGAACTGGGCCCTTGTGTGTGGGAGTGTTTAGGGGAGAGAGAGAGAGGAGAGAAGAAAGAAGAGAGAGAGAAGAAAGAAGAAAGAGAGAGAAGAGAGAAGAAAGAAGAGAGAGAGAGAGAGAGAGAGAGCGAGAGAGAGAGCCAAGAGAAAAGAGGAGCAAATGATTGGAATGGCAGGGTTATATAGGAACGAGAGGCTGGAAGAAGGAAGCCAGCAAACTGGAGAATTTTAGGGCAGGGGCAGGATGAGAAGAGCTGAGAGGACCAAGGATGGATGGACTCTGGAACAGGTACTTTCCATGCTGAGAGTGCCTGGAGGCCAGCATGTGGTATGGAGGCCATACCTTTGGTATGCTAATAGGCACCAGAGTAAGCTGTTTGTCCGGGGTTTCTTTTGGATCTGACACCGAAGTAAGATTGGAGAAATAGAACTGAACCCATACAAGCCAGCAGCATGCACACACACTCTGCTCGTGACTGCATGTGACTAGCTTGTTCAGGCTCTGGTTGCTGTCACTCCCTGCTATGATGGACTGGAACCTGACATTGTAAGCCAAGTTAACCTCCCTGTCCTCTCCCTGCCCCCCACCCCCGCCAAACGTCTTTTGTCAAGCTATTTTATCATTGTAGTTAATGTATGAATGAGGAGGGTGTAGGCGGGCACTCAGGAGCATCATGGTAGAGTCTTTACAGATGTGATTACAGATGTGAATTAGGAGGGTGTAGGTAGGCACTTCAGAGCACCATGGCAGAGTCTTTACAGATGTGATTGGCTGGAGTCCTGGGTGTCAAGTTAGGAGGGGTCCTCAATGGAGGGTCCTCTAGAAGGTGGGGAAGAGAGAAAGAGACTTGGCTCTGCTGATTCCTTGATTTTAGCCCAGGGAGATGGACTTTGGATGTCTGAGCTCCAGATGGGAATATACTAAACTCATGCTGTTTTTAGATGTGTGGTGAATTGTTAGACCAGCGATAAGCAAACATAGTGCCCTTGGAATTTCCACCAAAGAAGAATCTGGAAGAGACAACCTGGCTGAGGGTTAAGGGACAAGAGAACTCAGCCTAGTGCTGCCTGGACTCACTGTGTGAGCTGTTGTTTCTGCCATGTTGGGACCGGGGCCAATGTGTAAGGATGGCCTGGAGTTTGACTGGAGGACAATACTCCCCAGGACGTGCGCATTTTCTGCCTGGGCATCTAGTGACAGTTGCTGAAAATTCTCAGTCTTTGTGCTGATTTTTCATTGATTTAAAATTTTAATTCCAAATTTTGTTTTTTACAAACAAAATCAGAGGTACATACAGACTATTTAAGGATCCAAGCAGGCAAACAGCAGGACTCCTGCACTTCTGTCTTTCAGCCAGTAACCTTTTGGTGTGTCCCTGGTGTCTCTGGTAGTGTGTTTCCAGGTCCCGGTTCTTTGCTCTGGACATTGATGTGGTTCACATGAGCTTGTGTTCCAAACGGTCATGTGCTGGGAACTTGGTCCTCTGTGTGGTGACCTTAGAAGGTGCAGCTTTTAGCAGTGGGGCTGGGCGTGGGAAGATGGTGCAGTGGGAATGTGAGGACCAGAGTAAATGCTTCATGGGCATAGCGGCCCATCTGTAATCCCAGTGTTTGGAAGGAGCAGATGGGATCCCTGGAGCAAGGTGACCAGCTAGACAGGTGGTGCCTGTGACCTCCGAGTTCAGCTGAGAGACTCTGTCTCGAGGACAATGGCAGAGAATGGTAGAGAAAGACATCCACCGTCATATACACCTACATGTGCTGCACTGTGTGTGCATGGATCACACAAGCACACACTCACCACATACACACTAAAAAAAAAGTGAGAGCTGGGTGATGGTGGCGCATGCCCTTAATCCCAACACTCGGGGAAGCAGAGGCAGGCAGATCTCTGTGAGTTCGAGGCTAGCCTGGTCTACAGAGTGAGTTCCAGGACAGCCAGAGATATATGGAGAAGCCCTGACTCGAAAAACAAAAACAAACAACAAAAAAGAAGAGAGAGATTCAATGCAAAGTAATTAGGCCACTGAGGTGCTGCTGTGGTAAAGGACTAAGCAGCTCTTGGGAGACCTGGTTAGTTCCCCGTGTTATGAAAAGAAGACTGATTCCATCCATCTTCTCCCTGCTTCCTGTCTCACCAGGAGGCTTCCTTTGCATCTACTCCCCCCAAATGCCCTTCCCTAACTGTGTGCCCCTTAAGCCTCTTTCCTCTAGGAAGTGTTCAGCTACAGGTGTTTGCTGCCTCAACAGGCATAGGCTAAGTCAGACATCATCTACAGACTTTACACTGTGGGGGACTTCAGCTCCCTATGGAGGGCTTCAGCTTCCTATGGGGGGCTTCAGCTTCCTATGGAGGGCTTCAGCTCCCTATGGGAGGGCTTCAGCTCCCTATGGGGGGGCTTCAGCTCCCTATGGGGGGGCTTCAGCTCCCTATGGGGGGGGCTTCAGCTCCCTATGGGGGCTTCAGCTCCCTGTGGGAGGGCTTCAGCTCCCTATGGGGGGCTTCAGCTCCCTTTTAAGTCCCTTACTTTTACCTCTTAGTCCTTGTCATCCACTTCTCCTTTCTCTTCTCCCTCCCCTCTTCTCCTTCCACTCCTCCCTCTCTCTCCTCTTGGCTCTCACACACTTTTAAATAAGCTTTATACCTTCTCATGTCTTAAGGAAGTGGGTGGAGTTATTAGAAAGAGAAACAGCAAACAAACCAACCAAAACACAACCTCTGCAAACCGGAGCTTTTGTGTGCAGGATGGGGGATGGGTTCTGAAATGGAGTGGGAGGCTGGTGCGCACTTGGTGTAAATAGACTGGACTATGGGAACAAGTCCCCGTCCCCTTTCCCCACAGATGTGTCATACTGCCGGTGCCTGGAAAGGCCGAGTTTTCCCATTCTCAGCACCTCATGTGACCATGTCTCATTTATTGCACTGGGTATTAACACCCAAAGCTTATTAAGGACTCTGCTCGAGAGCCTGCTGAATGTGAATGGATGCTTCGGCGTTTAGGGGGAGAGTATATTAAAGTCCAGAGTGTAGCAGGGAAGGAGACATTCCTCAGATTCCTGGGGATGTTACAGAGCTCCCCAGTCAATGTTTCCCAACCAGGGGCTCTCACCTCCTGCACTCCCAGCCTCGAGGTGACAATTGTGTCTCCCAGCCTACAGGATCTTGAAGGTGGATCTTGGCTGGCGTTTTCTGCCCGTATTTGTCACACAACACAGGCTAAGTTGTGCTGAGCGTCCCAGGAGCTCAGCATCTTTCTCTCTCACTGTTGGTCCCAGGTTCACAGTGACTGAAGTGGAAACACGGGGCCTCTATGTGTCTTCACCGTATATGTTATGGCTGTTAGCTTGGTGTTTCTGTGGGACTCCTAGCAATGGAAGCAGGTGTGTCTCTAACTCTTTCACCTGCTCTTGGGACCCTTTTCCTACCTGTTGGGTAGCTTTATCTAGCCATCTCCCCTACTATGAATGCTTTTGCCTGGCCTTGATGTGATTTGTTTTGTCATGTTTGGTTGCTATCTCTTGGAGGCCTGCTATTTTCCAAAGGGAAACAGAGGAGGAATAGATCCAGGGTAGAGAGGAGGTTGTGGGTGGGGATCTGGGAGGAGTGGAGGGAGGAGAAACTGGGGTCAGGATGTATTATACAAGAGAAGATTCTATTTTCAATAAAATGAAGTGTTTTTGTTTTTAGGTTTTTTTTTTTCATTTTCTAGATGTAAATCTTCTGTAGTTTGAACCTTAAATATCTCCAAAGGAGTAATATGACCAAAGTTCACAAAACCACGCATGAAAACATCACAGTCAAACCCATTACTTTGTATCTATACTAAAAACAGTCCTTAGGCTGGGATTTGTCCAGTGGCAGAGAGCTTGCCCAGCAACCTCAGTGTCTTAGGTTTAGTATTAAGTACAAAAGCCAGCAAGACAGTGAAGGAACAAGCAAGTCAAGCCTGTCTTCCTTTCCCTTCTTTCCTTCCTTCCATCCTTCCTTCCTTCCTTCCTTCCTTCCTTCCTTCCTTCCTTCCTTCCTCCCTACCTCCCTATCTCCTTCCTCCCTCCTTCCTTCTCTTTCTCCACCCCCTCTCCCCCCTTTTCTTTTTTTGGTTTATCGAGACAGGGTCTCTCTATGGAACTTTGGCTGTTCTGAAACTTACTCTGTAGACCAGGCTCCCCTCGAACTCACAGAGTTCCACCTGCCTCTGCTTCCTGAGTGCTGGGGCTAAAAGCATGTGCCATCACTGCCTGACTTGCCTTCTTTTTGTTTTTTTAAATTAACTTCATTCCAAACATTTGTTTTCAAATGATTACACATGAAACTAGTTTCTTAGCTTTTTTCTTCCAGAAGACTCTTTAGGGTTTCTGATTTATGAAATCATGTAGGCTGTGAAGGAAGACAATTTTACTTCTTCCTTATAATCTTGACTTATTTCTTTTTCCTGCCTAATTGCCTTGACTGGAACCTCCAGTGCAGTGCTGGCTAAATGTGCCAAGAACAAACATTTCTACCTTCCAAGTCTGAGGAAGAACCCATTCGTTCTTTTAGCATCAAGTAGGAGAAGCCTGAGAGTTTTGGTGAATGTCTGCTTTCAGGGACAAGTTCTCTTCTATTCCTAGCTTACAAGTTGTCTTTTCCATCGTGAAAATGTGTTGAATTTTATCAAAACCTTTTTTCTATATCTAGTGATGATCATATATTTTTCTTGTCTATACTATTGATATGGCCTGACATAGCATATCACTTGATTTTCAGATGCTGAACCAAACTTTTACTCCTGGAACAAATCCTCCTGGGTTATGGTGTGCACAATTTATTTCTAAATATGGCAGAGGCAGCTGGTCGGTTCTTGACTAATGATCCCGACTCCATGTTGGTCTGACTTTTTCTTTTCTTGGAATTTTCTTTAAGGCTTCTCTCCACAGGAGCACTGGCTTCCAAATCTGAGTTGAGAAGTGTTCTCTCTTTTTATATTTGGTGATAAACTGGTTCTTCTTCTTCTTCTTCTTCTTCTTCTTCTTCTTCTTCTTCTTCTTCTTCTTCTTCTTCTTC
>JAQHUG010000148.1:2790249-2800546 GCA_028555095.1 Dicrostonyx torquatus
CTTAAGTGTCTTTCAGCCATTTTAGATTCCTCTGTTGAGAGATCTCTGTTTAGGTCTGTATCCCATTTTTTTTAATTGGGCTATTTGTTCTTATGATGACCAATTTCTTGAGTTCTTCGTATATTTTGGAGATCAGACCTCTGTCTGATGTGGGGTTGGTGAAGATCTTTTCCCGTTCTGTAGGCTGCCTTTTTGTCTTATTGACCATGTCCTTTGCTTTACAGAAGCTTCTCAGTTTCAGGAGGTCCCATGTATTAATTGTTTCTCTCCAGTGTCTGTGCTACTGGGGTTATATTTAGGAAGTGGTCTTCTGTGACAATGCGTTCGATGAACTGGTTCTTTAGGTGCTGGTAGAGTCCAGCAGTGGAGTCTGCCAGCTCTGTGCTTCCTTCTGTGGTCGGGATTTTTGGTGACTGGCTCAGCTTCTTGTTTTCTTGGATGTTTTAGTGGTTTGTATCTTTATAGGGATTAATGCACTTAATCAAAGTTATAGACTTTGTTGTTGTGGGCTTAACCATAACTTTCCTTTCTAATCCTCCGTGTTTCTTCAGCCTCGGTGATAGCACCTCCTCTATGGCTACGCCATTAGTGATAGTCAGTTCTCTTTTCCTCGCTCCGTTAAAGAGTTGTCGGCTGTGCTGCTCTTGTCAAGGAGCCGGCTCTCTGCCTCCCTGGTCTGCTCTGGCTTCTTTCATTTTTCTCTTCTCTAGTTAATGTTTTATTTCTGTTTATTACTCCCCCTTTTCTGCCTGAGTAAAATGTAGTTTTATTTGCCTAGCGTCTTTTTTTTTTTGCTTGTTTTTTTTTTAAATTGTTTTTATTGAGCTATACATTTTTCTCTGCTCCCCTCCAGTGTCTTAAGGTGGAAGATCAGGTTATTAATTGGAGATTTTTCTTCTTTTGAGACATGGTTGTTTTATAGCTATAGATATCCCTTTAAAGATAGCATTAGCTGCATCCTGTAAACTTGGTATGTGGTGTTTCTGCTTCATTCATACCACAGTGTATTCTAACCCCTCTCTTTCCTCTAGTGCACCGCCTGTTTAGGAGTGTATACTTTAGTGATGAAAACTTGTTTTCTTCAGAGATTCAGCACGAATTTCCTTTCTCCTGGTTTCTGGTGATTTTCCTTTAAAAATAAACATGACTGGTAAAAGAGGGCCACAGCTTTGACATCCCTCTTGTCAAGAGCTGGGGGATCCATGTTTCTTTCCCTTGAGTCTGGAAGGCAAGGCCCTATTTTGTGGATGGAATGTGGGCACTCGATGCCACACGATTTTAAAAGTCAGATTGGAAGGGGCACCATAGCGTTTCTTTGCTATCTTGAAATGTTCACTCGTGAAGTGTCAGGATGGAGAACCACCATGGTCTGAGTCCATCTGCACAGATATCACAGCACGATGAGGATACCCTTGAGAGCCATGTAGGGAAGCCACTTGTCTTGGTTACCTTTCTACTACTGGAAGACACTGTGACCATGGCAACCTATAAAAGAAAGTCTTTAATCTGTTTTGTGGTTTCAGAGGGTTAGAGTTCATGATAGTGGAACAAAGGAACACCATCACTGAGGGCTCATACCTTAATCCACAACCATGAAACAGGGAGGGAGGAAGGGAGGTGGGAGGGAGGAAAAGAGGGAGAAGGGAGGGAGGAAGGAAGGGAGGGAGGGAGGGAGAGAGAGAGAAAGAGAGAGAGAGAGAGGAACAGACCAAGACTTGGAATCACACAAATATTTTGAAACCTTAAGACCCGTCTGCAGAGACATACCTCTTTCAACAAGACAACACCTCCTAATCCTTCCCAAGCAGTTCCACAAACTGGAGACCAGGTATTAAAATATGGGTGCTGTTCTCATTCAAACCATAACACCATTTGATAAGAAAGAAGTGTGGGACAGCCCCTCCTCTTCTGGTCACCCCATGCCAGGCACCAGATACAGGCAAACAGAGCCATCCTGGTAATTATGGCTCTAGAAGATGCTATGGCAGAGCCCATATGTAAGACTGTAGTTGAGCTGTTCATACCATCTGCTACTATGCAAGCCTAGTGAGGATGCAGACAGTGGGGGAAGAGGCAAGCTGTCCTCACGATGCCTGTCCCACTTCCAAAGAGCAAGCATGATAAAATGACTTATGCCACTAGGTTTCAGGGTGTGTCTTAGGGTGAATGTTGCTATGTTGAGACACCATGAACAAAGCAACTTGGGGAGGAAAGGGTTTGTTTGGCTCACACCTCCATATCACTGTTCGTTACTGAAGGAAGTCAGGGCAGGAACTCAAACAGGGTATGAGATTCAACAAGAAAGAATTCTTGACCTGTCAGGGCTTTGGGGAGGCCTGCCATGAGTCAAGGCCATTTCCTCAGGGTTTCATGGTTTTCAGGGAACTGCAGGTCATCCTGGACTGGGGCATTTAAACGGAAACACGAACAAGTCCTTGATGGGCTAGCTCCTTAAAAAGGAACCAAGTCTATCTACATGGGCTACCAGGAATCTTGCAGGGTCATCCTAGTGCCCCATGACGGAGGCAGGAAGCTTGTTTTAATTAGGCTTGGACTTTCTGTCAGACACATCTCTGGGTCTGATCTTACTGTAGCACTTATGCCTCCCCCAGACAGGAGGGACCAAGCACTTGATGCTAAAGTATCTCTCCCGTCTTTACTTACATAGACCTGCACACATCTCTAGCTTCTCCATGTATGGGGCAGATCGCAGATGCTTTTTCTCCCAGAGCTGGCTTGTTCACCATTTATTTTAACATGGATGAATCTGACTCAGAGCCCTGACCTATCAGGAGCTGTCTCTAAGATGGTAGCTGACCTCGTTTGCCTTCACCAAACCTCTCAGTTCTTCTGTCAGCAGTGTTAGAACAAGGATCTTGGGCCTTTCCCTTCCAAAGGGCTGGGAAGAAACCAGACACCATCTTGTGAGGCTCTGTTCTCTGAAGACCTGTTTCCCTCTCTCCCTGGGAGTCTGCTGGCCACAGTGTCTGGGGCACTGAAGTGGGATTGTTCCAGCATTTCACTAGGACGTGGTCAGTGTTCAGCTCTGGGTCTCTGGTGAGCTACTGAGCCTCTAGTTATAGCCTCCAACCTCAGGATACCCGTGAGAGCCTCCAGACATGGATGCACACATGTGCGCCTCTTCCATTCCTGCATACAACTGCAGGTCCCATGGCAGTATCTGTCTGGTTCTGGCCTTGCTTTTAAAAACAAGGAAGCCAAGGCCCTGGGTGAGTCAGTGAGGTCCCGAGAATTGGTGACACAGTCTGGATTGGAAGTCAGCTCTCTGGTCCTCGCACCCACCCACTTCTCCACTTAGTAATGCAGCCTGGGTGGGTGCCAGCTCTCACAACAGAATGCCCTCCTGGTCCTGCATCCGGGATGCGGCCTCTCTCAGCCCAGGACTTCGTCTCCTGTTTCCCTTCAACTTTCTGCTCTTTCTAGACCTGGCTTGGCACCAGGGATGACTGTGTCCCTGGTCATAGGGATGTGGGAAAGGTTCCAGCCACATCAAGCCCTTTTGGTCCCAGTCCACACCTCAAAGCAGCTCCGTTTGATTCTGAACCCCAGAAGCTCCCACAGCCAATATTGCCCTCCTGGTGGACTTGCCCCTTTTAGCCTGTCTTTGGGGGCCACAGGAGGAAGCTCCCTTTTAAGGTCTTTCTTGGAGTAAGGCTTGGTACTAGGCAGGCCTGTTGCTTCTTTTAATTGCCATTTGGGGAAACTGAGACCCAGAAGGCTAAATGATATATGTCCATGTTGGTGCAAAAAAGTGACAAATAGGGGTCCTAGTACCCCAAATCCCCCCTTCCATCTTTGTGGATCTTTGTATTCAACTGATAGTGCCCACTGGCCACAGAGAGATGGGGGAAGGACACTGGGATGTCCAAAGTCCTCTCTTCTCTGAGTCCCAGAGGGAGGTGGTGGTCGGGGAGTGGAGACTAACTATGGTAGAGGCTCTGCCAGGCCTCTGACTAATCCCCATCTGCATGGTGATATTGGATGGGGTGACCTTGTGACCTTTGGTTGGGTGGAGGGAAATAAGTTTGATTGTTGTTACCAGAAAAACAAAACAAAACAACACAACAACAAAACGACGTCTAAGTAGCAACAACCACTTAGGGGTGGAGGTGTTACAGGAAAGGGAACTGAGAAGCAGGGTAGGGCTGGAACTAGAAGGGTAGGAGACGTGCTAGCACTGTGGAGAGTGACCCAGGAATGGGTGGAAGATTGAAGACTCAGTAATGTTTGGACAGTGGTTCTTGGTTGGTTCCCCAAGGCCCCTGGAATGGAGGGACGTGTCCTTGGGAAGAGGAAGCAGACATAGACATCATCCCTTTCAATACAGGGAAGGCTGGGAACATTAGGGGGCTCATGAAGTGTAGGATGGGGGACTCCCCATGTGGCTTCCAGAAGCTCCAGGTGTGAGGCTTTGGAAGGCATAGGCAGATTTTTCTGTCCTGCCTGCCAGCTCCCAAACAGCCACAGAGAAACTTATTACTAATTATGAAATCTCAGCCGATAGCTTAGGCCTGTTTCTAACTAGTTCTTATAACTTAAATGAACCCATATCTTTTAACCTATGTTCTTTTACATGGCTCTGTTACCTTTACTTTGTGAAGCCCATTCTCTTTGCTCTGCATCCCTGACATCTCCTTGCAACTCTGCCCTTCTTCTTCCCAGCATTCTCTCTGCCCCCAAAGTCCTGTCCAGCTATTGGTCATTTAGCTTTTTATTGAATCAATCTGAATGACACGTCTTCCCCATGTACAGAAGATTATTCCACAGGAAGGGGAAAAGGGCACTGTTGGAGAGGGACTGTAGTGACAACAAGTATCTACTGACAGACCACAGGAGAAGGTGGGTCACATGAGATGACCTTCAGAGTTTGAGAAATGTATGTGTCTTTACCACTAACAGTGACAGAAAAGAGACAGAAAGGAAATTCTGGGTGCTATTATCCAGAAGCAGTGATGCCTGCCACTAAGATTTCTTTGAGGGGCTTAGTTCTGTTTTGTAAACATTTTGGCATGAATGTTATTGGTTTAATGGTCACTGAAATAGTATCTAAACATGAAACGGCTAAAGAAATCATTTAATTTAGGATAAAAAAAGACTCGTGGCTGCACACCAATTGTCCTCAGATATTTGAAGACGGTGAAAGGGCAGAGTGCTTCTGGGGTGGGGGTCGTGTGTTCGTTCTTGGTCACACGAAGGTCACTTGGCAAGATGGGGTGTCGGCAGGCCTTCAGGAGCAGGCAGGGTGCTCTGTGGAGGAGATGTGACAGTGTTAGCTTCGCATCGCTGGGATAACGTACTGAGCTAGCTCACTCTCAGGGAGGAAAGGCAAACTGATGGTTGAGGGAATGCTTTACCTCAAGGTAGCCAGGAAAGGTTACCAAGCCAATATCCCCTTTAAAGATCCCACAATGGCCAAACTTCTTCCCACAAGGTCACACCTCCTAAAGCTTTCGCTACATCCCAGAAGCACTTGGGCTGGGGGCCAAGTCTTCAGCACGTGAACATTCATGGATCATTCAAAGTCCATGCCACAGTGGAAATGGTAGTGGAGATAGTGGTGGTGGTGATGGAGGATGAAGACGGCGATATACACAGGAATAATGGAAACACCAGTACTGATGGGGAATTACGGGGGAGGCTATGAACTTTAACATCCCTGTATTCATGTTATTTTAACAAAGCACACACATTCATTTTTTATTTATTTATGTGCCTGTAAGGGGCATGAGCTTTGCCTGATTCACATCCAGAGATAAAGGACAACTTATGGGAGTTGGTCCCCTACTTCCATGTGGCGCCCAGGGATGGAACTCAAGTTACCAGGCTTGGTGGCAAATGCTTTCATGTGATGAGCCAACTTTTGTCCCACAAACATTCATTTCTACGTTCAGCTTCTACTGGCACTGACTCTCTGGATAGTGCTCAGCTGTTACCACATCCACCGGTGAGTAAGACTCAGAAAAAAAAATGTGGTCTCTATTGGCTAGAGACAGAGTTGGAATTTGACTTCCTCAGCCAAGGACTCCATCATCTTCATCTGGAAAGTTTGCATCTTAATAGACCAAAGGCTCCTGAAAAAGCACAACTGTAGACCCTCGACAGGCACGAGAGGGACAGGTTTGCAGCACAGAGGTCGGGAAGAGTTTGTGCAAAGTGCCTGTGTATTTCGTGTCCTGTCCTCCTGTAGCACGAATAATAAAAACCCAGAGACAGATATAGGGGTTAAAGCTGAAGATCAGAGAAGCAAAGAGCCAACCACTAGAGAGACCTTTTACCTCTACCAAATCTTCAGACCGAAAGGGCGAGATCCTGTCTCCAGGAATCCTCAGACTCCACACTCTTCCCTTTTATATTCTTCTCTTCACCCAGCCATTATCACTCCTGTCTCCACCTCCCTAGTGTTGGGATTAAAAGTGTGTGACTCCCAAACACTGGAATTAAAAGTGTGAGCCACCATCACCTGGATCTGTTTCTGGACAGATCTTGTGTAGCCCAGAATGGCCTTGAACTCACAGAGATCTGTCTGCCTCTGTCTCTCAAATCCTGAGATTGAAGGTGTGTGTCACCACTCTCTGGCCTCTAGTGGCTTAGCTTTGCAGTCTGATCTTCAGGCAAGCTTTATTTATTAAAATACAAATAAAATATTGCTACCTCCTCCCATGGCTTTTGTTGGTCTGTCTACTTCTTCCCCAGCTCTGAAATACGCTTGCTTCCCTGGACCCTTGAATGTTCAACCCTGTAAGTCAACCCTGTACTTGTCAACCTTGTCCCTGTTGCAGTCACATTACCCTGAACACAGCCCTTCCCTGATGCCTCCCTGCTACCTTGGTACCTTGTTCTGGAGGGACTCACTACCTCCCAAGCTGTCAGGCTGCTCTCACTGTCTTGTGTTCTCAGCTCTAGCACCTGGCATTCAGTGTAGTTGGCTTCTTGCCCCTTGTGTTGCCCCTATGCCCTGCTCTGGACCCTGTAGGGCTCCTGGATTCTGACTCTTCCACTGGGTCTCCATCACTCTTGAATGCATCTTTATCTCCTCCTCTGGAGTTTGCAATCCGACTCAGCACCCCAAGCCTTGTTTTCCACTTAGACTGACTTTCTCTTTTCTTCACAGAGAAACTCCGCTCTTTCTTTGCACTCAAGATGGACTCCAGTCTGGAATGTGACTGCCTAATTCTCTCTTGGGTGCCACAGCCCTGTTTGCCCTTTTCTCTATTTCTTGGGTGGGTGTGGGTGGGACATTCTCTTTGCCTCTTCCTCAGGGCCTCTGTTGCAGCTTTCTTCTTCTTTTTTTATTATAGTGGAGGGGTGGGGATGCTGTCCCTCCAGCTGGCACAGAGCAGGTGTTCAGGGTGCTTGCTGGGTGTAGCAGAGCTGGGATTGCTATCATACAGCAAGCATGTGTCGCGAGCCTCTGCACCCAGCCAAGCAATCAAGCCCAAAGCCTGCAGGCGAATGGCAGGAGGGTGGGAGGCTGACGCACTGCGGGGGATGCTGCACTTGGGGCTTGAATGAGTGAAGTGTGGCCAAGGGCTTGCACCCCCAGCTGCTCAGGGCACGCAGGCCGCTCTGCTGCTGTGCTGACATGTTGTGGACATGAGAGGGGTTGGCAGGAGCCAAGTCTCAGCCTGTTGTCAGCTGCCACCTCCGAGAGGAGCACGCGGCCTCTCTGTGTGAACTGAGCTGAGTTCTGTGGGGACAGGAGAGGGAGCTGCTGAGTAGCTCTCTGGTGCCTGCTTTTTCTCATCAAAGGCTCCGCTGGGTAGTGAGGGCACAGGGAATAGATGAAGGCTGGCTGGGTAAAGCTCGCATCACTATTAAGCAACAGCCCTAGATCTCTTTGTTTCTCTGCTCCTTCCAAAGTGGCAAAAGATCAAGGCCCCGAGCTTGAAATAACAAAAGGGAAATAGCTTGCAGACTGTGCATCTGGAGGCCAGAAGGGCTGCGAGAGTTGTGCACAGAGGGATGGGGGAGGGTTGGGGTCTGGGCCTGATTCATAAACCTTTCTGTGCTCCCATGGCCTGGCAGGATGGGCTGAGGTCGGCCTGATACAGTTTCTTTCCCTGGCAGTGGGGCATAGTTGTAACACCTTGCACCCCAATACTGGCTGTATGTAGGTTCTGGCCTGTCACTGGACTGTCACTGCCAACTTCCTCAGGTCCTGAACGTTTGATTTGGGTCACATCCTGTGGCTGAGGTTAATGAAGATCTACTGCAGCGTCTCCAGCTGAGCTGACGACATGGGCAGTCACCTGTCTGTGATTACCAGGGCCTGAGGAAAGCCAGTTTACAGAGCACCGCAGATTTCTCTTGGACGAGGGTATCATATATAGGGCATTGCACCTGGGCCCTGAGTCGGAGCATGGGCTCTGCAGGGACTGGCTTTAGTGAAGTTAACCCACCGTCTAGCCTGTCCCAGAGTTAGGGTTTGCAGAAGATTTGCCTCACATCCTGTCCTTAGGGTTGAAGTGTTCTTTTCAGAGCCAGTAGGAAGGGAACTGGAGTTCTTGAGAAGTGGGGAGAGCGGGGTTTCTCGTTGTCTACACACCACACCTTGGACCACTCCAAAGTCAACTAGCATGACTGTGGGGACATCCACCACCAGGTGGGAGCTGACTGACACTCACACGATGCCGCTATTGCCTGAGATTCAGCTTCCAGGCATGACACACCTGCTTACATCCTATGCCTGGCCTGGTGGATCTTACTGTCCTCGCCAGAAACAGCTGGTGTTGGGAGATAGTGGATAGGTTGTCTAAGGTTATACCACTGGCCAATCAGAGCTGGAATTCGAATCTAAACCTCCTGAAATCCAACTGTGGCATTTCCAAGAATCCTTGCCTCCCGAGACCTCAAGTAGGCCAAGCCCTTACTCAGAAAACCGTCTTTCTAAAGTGCCGTTTGGATCCCATCACATCCCACTTCAAAAGCTGGCAGCAGCTCTCATCTTTAGGGGTTCTTTTGAATACTGGGGTGACAGATGACCAGGGTGCTGGAAAAGTTCATGGTTCAGCTCTCAGAGGGACATGGCAGAGGCAGGTTTTGATTGGCCATGTGTGTCCTGTCAGCTGTCCAGGGTCCTGGATGTCTGCTTAGGGTTCAGGCACTGGGTGGTTCCTGATTGTACAATATTCTAGCTGGACCACTGGCAGGAGATGCTGCTGCAGAGTGGAGGGTGGGTAGATGGAGGGAGGTGGTGCTTCTCAGAAGAAGAGCCGGTGGAATAAAGCTCAGTATGGCAAACTAGAAGGAGCATTAGCAGAGGCTCCCAGAAACACCTGCTTCAGACTCAGACTGTGTTCTGTCCCCTCCCAGGATGTCTTTGGTATCATGAGGCCTCCTTAAGTCTCTATTTTCAGAGCCTTGGGAAGTATAGCCTCATTTCCTGATTTATTTTCTCATTTTCAGTGGCATTAGTGTCAGGGGTTATATTCTCTTTATCCTGCTACAGTGAAGCAGAAGTCAACTGAATGTCAATGTCAGGGGTGGTGCGGGATAATTGTCTGTATTCTGTCAATCATGTTTTGAATAAATGCTGATTGGCCAGGCAGGAAGTATAAGTGGGTCCACCAGACAGGAAGTAGAGGCGGGGCAAGGAGAACAGGAGAATGCTAGGAAGGAGGAAGCCCATTCCTCCCAGTCCTACCCAGATCACCGAAGCAGGATGTGACCTGCCCCGCTGAAAAAAGGTAGTGAGCCATGTGGCTATCATAGATAAGAACAATGGGTTAATATGAACTACAAGAGTTAATAAGAAGCCTGAGCTGATGGGCCAATCAGTTTATAATCTTATGGAGACCTCTGTGTGATTTTTCTCTGGGACTAAATGGCTGGGGAACCAGGCAGGACAGAAACTCCAACAAAGCCGGCCCATCACATTACACAGGGGAGAAATACAATGCAAGCAATCAGGAATACAGACTTGTTTACACAATGACACTTTTTTATGGCAGGCTAGTGTTTTGAGAGGCTGAGTCCTTCTTCTCTGTGATTCCCGAATGATGGGTTTTCCCACTGCAACAGGAAGAACCAGGTCCTCAGAGAGCAGATGTACCTGATCTGGGGGAGTGGAGCATTCCGTGCAGCGACCGACACTGGCTTAGGGCTTCCACTGTTGCAGGACAAGTGACTGAAGCAGCATCCTGCCCAGCATTCTTGGTGGACTGCAGCCAGACCCTGGGCACATCTGGATCTGAGTTGGGGTTTTCCAGCTCAACCATCCCAGTGCTGTGTGGCTTGAAGGATGCTGTGTAACATGAGGGGCCTGCCCGGTACCCCA
>JAQHUG010000148.1:2802681-2837541 GCA_028555095.1 Dicrostonyx torquatus
TTCTCCTCGCCCTGCCTCTACTTCCTGTCTGGTTGACTCGCCTATACTTCCTACCTGGCCAGTCAGCATTTATTTAAAAACAATGCTGTGTCTTGATTCTGGGCTTGGCTTTCCAGGAGCTGATGCTGGTGGACTTCTGCCCACGGTGGATAGGCTTTCCCACCACAGCGCTCATCTTCTCTTTTCTTCATCAGACGGGGTTGCTACACCCCCTGGCCTTTCTCAGGAACCCTTTGTTTCCTATGAGTCTTGACTTTTGGTGTTTGCTCATTGTAAGGTTTCCAGAGCTTCTGGAACGTGTTGCCTTGGAACAAGGTTCCTGTCCATCAGGGTGTGGAGTGACTGGACAAAACCTCCTTCAGACATGTTGGCTCTCTGCACTGCTAGTCCAATGAGTGCAACCTTCATAAAAGGACAGTTCACATGAAGGTGTCATGGAGTGGGACAAGTTTCCCACTAGAGGGTTGTGGGTTTCAAATAAGGAAGGGGATTTGAACAGTGCACTCTGGGCAATCATCTATCCATTGTGTGTGGGGGGACACGTTTACCTAAAAGTTAACATTCCTCTACCATTCCACACCTATACCAAAATGCCAACAGACTAAAGTTTAAGAAAGGCAGACCGAACAAATGATTTTATTTTCTGAGGATCAGAAGAAATTTTGAAGCAAGCCCCAGAAGTAGTTGATGTTAGGAATGAGCCAGAACCAACAATGGAACCTCAGAACTTATCTGGAGGTAGGTGCCTCTATGACTTTCTATGCTGTGTGCTCCGTACAAGACTGCACAGATTCTACTCCACATGGACACTCAGGGGCCCACACTGGCTGAAATTCTGTTTGGGATGACAGTTGGGGAAGAGACACTTGGAGGGTCATATGCTAACTTTTAAAGTTTTGATTCAAACAGGATAGGTATCACTCCCACCTATTGGCTAGAACTAACTGGTCATGTTAGTTCAACTGTATGGTGAGGGGTTGGAGCAATGTAGGCATCCAGCTGAGCACTTATGAACAATACAGTTCCTGCTACAAATTCTATGCAATGTACTAAAACGCACAAAACTAAGAAGAAATGAATGACTCTCTTAGGAAGTGCAGGTTAGCATAACTGATCTGAGAGGCATATCCAGAGAGATGCATAAGAAGCAATGGAGGGCCGGGTGGTGGTGGCGCATGCCTTTAATCCCAGCACTTGGGAGGCAGAGGCAGGCGGATCTCTGTGAGTTCGAGACCAACTTGATCTACAAGAGCTAGTTCCAGGACAGGCTCCAAAGCCACAGAGAAACCCTGTCTCGAAAAACAAACAAACAAACAAACAAAACAAAACAAAACAAAAACAAAAAACCAAACAAACAAAAAAGAAGCAATGGAGGACAATGAAAAAATTTTACTTGTGGAGACTGGATCCCACGCTTATGGTGCTCTTGGATGGAGTGTGTGTGTGTGTGTGTGTGTGTAAGAGGGAGAGAGAGAGAAAGGGAGAGAGTGTCCTAGAATCACCTTGGGGATGGGTGCTAGGTATGCAGTTTAACAGATACTAACTGGGCTCTAGAGGACAGAGAGGGGAAGGTGAAGTTGTAGGCAGATTTTTCTTTCCTACAGGGCAGTTCCTAAGTAACCAACATAGAGATGTATAATTATTTAAAAATGTTCACCCAGTAGCTCAGGCTTATTACTAACTAGCTCTCATAACTTAACCCATATCTTTTAATCTTTGTTCTATGATGTGGCTTTTACCTCTATCCAATTTTATATGTCTGACTCATTCTGCGTCTGACTGGTGACTCCTCTGACTCTGCCCTTCTTCTTTCCAGCATGCTCTCTATCCCAAAAATCCTGCCTAGCTCAACCAATCTGTTTTTTATTAATAATGAAAGCAGCACATTTTCATAGTGTACAGCATTGTAAGTGCTGTAGTAATGGCAAGGATACCATGGCTTGCTCTCCAGTTCTTCCAAATCTAGTGAATATATGCTTGAGTCTGGTCCCTTCAACCATGGAAGCTCATTCCCTGGGATGGTCTTCCCAACACAAGAATTGGGAAGAGGTGGTGCTCTACTCGGGAAGTGGGCTGCTGTTACACTGAGGAAGAGAGAAGCCTGACAGCCAAGAGGAATACCCAACAGTCATCAGCCTGTGGGAACTGCTGGAGAATATGACAAAGAGCCACGATCAGTTCATTGGTCATTGTAAGGGGCTACGGTCATCACAGGAAAACAGATGCCATGACTCAGGCCTGATGGTGAATGCCAGTGGTCCTAGCTATTTGAGAGGCTCTAGTAGGGGGATTGCAAAGCCATCTTAGCTACATAGCAAATCATTATCACACTGTCTTAAAAAAATGGAAATAAATGCTAAGGAGGAATGAATATATTTAGAGTTTATGATCCAGAGTTCAAGGCTCTGGGACACCTGCTGTGTTGGGTTTTTGAAAAGTAAGAGGTCCATTTCAGATCTTCCTTAGAGGCACCTGGGGCATCTTCTAAGGCATGAGTGCTTGGGCCTGGCTGGTAGACAGATCTCTCTAGCTGGTCAGCAGTCCAGATATAGCAGTCCTGGGCTCTTAATGGTGAAATCCAGTCCTCACGTCCCATCTTTCTGTTCTCAGAGACTCTGCAACCACTACACTATCCTACCAAAAGTGGAGAGGGCCAGGGGACAGTATCTAAAATAAGCCCCTGTGTAGCCTGGATGACTGGGGACTGAAAGGCCAGGAGAGGAGGGCAGGTGACCCTGAGTCTGCTTCAGTCAGCAGCAACCACGAACCTGAGGCTCTTCAGGAGCTCCATGCTGGAGTGGCTAAACATGGCCACTTTTTGCTTGTCTTGAAATGTAGCTGTCTGCAAAACACCCCAGGAGCCCACAGCAAAGAGCATTCCAAATGCATGTGGTGCCTCCGAGTTTGTCTCAATTTATTCCAGTTACATGGGAGCATGGCGTGATTATACATCTCCTGCTAACTGAAGCCTGTAGCCAGTGTGGTGAGGGTTATGGGGGAAACATGGGGGTGGGAAGAAGCGTTTCCTAGCTCCATCTAATTTAAAGCACCTTTAGCTGAGTGAGGCAGCGAAAAGGATGTGGCTAAAACAAATAAAAATCATTGCAGGATCAAAGCTCATGCACAAATGTATTCCTTCTGGAAGCAACATATTTTCTCCTTCTCATCCCACCCCCCACCCCCACCCCAGTCTCTTCCTCCCACCGGTCCTAGTGATTCCCAGTGGCAAACAGCCAGGATGTCCTTGGCTCCTCAGAGCCCCAGCACCGTCTTGATTCCCATTGACGGGGTGAGGGCACTGCCCCATGGCCGGTTTGAAGGAGATCTGAGGCCGTCCTAATTTTGTGATGGGCGTGAATAAATAGTGTGAAGTGTCACACCAATTAGAGCTTTTTATGAGCAGTTCAAAGACAGGCATGTTGGCGAGGGCTTGTTTGAAGCCCAGAGCCCAGGGACCTGCAGCTTCCACCCCGTGTCCCCAGCATGTGGTGACATACAGTGCCTGGTTGCTGCTGGATGGGATTTTCTGTGAGGATCCCGTTGTGGAGGAAGCTGCAATGCCCCAGATCCTGATGTCGGTGCTGTCATCAGTGTGGCTGATAGAATGCATGCTGCTCACCAGGGCTCTGGCAGAGAGCAGACCTTGCCTGGAGGTCTTGGGTGGCTTAGGCATCGGATGGTTATGATAGCTCAGGTGGGAGCAGGCTGGGGTGGGGCATGTCTGTGCCTGTGATGGGAAGCCATGGGAAGCTATGGGATCTACATTGGTGCAATCCATAGTTCCCCTTTTCTGTCCTGTGCTTTTTCCTTGACCCTACCTGCTGGTGACTCTTCTTGCATAAGTCTCAAGCTGCCCAAGCCCATGTCATCACTCTCTGTCATAGAGAAGACATAACTACTCACCAGCCATTATGTAGCAAATCTTAGGGTAGCACTTTGATTGGCCATACGAGGTCATGTGTCCAGTCTTGGCTCAATATTATGCTCAGAAACATGCAGTCTATGATCGGTTAGGTTGGATCACAGGCTCATCTGAAGCATGGCAAGGCAGTAGGAACTGTGATTATCAGTCCCATCCAAATCATGTGTATCTGAAGTGGGCACTCTTGTCTAGTTACAAGAGGGGCTGCAGGTAGGAAATAGACAGCCATTAAAGGCTGTTATCTTTTTACATTGTTTACCTTGTTCAATGGGAGTGTTAAGCAAGCAATGTTAATATTCTCTGATGAAAAGGGTCCTGGGGCAAGTAGGCTGCGAGACTGCCTCTTGGAATTCCTTAGTGCGTTAGTCACTGGTGGCTCTTGTTTTCAAGAATGTTAGTCCATGGTCAGTTGGCTCGATTGCTGTGGGCTTGTGATGGGGCAGGATGTCATTTTGGTAGGAGCATGGGGTGCTCACACTGTGGTAGCCAGGACACAGAAGGATGGCGAGGAAAGGCCTACAGACAAGACACACGCCTCAGAGTCACACTCTTAGTGATCCATTTCCTCCGGCCAAGCCCTGTGGTCTGAGGGTCCATTCAGCTATGATGCCATCAAAGAATTATTTCATTGATAAAGCTAGAGCCCTCAAGATCTGGTTACCTCTCAAGAGTACCTCGATTGAGCGTTCAACCATTTGTGTCTTGTGTAGGGGTGTGTATTTCTTGATGCTGAGGGTTTCCTACATTTCCTGAGGCTTCTTGTCTTGTGAAATACTAGGAGGGAAAATGAGCCTTTGGAAAAATTTTACTTGATTTGGCCAAACTCTAAAGTTACCTGCCTGGGAGGATTCAGAAAGAGCCTACTGCATGGCTGAGTATCCTGTTTTATGCCCCAGACTGACCCAGGGTGTGGACTTCCTGGTGTCTGGACTCCTGTCTCTCCATCCACAGTGACCATTCATCCCGAGTTCCAGCCTGAGAGCGCACCTAACGGAGATGTACACTCTGCGCCCAGGCATCCCGAGGCTTTCCTCAGCACCACTGTGGTACACAGAGCACCTGCCTGCCGTGGAATATGTCACAGCCTGTCGCTTCCCTTCTAGATTCTTTGATGACAGAGGGCATGGTTCCTTTTCCTTGTGTATTGATTTGCTACCAGCAGCAGCCTGGTCTGGCACTCAGGGCATCATCAGTAATTATCAGACAAAGTCCCTGGAACAAAAAGTGATCGTTTTAGCAGGACGAAAAATCACAACAGTTTAACTAAACTGACCAAAAATATTTTCAGGGTACACCGATCAAAAGTCGGTAAATAGTGGGGCTGGAGAGATGGGTCAGTGGTTAAGAGTACTTGCTCTTCACCCAGAGGACTGGAGTTCAGTTCTCAGCACCCACGTGGCAGTTCTCAACCATCTGTAACCCCAGTTTCAGGGGATCCCTCTTCTGGCCTCTGCTGGCACAAAGCATGAATGTGGTACATAGACATACATGCAGGCAAAAAATTCATACATGTCAAATAAAAAATGAATAAATCTTTAATAAAAAATAAGAAGATGGGGAAATCGTTCATGTTGTTTTGTTTTAGAACAACATACATTCAGAAGGACAGAGACTCTATGAAGATCGTGAAATGCTTATACTTAAAACAACGCTTGCTGTGTCCTCTCAATGCGTTTTAGAGGACAGAAAGAAAAGTAGACAGCACAGCAAAGCATAACACCGTCACACAGAGGGGGCCCTAGGAGGTGTGAGCACAGAAAGGCTAAGTGAGGCCGTGGAAAGAAAGCCCAGTGTGCTAAGGTTGTTCACTGGCTCCCGCTGTACCTGTCGCTTGTACCACACACTGCATCCACACTGTTGTTCTTCTCAGCTCTCGACTTCTCTCAGCTGCAGCATCAGAGACAGGGATGTCTGCCCAGATGTCCCTTCCTCCCCAGCTGCCAGGAGTGGGAAGCATGAGGCATCCATCTGATGGTTCTTTGGGGTCTGCCCCAACATCCACCTTTCATAGGTAGAGGTCATGGCACGACTCCTGTGACTATCTCTGAGTGAGGCCGAAGATGAAGACCAGGCTCCCTCAGTCCAAAGTGGGCACGGAGGCCAGCATGGCCTGTTCTGGAGCTCCCCAGAAAGGAAGCAGCCTGGGCTTGGCCAGGTGCGCGCCAGTTTCACTTCTCCCTCTGCCCAGTCCTGCTGTCCACCCTTCCTATGACCCTTGACCCCCAGCTCAGCTTCTTCTTTTGAAGAGTCCCATGTAGCCGGCCATCTCTCCCCCCAACAGATCCTTCACCTGTGAGGCTCTCCCCCTCCCTCTCCAGGTTCTCTACCCGCGAGGCTGGCCCTCTCTCTCCAGACCCTGTATTTGGGAGGCTCTTTCTCTTCCCAGGTTACAAGCCTGGGATGAAACAGAATATAAGCCTGAAATGCTTTTCTGGAGGTTTCCAGAGAAGAAAGAACATGTGATAATGGATGCTGCTGCCAGGAAGACTTCCTGCTGTGACCACACTATCCTCTTATGGGGTTACTTTAAGGACCATTGTTCTGGGCAAATCCAGCTCAGGAGTCCCTGTGAAAAAGGGACCTGCTGGGATGCTGTCTGCATGCATCTCATGTTGGCTCCATGGGCTAGTCCTTGGGGAGGGCAGCAGACATCCCCAAGAGGAGACCCCCATGATATGCTTACAAAATATGACCCCAGAATTGTTGTCCAATGTGTTGAGCAAATAACATGGTCCAGGCAGCACACCTGGCTCGGGGAGAATAAGAACTTGCTCACAGGGCTCATAGCCTTCCCCAGAGGTAGCTGTCATGTTCCCAACTGGGAGACCTGAGGCTGACAAACTGTCTGGGCGTGAAGAGAAAGTTCCCCATAGGGTAAGTTGGCTCTTGGCCACATAAGCCCTTAGCAATGCAGTTGACTTGAGAGGGTGGTGTCTCCCCTCTGCCGCACGTCTAGTTTTCCAAGGGTGTTACTGGTTTAAAAATAGGCCTGCATTTGGAGAATGGGGGCAGGAAAGAGGCAGCCATTGGGAGGAGTTGTGGGTTGAATGTGGGTGTAGCCAGGGCTGGGCAGTGTCCCTAGAAGCAGGTCATTGTGGAAGGGCAGGTCAGGGTGGTCCTGGCCAGCTTCCTGGCTGAATCAGAGTTCATTAGAGATCAAGGAAATCAGGTTAGTGGTTAGTGTCTCTATTTGTCTTGGCACAGACTCAGCACTAAGTTGTAAGCCGCTTGCGGCTCCCCCTTCTTGCCTTCCTACCTCCTCTGGCCTCTGGCAGACTGGCCTACTGAGATGAATGCTTCTGTTTTGGGGTGCAGAAGTCAGACATATGGCCCGCTCAGTCTCCCGTATCTTGTAAAATGGGCCCTGTGTAGACTAGGACTTCCGACTGAGGTGGGGTCCCTCTACCCATACCTACTGCTTGCCAGGGCTCCATGGCTATGGCAGGGCTCCACTGTAGTGGGGGATGGGGAAGCCGGGACCCCAATTTATGGTTGGGCTGGCATAGATGGCCTGGGGGCCAACTCTGACTACATTCTTTGTGTCAGAGCTGTTCCTTTGATCTTCCCTCCAGGGAAAGCTCCTATACTTGTCCCTTGTCAAGGAGTAAGACCCTTGTATCATCCTAGAGCTCAGGGCAGGAGTCTTGCTTTGTACCTCGCTTGAGGTTGGTCACTTTGCAGGGTCATCAGATCCCTTGAAAGTGTGACCACAGTGTTTCTGGCCGCTAACCCCAGTAATCTATTTTCTCTGTGATCTGTCCTAGCTTCAGGTGACTTGACCACATTTTCCTTAAGAGCCATAAAACTATCATGAAAACAATGGGGATGTGAACTCAGGATGTCCCCACACCCTTAGAGCTAGTCTCAAGCTGAGGACAAAAAGTTGAACACCATCTCAGATTTTGCCCACTGGATAGGTTTCTTCTGGGCTATGGAGACTTACCAAGGAGCTCAGCTCCACTCATCCTGGATCTATCTAAATTAGGTTCCTGGGTATATAAGTGACTGATCATTTTCATTGCCATGATAGAATGCCTGGTGTGAGCAGCTTAGCAAAGGAACGGCTTGTTTTGGCTCGTGTGAGGATGTGGTCTACCCTGGTAGGGAAAGAGGAAGTAGCTTTCTCTGGGTGGTGGGAGTTTGGGGCCATTGACCACGCTGCACCCACAGTGAGGAAGCAGAGGATGAGCGCTGGCCCTCAGCTCACATTTGACATTTTTGCTCCCTCGTTCAGGCTGGCACTGCTGTCTGTGGGACTGTGCCACGCACACTCAGGATGGCTCTCCCTTCCACAATTAAACCTCGCTGGAAGCAGACATGTGTGAAGGTGTGTCTCCTAGGTGATTTCTGGATTTCATCGGGTAGCCAAGGAAGTTTCACCACCACGTGTGGCCGGAGGATCCTGGAGGCACTTTAGGCTGAGGAAGGAGTCTGATGTGGAGGGAGGGGCCTCAGAACTCAGCACTCCAACCCCAGCTTAGTCAAGGGCACTAGGGTACAGAGAGGGCCTTCAGCTCAGGTCCAAGCGTTTACGGTGTAAACCACCAATGCTTTGGGGAATCTGCTCTTGTGTGTGTGTGTGATGGGGAGCATTGTGGGAATCTAATAGATTGATGAGTATCTGAGCAGCCGAGAAGCAAACCAGGCCTCCGGTTAGAAGCCAGTGTTTGCTTAGCCTTGGGGAGACTTAGGTATGAACTTGCCTCACAGTGCTTAAATTCATTGCACTAAGTGGTTTGGGCTTTATATGCTCTGGGGCTCTCGGTCTGAGAAGAAACCTTTTAATAAGTCATTACTAAAACCATTTGCTTTTCAACTGTTTGCATGTACGATTCCTGAAATAGCTCCTTCTTAATTCTCCAGGATATTGATCTTTAGCAGTACTCTTGCCCCGTGGAGGCCCATCACCCCTGTCGTAAAGCTGCTGGGGTGAGCTGAAGGCTTGCGCAGGCACGGAGGGCTGAGGACCCCTCCTCCACCATCAAGGCCCACCCTGGAGGAAGGGGAGAGGCGTTCCTGACTCTTGGCCAAGCGTGTAGGGCCGGGGAGCTGTAAAGCATCCATGTAAAGTTGGAGAGAGAGTTCCTGGAATGTCAGAACTTCCCATGGCGGGGCTGGGAGGGGCCGTGGGGTTTCTCCGGCTGACTGGGGCTAAAACCCATGAGCTCCTACTGCCTTGATAGCTGGCACCTGGTACGTATACCTGGCCTGGCCCAGGGTGGAGTGATGGTCTCTTGTGGTATGACTAGACCTGGACACAGCGTGAGCCCCAGGGCAGGACACATGCGTGTGCTCCCTTCTTCACAAGGTCCTCACGCTCTCAGGATGGGGGGAGATGGGTGTCAGTCTAGTGCAGGTCCTGTCTGGCCATCCAGGTAGCACCCCCTGCTCACTGTGCTGTGTACTTGCTTCCCATCTTTGTCATTGTTCTTAGGAAACAGGCAGAGAGAGGTCATTGCGTCTGCTGTCGGGCATCATAGCTAGGCCTGGAAGCAGGTGACCCCAGAGTAGACCCTGCCTCTGTGGGGTGTTCTTGGGAATCATGGGAGGGTCTGGTGAGCATTGGAAGCACAGAAGAGTCCTGTGCCTGCCACACCCAGGGACCCAGGCTTAGCTGTGATCAGCATTCTCTATTGCTGGCACTGGGGATTGGTGCTCCCAGAACAGGACATAATAAGGTCCCCACTGTGGTTATGTGTTAGGTGTTTTCTTGGTTTCAGACATGGCTGGGAGCTGGGCACAGTGACCAGAGAGGGAGAGGTGGTTGGATTCATCTCCAAAGAGTCCCTTTCTCCTAGAAAAAGGGACAGATATCAACCATATCTTCAAAACTTTGTGTGGCTTTTTTTTTTAAATAGCTGGCCTTTTTGTCTACTTATAATCTATTTTGGAATATGATTTGACGAGGGTTTTTAAAAGTATGTGTGTGGAGGTGGGGGTTGGCGGGTGTATGTATGTAGATGTCTGAGGAGACCACAGGGCCACTTTGGGTGTCATTTTTCAAGTTCACCTTGCTTTTTTAGACAGGGTCTCTCATTGGCCCAGAGCTTGCTAAGTAGACTGACCAGGGAGTCCTAGGAATACAGTGCCCTATCATGCCTGGCTTTTCATGTGTGTTCTGAGGATTGAACTCACCGTCCTCACGCTTGCAAACACGTGACTCACCGTGTTAGATATTTTTGCCCTGAGTGGCCCAGGTGGCGCATGGGATGCGAGAGGCTGCTCCCTCTTTTCCGCATGTATCCATGCTGAAGAGCAGTCTGTTTAGACATGTCTGGAGGCTTGGCACGCCCCCTGTGATGAGAGACTCTTTGGGGCCCAGGAGTGTCCATCTGGGCTTGGGAGATGCTGTGGCCTGCTGAGAGGTGAGAGGGGTCTTTCCCATTGAGGGTTGGGAAGGGACTCCAGGCTCCTTCAGCAATGTCTGAGAGCTCAGCCTTAGAGCAGAGGACCAACCTTCTGTGGTCGGATGGAGCCTCAGCTTCGGGGATGGAGGTATTTGAAGTCTGGGAATTTTGTTTTCTGGCAACTTCAACTTCCTAATGTGTGGGTGGCCTTCCTATACACTTACACATAAAACGCAAACAACCCTTAGCTCTCTTAAAGGGGCAGGGGAGTGAGATGAATGGAGCTGCCTGAGAAGTACCTCTTTCTCCTGGAACATTCCATCTAGCGGGGAAGAAGGTGGCAGGGGGCAACCGTGGATGGGAGGTCTAGATACTGAGACTGGTCAGGATCTGTGGTTGATGTAGGGTGAGAAATGGTGCCCGCTATTCCAGAAAGGAGGATTTGGAGTGTCCTTTTTGGTCTTATTGTCTTGAGGCAATGTTTTGCTGTGCGTCTCAAACTCACAGGAATCCTCCTGCCTCAGCCTTTCTATTGCTGAGATTACAGACATGCACCATCATGTCAGGCTGCAGCATCTTCTTTCACATAGCCTCAGAGAGCCCTGAGGTACCCATGTCCTACTAGGATTGGGTGTCTTCTCCTGGGGCCAAGTGTGTCTCAAAGGACTCGTGAGCTGTGGGACTGGCAGCCCCTGTCTTCCCATGGGTCTTGCTGCTGTGGGAAATGCAGCCCCTTTCTTTCTGGTTTTCCGCCCGCACTGATAGCAATTGACTGTTGCCCCTTATGATTCCCCGCAGAAATGGGAATAGCAGCCCAGAGTCTTAAAACAATGTCCTTTGATCTGAAAATTCCAGGAAATAAAACACCTTTGCAGTTGTGGCGTCCAGACGGGACCTTATTTCCAGAGGGCTTGGAGCTGCTGCCCTGGACCTGCAGGGCTCAGGTACAGTCTGGCTCCCTCCTGCTTGGTTGCCTGACAGTTAGGGGCAGTGAATGAGGCATGCCCTTGTGTCAGTGACTCAGTAGTCCTAACAGGACCCAGGACCAAGCAATAGGCTCTATGGTTCTCCTCTCCTCACTTCTGCCATGACTGAGCTACCCTCCCCTCACGGCAGGCATCTGTGTGATACGTGACTAGTCTGCTAGAACCAGCCATGCAGGGACAACAGGGGACCCAGGGTGCAGGAAGCCTGGATGCTACTCTTGTGCATGGCCAGGAGGAAAGTACCCTGCACCAAGTACCCTGCCCCAGCCTGGCACCTGACTAAATGGCCAGCTGGGTGCATTCATTAAGACTTATGGGCTAAATTAGGTCCCTGCCTACTTCCACATACTCAGATTTAACTTCAAAATGTATATAAGTCTTTAAGTCAAAATGAGGTTATCAGGGTGTACCAATCCAATATGACTGGTGGTGCCCTTATAAAAGTATGAGACAGACACCCCGAGGGATGGGCAAATGAGTACAAGGAGAAGATGGTGTCTACAAGACAAATAAGGAGGCACCAATCCTGAGTCACTGTGGCTGTAGACTTGTGGTCTACAGACCGAGGCTCCATTCTGTTGGCTGGGGGAAGCTGTGGCCGTTCATCTGTGAGGGGCTTCCTCCCAGCAGCTATGCTGAGCTCTGACCAGTGAGGCCTCCCCCCACAACTCCTAGACTTATCACAACATAAAACGTTCATGGAGACTGTCTGGGTGCTGTAACAAACATGACCCACAGGAGTGGCTCTGAGGGGTTGATGATGGTCCTGGCTGGTGCAGTGTGAACCTTTTCATGTTCTCCAATGGCGCTATGAGAAGCTGGATGGGACACTGATGATGAAGCCAATCTGTGTGTCTGGCATCCACTCCGGGTCTCCACTGTGGGGCCTGCTGGGTGTGTCCTTTGTAGGCATGGCGACTTGCTCTGAGGAGTGTCTCTCTGAGGGTTCAACAAGTAAATTGCCTGTTGGCAGGTAGGTTCATGTCCTATGCAGTGAGAACAATATCTTCCCAGGCCACACGTGTTCCAAAAGCAGCTATTTATTTTTGTGGTGCCTCCACAAAGATGCATTTTCTGTCTGTTGCCCTGCAATGAAAGGCTTCCAAGTGTACACAGTATTTTCTCATGCCCAAGCTTCCTTAGGAACCAAGGCTCTGTAGATCCTGAAACCAGAAACACAGTCCAGTGTCCGGAAGATAGACTCAGCCACAGAAACTCTGTCGTTCAGGGCTCGTTTCCGTCTCTCTGGGCTAAGTTGAGAAGTGGCTGGACTGTCGGGCCTCTGTCTGGCATGGGTAGGCACATGTCAAATCCAGTTCTCCAGGTCTCTGCTGGCCTTCGTGACTAGCTGGTGTTGACCAGGCTTCATTACAACCCTGTGGGTATCTGGAGTGCTTGAAGCCTGAGTATCCAGACTCTGCCTCCCCACGTGGAACAAGACAGGGCTAAGTGGGACCAAGATACAGCTGAGCCCTGAAGACTTGGAAGTACCCATCAAGGTGAAGGCAGGGGGCTGCTCATTATGGAAAGATACAGGCAACTGACCCTTCACCCACCACCACAAGGAGTCAATCCCAGGGAGGACCTGCAGCTGGAGAGAGAGGGTAAAGGATGGGCATAGCACCATACCCTCTGTTCTGCCCCACCCTAACCCCAACCCTAACTCTAATCCTGCTGGGTAAGGACCCTGGTCTGATGTAGTCTTTTGGAAGGCCTCCCTGCATGAGAAGTTCAAGTTGTTACTTAGATTAGAGACCCTTGCCTCCAAGAGGAAAGAGGGCAAGGGGCGGCTGTGCTCAGCCCTCACCGTCCAGGGCTCTCAGGACCTAGTGGCTCCTGAAGCTCCAGGCAGGATGCTGTCTGGAGCCTGTGGCTGGTGATTCCATAGTCTGGGACCTCTTTGGCTACCCATCTCTGGAAGCAGAGAGCCTCCTGGCATCCCGGGGATCCCTGGGACTTGCCCTTCTCAGTGTGCTTTGTCCCCATGGGCACAGATGTGGACCAAAAACCTTCTGTGCTCTAGAAAGTATCATGGCATGGCATACAAATGTGGAACTCTGCTCACAGGAGGGGCTTCCAGAAGAGTAATTAAACCTCAGGGTCCTCTCCTGGCTTGTAGTGTGTCACAGCCATGGCTGGCTTGTCTGTGTCAGGGGAAGAACCCTCTGATCCACACTTGTGCCACAGAGAGTCTATGGCTGTTTTGAACAAGGGCTGACCAGTGGCAGGCGAGGTGGGTAGTTACCCTTTACCCAGGTTATATGGTTCCGAGGTCCTGACTTAGGTGTCCCCACAGCACTGCCAGTCAATGTCAACCACGAAACACTCTCTGGGCTGCTCTTTTCCTTCTGAACCTCCCCTCCTCTCCTCTGTGATTTTGTCCTCATCAAGCCAGCCCCATGAGCTCTGCTTCAGTCTCTGTTGACAGTGGGACACTGGGGCAGCAGTACCATGCCCACAGGCCGCTCTGCCTGGTTCCAGGTGTCCTATCTGCGTTGAGGTCCCGGAGCTCACCTATTCATTAGAGCCAGCTATTGTCTTTCTGTCCCACCCTCTATTAGGAGCTACCATGGGACCGAGGGACCCTGCGACTCATTTCTGCATTTTTAATTCTTCTCTTTGCTTTTCACCATTATTAAATTACAAAACACATTCTTCACAGTTTTCACAAAGTAGAAAAGTTGAAATCAAACAGACTTTGGAGTCACAAAGATTTACCTGTAACCCCCATAGCTTCTTCGCTGTGTGGCGCGACATAAGTCACTTGGCCTCTCTGAGTGTGTGGTTACATGTATGTGCACTTGAATGTGGAGCAGTGGACATCCTTGGCTGTTGTTTCTCAGGTGCTGCCCATCCTGTCATTTTGAGAAGGTCAGAATTGGACACTGGATTCCCTGGGACTGGAGTTTCAGAGAGTTGCGAAGCTGCCACGTGGATGCTGGGAATCAAACCTGGGGCTTCTGCAAGAGCAACAGGTGCTCTGAGCTGCTGCGCCACCTCTCCAGCCCTTTCTGGGCATTTCAGAAGGAAGAAAAATGACCTGCCTGCTGGCACAGCTGCGAGGACTAAATTGGATAATATGTTCGAGGTGCCTGGCCCAGGATGTGGCAATTCAATTGGATGGCTATGGGCATGGCAGACATGCCAGAAGTACTGAGCTCAGAGGGAGCACTGGGGAACTAAGCCCAAGTACTTGGGTTCTATCTGAGTCTTTGGGGAATGCCACCAGGTGAGAGCCGTTAGGCCTTCTGGACGATGTTTTTTCTAAGCAGAAACAATGTGTGAGATGGGAGAAAGAACACTCTAGAAAAAGCAAGAGACTCCTGCTCCTACCATGACTGGCACAGGCCAGTGCTTCTGAGCCTGCCCCGCCCCTAACTTCTCCTCTGACCGCTCACGCTCTGGCCCACTGAGAGGAAGGCAGGGTAGTTGTAAAACTCGCTTTTTGGAAAGCTAAGAATTATGGGGAATGACATTAATTTAAAAGCTTTTAAGGAGCCAGTTCACCTGTGAAAGCGCTCCCTGGGCGACAGCCTTCCTGTGCGGAAAGCTGCCCGGCCTTTAAAAGGATTTTAATTGATGTTGCTGAGAAACACACGGATGGCATTTAAGGCTGAAGTGAGGGAGCAAAGGCAGCAGCCAGGAATTTTACGGTGTGAAGCTAGTTCTCTTAAAGACGGCTGAACAGATCCCATGCGTTTAGCCCCAGGCCACAGCCAGAAATAGGCAGGGGATGCTGCTGGCCTCATCCCCACCCTCAGGATGGAGTGATTGCCTCCACCAGGACCTCTGCTGTTGGATTTCGGTGGTCTTTTGAGAGCTCCTCTTCTCACCTTGCTGGGTGACAACCCTCTTACTGCCTGCCCAGCCCGCTGTGACCTGAACTTAAACTCGACTCTCCTTGAACAGATGCCCAAGCTTGAGGGGTGCGTGGGAAAGTGGGGGAAGGCCAACTGGGCAGGTGCCCTGGACTGAGCTACTTTAGCAGGGAGCCCAGACCGCTGCTGCTGGCTGTCTGGGTTAAAGATGATGGCACTGTGTCGTCAGGCAGCAGTGTCTCCCGAGACAGACGTGACAGCTCTGTCCCCTGCTGCCTTGGACCCTCTCTCATGAGCACCCTTCACCCAACCTTTCACACTTGGAAGCTCTCTGAAGGCCATACCTCCATCTTCCTAACATTGTATTTGGATCCCCTTATTCAGCCTTGCTATTCCATGTCCTTGCCTAGCATGGCTGTCCATCAACACGCTGCCTGGTATCACAGAGAGGTCAGGGTGTGAGGATGTGTGTATGGTCTGGAGCAGGAACCATCCATGTCTACAGCTCCTCAGGCTGACCAGGAGACTGCTGGTCTCTGACCAGGAAAAGGCCTGCATTTCTGTCCCCTGAATCATTGACTCTCATTACTTTTGGACACTCTAGATTTTTCTTTCATGGACAGTCTCCTTCTTATACTGGTAGATATGCTGTCTTCTTACAGTCTGGAGAAAGTGTGTGTGTGTGTGTGTGTGTGTGTGTGTGTGTGTGTGTGTGTGTGTGGGAGAGAGAGAGAGAGAGAGAGAGAGAGAGAGAGAGAGAGAGAGAGAGAGAGAGAGAGAGAGAGAGAGAGAGAGAGAGAGAGAGAGAGAGAGAATAGGCAGCAGCCTCCAAACTCTAGTCCTTCTTCCTGCCATGAGGCACCGCGGTTGGAGGCTGGTTGCCCAAGGAACCAATAGGTACCCAAAGTCCAGGTCTCCGGCCCCTGGCACAGGAGCAGGTGGACTCCTTGCTGGGATAGTAACTTCTCACTCTCTCTGCTACCTTGGCCAAGGCTTCCCCGCTTAACATTCCCAAGGTTCCTCCCCGATCTTCTCCTGAAGTCACACCCAGTCTTCTCCAGGCCTGGGCGTCTGGAAAGCAGTTTCATCTGGAGCCTCTTTACTTCCCTGGAGTCTCACTACAGTGCTGAGGAGAAGGTCCTTTCCCGTGGACCTGTTTTTTATTCAGAAAAAGCTCAAGGCGGGGTGAAGTTTGGAAGTGGAGTCACCAAGACTTAGAGGGCCTCACTTTCCCATCTCACAGCAGAGAAGGGCTGCCTGGAGTCTTTCCTGCAATGTGGTTCCCTTTCCTAACCCCTTCAGGGTCAATGTCCAGCTGTCACAGGAGCACTAAGTCTCTGCTTGTCTGAGGGGGCGCCAGGTGACTGTGGGGCGGGTCTGCACCAGCCGAGAAGCGGGAGTGAGGAAGACGGTGCACAGGCTTGCTGTGTGGTTTTTTTCTCCTCATCCCCCCTCTTAGGGAAGTCCTTGCTACTCAGCCACAGTAACCCTAATTAATATCCTTAGTCAGCTGGGACAGTTCTCCTCATGCGAGTTCCTCACTCAACTTTTGAAATCAACCAAATGAGGTAGAACATGGAGGAAACCCTATTGGCCACATTCAAAGACTAAATTGTATCTCAGGGAAGTAGATTTGGGAAGGGCAGGCTGGAGTATGAGAGGCATCTCCTGCCCTCCCAGCTTGATAAACACGGGTCGACTGGGAGACAGGGAAGGGATTTGGCAAAAACCAATGTATCAAGATGGTAAATTGGATAGGCAAACTCCTATGACAGGGAGTCTTCCAGAGGGGCTTCCAGGCTTCTTTGGAAGGCTAGATGGGATGCAGAGACCAGCTTAGGACCCTCAGTAGACCCCATGATCAGCCTCCAAAATGGTGGAAAGGCCCGGGGGATGACTGGACGTGAGGAGGCACCTCCTTGGGGAACTCAGGGCTTGGCAACAGCACTCCTGAGGACTCTTGGGAGCCCTGTCTTCTCTGTGACAGTGTGTGGGAGAGTTCCAGGGTATGGTCTTCCTCTGAGAAATGCTGTATTCCCAGAATGCTTTGGGGTAGACAAAGAGAACTTGTGCTGTAAGAGACCAGCATGAGGCCAAATAAGATCCTGTCCAGGACTACTTCAGCAGAAGGGACTGAGGATGGAGCCACCAGCCTAGGACTGAGGGGGAGAGGACACTCCATGCCTTTGGGGACATCACTTTCTCTTCTCTCCCAGTCAATGGTGGGAGTTAGTTCTTTACTTCTACCATGTAGGTCTGGGGGATCGAACTCAGATTCTTAGGCTTGGCAGCAAGCTCCTTCACTGACTGAACCATCACACCAGCTCTTACATTTTGAGATAGGATGCGATTCCATTTCCCATAAAGAAAACGTGTTAGTTGGTTTTTTCTGTCAACTGAAAAAAAAAAAAAACTTTGACTCTTAGCCTGCATCCATGTCCGTGTGGCTCTGTTGCTTCTGAGTTCCTGTGTGGTAAGGCAGAACATCACAGCGAAACACACGGAGAAGCAGAGGTAGAGAGAATTGTCTGCAGCCAATTGTCTCTGACGAGGCCCCACCTCCTAATATTTTCCCGTTTTAAAAGTAGGTTCATTTCCCAACAGTTTTAGGCTCACACCGGTGATGAACAGTTGTGCCTGGGAAGTCCAGGTACTTCCTGTCGGCCTCCTCCAGTCTTGTCCGTTCCCTCAGGTCATCTTTCATGCCACTTAGTCCAGGAATCAGTGTGGTATGAAATTCACAGACCCAAAGAGAGGTGGTTTATTTGCATGGTCGCTTCTCAGAGCCTGCTGTCCTTGGTCCTTGATTTCCTCTTCTCCCTTTTGGGTCTCCTCTGAGCGAATCTTAGTCTTCGTCTGGCTGGAAGCTCTCTCTCTGGAGGGTGCAAAGGCAGTCATTGCAGTATTTACATGGATTTATTTACTATTATTATTTGCAGACTCAATCCATCAGGCTTGTGGCCTTCCAAGACCTTCCTTACCAAGAACAGGCAGTCTGGTGTGTATCTGGGATTTCTTTCTCTGCTCACTCCCGTTAGAGACACAAAGGAATCCGCTAGCTTTTCCTGTGAGCGGCTGACGTGTGAAAACCTCACAAAACTGTGAGGGCTGGGGCTGGAGAGATGGCTCAGCAGTAGGGAGAGCTGGCTGGCCTTGCAGAGGACCCAGGTTTGACTCGCAGTGGCCATGTGGAGGTACACAACCATCTTAACCCCAGCTCCAGGGGACCCAGTACCCTCCTCTGAACCCATGGACACTGCACACCCCCAGTGCACTTAGGTACACAGGCGTGAAACTCACACACATAAAATGAAGATACAGAAAATCTTAAAACGTCAGCACTCCTGCTGGATAGCCTTGAGTTTCTGCTCTCAAGCTTGTCCGCACAGACGTGGCAGCACTGTGTCAGCTCTGGGGCAGATTTCCCTGGTTTGGCATCAAAACCCATAGATCACCCTGCCTGTAAGTTTGATTCTTTCCACCCATCTTTCCCTCTCTAGTTTTGGGAGCAGAGGCTTGCTCAACGGTCCCTTACTTTGCTGAACATTTGTTGATTTTTCCCATTTGTTCAGATTTTTTCTTAATAGGATAAAGTTGACCCCTAAGCTCTTTAAACATTTACGCGGTGGGGGGAGGGCAGATAGGACTTACACTCTATGTAAAGAGAGATGAGCATTATGGATAAAGATGCCCATGGCGGTGATGTAGAATGTTCTAGAAGGAGCGAGGATGCTGATGGTAGGAGGAAGTGTGCATAAGTTAGGCTCAGTGAAGACAGTTTAAAAGGGGTTGAAGCAATCATGGAAGGGCGTGACTTGAGCTTGTAAACATGCTCCAAACGTTTTATAGATTTTAAATTTTCGATAATATAAATATTTGTTGCATTTATGCTTAGTGGAAGGCCCACTGAGTCTCCCTGCCTCTCCCTCAGGTCCCCACTTGTGGCTTCGTATGACCCAGGCTTGGCTTGGACGTCTTAGCTGGGCTGAGGTGCCCTGGGGAGGACTCCCTAGATTCCCAGCCCAGCCATCTGTGGCTGGTGGTCGATTTCTCAGTCGAGCCCACTTGCCTGGGTCATCACAGCCTCTGAGGCTGCCAGGGATAACTTCTGGCTATCCGATTTAGCTTGGCAGACTTCCTTATTTCCTGCACCCGTCCCATCAGCCTAGACTTCTCTTGGAACCAGGGCATTTTACCCTCTTCCAACATGGTTCAGAAACAGCCAGAGGTTGGGTCTCAGAATGAATGGGAAGCCACAAGAATCTTTCAGGAAAGACAAACAGGCATCGGAGACTCTGATCTTTGAGTGACTCCCAGGAAAGAAACAAGTATGGGGTACCCGGGTGGGTTAGGGGAGGCCTCCAGGCTGTGTGCACCGATTGACACCCTTCCCTCCCTGTGTGCATCCGAGACACTGCAGCAGTGTTCCTGCCTCCACAGCGTGCTCCCCAGCTGGAGTGGGATCAGCGGGGGAAACCTGTCTGTGGCTGCCTCTTTTCAGCCCAAGTACGGTCGATGCAGACCAGCTTGGATCTTGGAGCCTCGAGAGCTGTCCACACTAATCCTTTCAAACATGAAAAGCCGGCATGCTGGCCTCTGGCTTGCATCTTGGAGCTTTGAACTAGCAATTCGCCCGCCAAAAACGTGTTCTGAATGGCTGTTTTGCGTGGCAGGGGAGAGCTCTTGCAGGCTCAGAGTCTAGATCACTACCAGAAAATGGGAAGCGCCTGGTGATTTTGGAAGTAAATCCTTCCAGACTTAATTTTCAGGATCATGTGACTTCCCAAACTACAAAGAGCTCATTTTAGCTGTTGAGTGTGGAGCAGGCAGCAAGAAGCACGTCCTCTACCAGCTTCAGCTGGCCTGAGAGTGTAATGTGGGAGGAGGGCTAGGACCGAGGGCTCATTTGGGAGAAGGGCTCCCCTGGGGAAAGAGGATGGAGAGACAAGGTCTGGACTGGGTCTTGTGACGCTGGAGCTCTGGGACTCTTGGAGGAACTGTGGGTCCTGAGGGACTTGAAGGCAGGGCTGGGGTGTCTGTGTTCTGACTACACCCTTCAGTGGCCCTGGTTGCTAATCTCTGGTACTTTCTGGGCTACTCGACAGGGAGCCAAGAAACATGAGCAAACGCTCCGAGACAGGAAAGGGGGGAGAAAGAGTACAGAGGTGGACACGCACAGGGACTGTTCAAGGGTGCTGTGTAGGGCATATGTGTGTGGGGAACATTCCTGTGTTCCCCGAAATAAAAGGCTGGAGACGCAGCAGGAAGCAGTCTTGTGTTACCTGATTCTGAGCTCATGTCCAGTATACAGCACCAGGCCCTCCTCAGGCTGTGTCCTCGGGGCTGGGGAACAGCATACGGTAAGGCGTCGGAGACTCCCCTCCCCAGAGCTTCCATCAGGAAAAGAATAAATACGGGATACAGAATTTGAGGTGGCAGCAAGAGCAATAGGGAAATAGAAAACCAGGCAGCTTTAGGTCAGAGAAGGGGAACTCAGTCTTTGAGTCAGAACTTGATAATCGCATCACAAGCCCCTTCTAGGGTCACTTGGGTAACAGCTGTTGGTCATGAGGACATTTCCTGGATAGCTCAATGCCACCTGCCTGTGGAGGCCTTGCGCAGAGCGTATCCCATCCAGGACGTGGACCACCTTGAGGGTTCTTTACTTATTTGTTCCTTCTCTGGTACCTTATCAGAACCAAGAAGTCAGCATGCAGCTGGTCACGAGTGGTCAAGTCAGATGTGGAGCTCTGCGAGACAGAGGAGGGAGATGTCCACTGGGTGGCGCTCTTCAGCCCATCCCTGCAGCTTAAGTTTCTATCTTCCCTTGGCAAACACACTGTGTTCTCTGCAGCACTTCAGAAGTGGTGGGACACTGGTGGCCTTGAACTCCAGGGAGGGCAGGCAGGGAGATCGGGATGAACGATTGGGTGGTAAGACTTTGAACTTGCTCACTATGGGTCTCAGCTGAACCGTCAGGTAGAGGGGTACCAGGAGACCGGAGCCAGATGACTGGGGTCCTCAAAGTTGCTTCCCTGCACATGGGGAATGGTGAGGACACGGGGAATAGGGTGGGGGACGGGGACACAACAGATCTTGCTTGTTAGCTCCCACCCAGCTGGATGCAGGAGACAAAAGCTGGCTTCTGGAGGGCTATAGTCCTTTGGCTTCTAGGGATTGGCTTGTTCCCCGACCCTTTTGACTCTGCCATGCACTGCACACTACTCAGACTGGGCCTGGCTTTCCTCTGCAGGCCCTGCTCTTCCAGGCACCCCGAGTTTGGAAGGGAAGGCAGCCTTCCTTGGCTGTGGAGTGGAAAGAGATGCATAGGAGCAAAGCCAGAGTCCTCAGCTCCAGGGAGCACATCTCCACCTTCCTCTTGGTGCCTCAATTTCCCTGTCTGCTCATGTGGGTGGGGTGGCGGCATTTCTGCTTTTTCCCAGTCTGTCTCTATCAAAGGTGCAATAACACTGCACACAGAAAGCTTTGGAAGTTATGGGGAGTTTACAAAGCCTTCCCCAGTCTTCCTGAAACTGAGACAGCTTAGACAGGAAGTGGGAGGTGTCTGCTTCACCCAGTTCTTTGACGATTAAACATGACAGCCCGTGGGACAGAAGTGACACAGCACAGGTGCTTAGGTAGTATCAGTTATAACAATGCTTCAAACGTTGTCACATCTTCAAGACGGTGTTTGGTGTGTAAAATCTAACTATTGTACTCATAGAAGAAAAGCATAAAATTCACATTTAAGCAAAAATTAAAAATTACATCAAACACAAGATAACATTCGTCCTAGTTCATTTCAGATATTGTTTATTTATAAAATAGCACATACTTATTTTTGCAAAAATCAGATCAACACATATATCTGCATCATTATTTTTAACATATACCCAGAATCTAACTCTTTATTATCATATATTTAACTTTTTTTAAAAAGCACCTTTCTGGCCTGTTCTGGGGATAACCTTAGCATACTCACCTATATACCTATAATCTTAGCATACTCACTAAGCCAGGAGGATCAGGCATTCAAGGGCAGCCTGAGCTACAAAACAAGACTGTTTCTCAAAACAAACCAAGGAAAAAAAATTCTGACAGGAACAAGTGCGGCTAAATCTCTACAGCCCAATCCTGTGAAAAACCAAGCAAGAAGCAGAAACATTAGGTCAAATGATTTGCTTATTTTATATGTTGTACATATGCAAACCATAAAATCTACCCAACGTCCATGGCCCGGAGATGTTAGTTAGGTCTCCACCCTCCAAGAAACCGTCCTTACTCTTCATGCATCTTCCCTCAATCTCCAGCCACAGAATTCTTTGTCCTGTAATTCGGAGTCTTTGAACCTGTTGGGCAATATCTTCCTCCTCCTCCTCCTGCAGCCTAGCCCTCCCCAGCCACCCTTGGGTTTTCTTTATGGATTGACTGCACTGCAGACTCAACTTGAGAAACATCTTGTAGCAATCGCTTGTGCGGATGGCTTCATTGAGCACAATGCCCTCTGTTAGATTAGATTCTGTTAGAGTCTGTCACCATGTTCTTTTAAAGGCCGAGTAACATTCAATCACGCTTGGCTACCACAAAGCTTATCCATTCGTTGTCAATGGACACATGGGTCATATCTCTTTCTGCTGTTGGCGACAATGTTACTGTGCCCTCAAAGCCCCGCTCTGTCCTTTGGGTGCATGTCTAGAAGCAGGGTTGCATCCTGGTCAACACTGGATGCTTTCTTTATTTTGATAAGTAGCTCCCTAATGTGTACAGTGGCAGGCATGGATAGTTTTTCTTTCTTTAAAAAATACGAATTGTCAAAATAACACAGCAGAGATGACACACTGTGCACTCTTACCAACAATTTTGAGTAGAGGTGCCAGATTTATTATTATTGTTGTTTTCATTTTTATTTTATGTGTATGAGTGTTTCCCTGTATGTCTGTGCACCATGTGTGTACCCGGTGCCTGTGGGTCCCCTGGATCTGCAGTTTCAGATAGTTTTGAGCTGCCGTGTGGGTGCTGGGAAGCATACCTGGGTCTTCTGGAAGAATAGCCGCTGCTCTTAACTGCTTAATCCCCTGTCCAGCACCACATTTGCCAGATTTAAATGCAGGCGGGGGGGGGTGTAGAGGAGAGAGATATGAAGAAGATGGCACCTATTCCAGACAAGTAGTTACAACTGTGTTGTATTGCTCAAAGGACTTAATATACAAGGGTTAAAGATTAAGCAAAAAGTGAAAGGACCCAACCAATCCTGTCTAGAAAGATAGATAATAAAAACTGCAGAATGTGACAAACAGATTTGACCAACAGGTTCTTCCTTTCCCAGCTAGGCAGGAGGATAGCAATTAAGGACCAGTGGCAGTCTTCTAGCCAGATGGTTATCAGAACCGGTGGTTACCAGAACCGGTAGCAGCAAATGATTATCTATCGATGGAGAGGGATAGGCAGGATGTTGGGTATCACGTAGCCTGCTGAATGTCACGTACTCAGGGATGGGCTGAACTACGCAAATTTTGTTCTGGGTTGAACTCTGGCTTGTATGTCTGGACCAATCCCGATTGTTCTCGTACCTCATATTATAATTCATGGAAAACTTGTGATTTTGTCTATAAAAGCTTGCTTGCCTGGATACTCGGGGTGCTTAGCTATCCCTAAGCTTTGCACCCGATTGCAATCGTGAAATAAACCACCTCATGCGTTTGCATCTGATGGCCTGGTTATTGAGTCTGGGGGCTTCTTGGCGTTGAGACCATTTTTCAGGTCTTTCAAAAGTTATATAAATTTTAAGTAAAAAAATGTATGATCTGGTTTATTTGGTTTTCTTATCTTAAAGGATTTCCTTCTGCAAGCAACATTGCCAGGGGGTTTTACGAGGTGTGCTCTTTAGATGTAGGGGTGAGAGAGGAGTGCTAACAGGGCTGAGTTCAAGGTTCCAGCCACTCTGGCCCTCAGGCAGAACTGCTTGTTTTTAACACCCTGAAGGACATGCTGAAAGACCTGGGAAGACAAGCCCTCTCTGTATCGCTGTTGGGACTCCCAATACTTCCCTGTGATGTGCTCCCCCCCAACGTCATTTTTACATATTATTTTATTTTTAATTAGCATACGAAGTGGCAGGTTTCCTCAAGGCATTTTCACGTGTGTGTGTGCCCCACTCTTCACCTACAACTTTCTCATTACCTGTGAATAACATCAATTATTTATCATTTTTTAGTTCTTTGAGATTATAGTATAATTGCCTCTTGACACCTTGACGCCTTGATTTTTTCCCCATCTTTCTATCCTGTTTATGATCAGAGGCTTGTAGAAACCGCATCCTGTCAGTCTCCTGAGGCTTGGTGTTCCCCAGTTCAGCGCCCAGTGATGCTAGGAACAGTTGTCTCCACAGCCAGTGGGAGCCGGTGCACTTGGCTACTTTGCCGGGACTGACGCTTCTTGTGGTTGAAGCGTGTGGAGGAAGCTTCTCACTGTTGGGTGGTGTGATGGAGTCATTGCCAACTTGACACACCTTCAATTATCTGTAAGGAGACTCTCAGTGAGGGACTGTCTAGATCAGATCAGCCTGTGCAGGTGTCTGGGGGATTGTCTTGATGGTTTTAAGACAGGGGTTCTCAACCTGTAGGTGGCAACCCTTCTGGGGGTCAATGACCCTTCCACAGGGGTCGCCTAAGACTATCAGAAAACACAGATATTTACATTACCATTCCCAACAGTAGCAAAATTACAGTTATGAACTAGATATGATTTAATGGGTGGGGGTCACCACAACATGAGGAACTGGATTAAAGGGTCACAGTGTTAGGAAGGCTGAGGACACTGCCTAAGGGATGTGGAAAGATGCCACCTAAAAGTGGGCAGCACCAATCCCCGGTTTGGGATTCTGGTCTGCATGAGCAGAGGACGCTCACTGGGCACAAGCATGCATATGGTAGCTTCTTTCTGCTCCTGCCTGTGGAGGTCATGTGACCAGCTCTCAAGCTCCTGTCCCTCTGACTTCCCAATAGGGATGGACTGTACCCTGGAACTGTAAGCGAAACTAAATCCCTTCTCCTCTAAGTTGCTTTTTGTCAGGGCGCTTTATTATAGCAGCAGAAATGAAACCAGGACGGGTGGTCCCAGCATGCCTATTACATATGGTGCCTGGGTTACGCAGCTTTGACCATCAGTTTTCTCCAGGCAGGCTTTTCTTTTGTACTGGGACCTCATACCTGCTAGGCAAATACTCTACTATGAGCTGTTAAATTATGGTGTGTGTGTGTGTGTGTGTGTGTGTGTGTGTGTGTGTGTGCGCGCGCACATGTGTGCAGGTATACCCTGCTGTCTGACCATGAGTCATTGATATCTGAGAACACAAAGGAGGATGAAGTGGGGTGGACATGGTTCCTGGGGTGCTTACTTTAAAGAAAGAGAGACTGAGGCCCAGAGAGGGCACTTGCAGGTCAACTGCCCGGGGCAGCCGCTTTCTTTATCACCTGGCTCTGACCACGAGGTGGATGCCCACTGGTGTCTTGCTCCCCTCTGGGTGACTGGCAGCAAACTTATTCTGGGCAACTGCCTCACAGGCATGAGGTGTGCAGCTCCAGATGACAGCCTTTGGGCCCTACAGGGGACAGGCTTCCCGGTCCGTTTTGTTCACCATACCTGTCTCCAGTAAGCAGTGAATCCTGTTTTAAAGATTCACGCTTTCAACAAAATGGTGTGTATATCATCCAATAGACAAATGACCATTTTAATACAGTGAGAAGAACTCAGAACACCGTACAAGGTTGAGAAATTCCACTTTCAGCTGATCCAGGATCCCTCGAGACGTTTCCTGTTGTAATGAGAGCTGATCCCTTCCACAAGGGAACTGCCCCTGCTCCTTCCACACCTAGAAAGGTACTGTTGGCCTAAGAGAGCAACAGTGCCTGTCTCTGCTCCCCCTTCCTCACAGGTATGGGTTCGAGGCTGAGTGGGGTGTAGATAGAGTGCTGGACTCTCCTAGGGGCAAAGTGAGGGCTCTTGAGGAACCCCACTGCTTCTTGTCCTCACTCCCAGACTCCTAACTGTGAACTTTCTCATTAAAAGAACAAGGCCCCGTCAAGCGGTGATGGCGCACGCCTTTAATCCCAGTACTTGGAAGGCAGAGGCAGGTGGATCTCAGTGAGTTCGAGGCCAGCCTGGTGTACAAAGCAAGTTCTAAAACAGCCAGGACTGTTACACAGAGAAACTGTTTCTCGGAAAACCAATAAACGAATGAATGAATGAATGAATGAATGAATGAATGAATGGACAAGGCTCACAGTTGTCAGAGAAACCCTGTCTCTTTCCCCTTTAAAATGCAGATAGAGGCTGGAGGCATATCCTGCTGACCCAGGCCAGGGAGGCAGGGCCTCTCTTGGTGTAGCTGTCTGTCCCCAGGACCCCTGCTAGTCCTACAGTGGGAGTTGCAGTGGAGAGGCGTTCATGTTCCCTTTTACATGGGCACTCTTAGCCTGGCCTCCTGGTGAGAATGGTGCCTTTCCCAAGGCAGGCGAAACCCAGGCAGGCTGGGGGGGGGGCTAGTTATAAAAACTCCCCAATGCCAGAGCCTGTGAACGGCCCGTTCCCTCCATGTGCAGGAATGCATTTGCAGCATAGCTCATCACTTTGAAGATGAGTCCAAACTTTTATTCACATTTATTGACAGGAAGTTGTTTTTCAAAGCTGCAGGCGGCAGGTGGGCTGCGTGCCAATCGGCTCCTGCACCTTCTTGAGCTGGCGTGCACGGGGGACCATAAATTGCACCCCCATCTCTCTTCTTTTTCCTGCAAATTTGCCCAGAGGTTGAACATTACTTTTTCCGTTCATAAAGTTTCTTCCTTTTACAATTTTTTTTGTCTTTCTAATAGAGAAAATCATTTATTGGGAGTGCAAAGGCTCCCTTTTTCATTTTTCCCTCTGAAATTCTTCAAAAATGTTTGGCGTTGTCCACACTCTCTTCCCTGCCCCTTACTGAGCGGATGTTCTCGGCAAATGTAACCCTCCCAACCCCTCCAGCAGAGCAGCCCCCCCGGGCTGTCTGCCATAGTCCTCAGATGGATGTAGGGGGCAGCTAGGCTCTGCAGTGCACAGGCCTGGGGCATGCTGGGAGACTGGAGCCTCTCTAAGCTCATTCTGAGTCCTGGGTTCTCTTTCCCAGATACTTCTCTGGGAACCTGTGAGTTGCTGGGAAACTCCAGGCATTTCCTGGTGCCTCTCACCTGCAGACTTGCCCTGTGAGGCCAACCTTAGTATCTGGTCCCAGGTGGGGCAGATCCTTCTATCCCCTGATCATGTCTGCCAGGGAACTTCTCTCCTTCAATAGGATCCTCCTCCTAGCCCTGGGCTTCTCACCTCAAATGGGGCACTGGTTTCTGAGAGTGTAGAATTCCTCTTTTCCATCTGCTCAGCCACACCTGTTTGCAGCCTGTTGCTGGGTGAGAGCCACCTGCTGGCAGGTAGTGGCCTTTTATGAGCTCATGTCTAAGAAGTGATTGCAGGACCTCTCTACTGTCTGAAACGCCAGTAGACCAGGCATGACTGCTGTTGGCTGCTGGGATCTCTGGGCCACTCTGTACGTCACAGGTTCTTGGGATCTATTAGGGGCCTTCTGGTCTACAACTGGCTGCTCTTGGAGTTGACTTTGCTCTTCCTCTCTTTCCCAAGTCACAACTTCTTTGCCCTGGTTACAGTCACCTTGGTGGCTTTCTGACTCGCCACTGTCCCTTATCTCTCCCATGCTTGTGTGGGCTTAGATACTGCCAGTTTCCAGGAGGGTGGGAGTGTGTGAGTTTCTTCTAGGTTTGTAGACAGGCTGGGCTCTGTCATCTGCATGCTCAGAAGGCCAGGTGGTGTGTGGAGTCCACATGAACATCATGGAATAGCTAGGTGGGGTGCGTAGTGATGGCTGCAGGCCTGCATGCCCCATGGTGAAACTCCTTGGAGGGTTTTGATTTTGTCTATTGAGGAGCCAATCTGCCTTATTATTTTGTTTTGTGTGTGTGCATATTAATATATATTTTTATTTTTAGTTACGTGTATCTGTGTTGAGTATGTGCATATGTGTATGCCATTGCTTTCTGAAGCTGTGAGAAGTTCCTGAATCTCCTGGAGCTGGAGATGCAAGTACTTGAGAGCTGTCCGATGTGGGTGCTGGTCACTGAACTCAGGTCCTCTGCAACAGCAATGCTTGCTCTTAACCACTGAGCCATCCTCCAGTACTTGCTTTAGATTTTCTCACCTCCACGAGGGCCCAAATTCCCAAATAAGCAGTCTTTTGTGCCATCTTAGGTCTAAAATTTGCACTGGCTTGCTCTGTGCTGGGCTGGGGAGGAGGGACAGAGTTGTGTGTGAGGGAGTCAGAAGGCTAATGGATCTGATGTGGAAGAAATAATGAGGGCTGTGGTCAGCCCTGGTATAAAAGAGCTTGGGAGTGTGTGCAAGGGGTCCGGGTCAGTGTGAGGAGGGAAGGTCCGCTTCCCTTTGAGATCAGTGTGAGAATCTGCGTTGTGTGCTGCTCCTAAGATGTCACTGGAGTAGTGAGGTGAGCTCTCCAGTGTAGGAACAGGCTGCCCTTGAATCTCACCTCTCCTTGTGGTTCTGTGAGCTCTGTGCTCTCTGAGCAAGAGCACGGAAGGCCCCAGTAGGCTCAGATTGCCTGCAAGTCACGTACTGGAGAGGAGGTGCCCCCCCCCATGGATGCTAGAGGCTAGTCATGCTTAATCATCTACCTGAGTTTTTGTGTCTTATTGGTGTCTCTCATCCAGGAAGTAGTAGTTGGATCTGATGGCCCTGTAATGGGGGCTCCTGGACAGGCGCAATGCCTATTGAGGCTGTGCCACATGGGTGAGTCTATGAACACCTCACTGAGGGGCTGCCGTGTGCGTTGCCTCCACTGTCGGGATGAGAGCCAATGGTCTGAGGCTCTGTCCAGTTAGCTCCTGAGGTCATCCTCACTGATGAGAATCCAGAAGGACTGTGTAGCAGGGCCAGTCAGGAGCCCACCCTTCCTGTTCTGCTGCCCTCCGATGGACTTTTGTTGCAGGGGGTGGGGCTCTTTGAGCTCAGCAGAGGATTCCTTCTGCCCCCCACATCAGGGTCTTCTCACTCCCTCCTCCTGGCATGTGCAGGCCCGTTCTCGGGTAGCTTTCATCGCTTTGGGGGGTGTTCCTTCCACATTCTCAGGTGGAAGTGTTTAAGCGCAGTCCCAGCAACCACCCCTTTGGATCAGCTACCCCGGCGTGGTGCCCCTGCAAATGGGGCCCACATGTATGGTGGTGCCGGAGGGAGACAGGCCGGCTTGCCAGGAATGTGGCGGGAGCCTCTGGGCGTGGGGACACATTGAAGAAGTGATGCGGTGAGCCCACAGGGAAGTGGCGGCTTCCTCTGCCTAGAAAGGCTGGGGGAGACCTCCTCAGAGAGGGTGGGTCTGCCGGGCTGCCAGATGCTGAGAGGTGGCGCTGGAAGATGGCGGGCGTTCCTGTGCCTGGGGCTACTGGAGTGACTTCACTCTAAGGGCCTTAAGTCCGAGTTGGTGTCACCTGGCCACTATCTTGTGTTCTTTCTGGAGGTACCACAGTGGTTTGTGTGGCAACTGGGTGTGAGCATGGCGCTCCCTTCCTAACGGCCAGCTCAGCTGTCTTGAAGATCCTTTCAAAATGTTCAGTGTTGAGGACTTGCAGTCATTTCCACCCCAGCCTTGGAACCACTTTAGAAAACAAACTCTCCATGCTAAAGTGACTTCTTACGGTGTTTCAATGGCCACGGGGACTGGCATGTGGACCAGCCATCCCATAGTCATTCTTTGCTTGTTTCCGTTCCCAGATATGTTGACATCTCAGGCTGCCTCATCTACCTCGTGGAGTGGGTCTTTTTCACTAGTGTGTCTAGATTTGGGGTCAGGTGGCACCGGAGTTGATGTGAAAATCTGCAGAGCTGGGCTTGAAGTTAGCGGAAACCGGAGGCTCTAGGGTTGGGCTGTCTGTTCCTTCCTGACTGTGCTCAAGATGGGGCTGACCGAAGCGTGGTCTGCTCAGGCTCTTTGAGCCTTTACTGCATGAAGGTGTACAGGGGATGAGCTACTTCTTGGGAAATATAAGAGATGGGGTTCAGCCAAGAGCTGGGTCGGGGCAGCTTTCAGGATTACTGTGCCACCTCCTAACACATTTTAGAAGAGTTTTAGACCCAACAGGAGACTGACACACACTTTTTAACTCCTTTTAGAGGGTTCTAGACCCAACAGGAGACTGACACACACTTCAGGTACTCATCTGCCCGCGGAGCTGCCTGCCCATCTCTGACCACTGCAGCAGGTGCTGCAACATCTACTGGATACAGACACTCGGAACCAGCTCTCGGGATCTCCCAGACCTGATCCTCATGAACTTCTCTATAGACCCATGGGCCTGTTCCCAAGTGTCATAGTTAATATCAGCTTCCAATTTGACTCAAACCTAGAGTCATCTTGGAAGACAGACTCTCAAATGAACTGCCCAGATCAAGTTGGCCCATGGCCATGCCTGTGACATTACTAATTGATGTAGGATGGGTCATCCTGTGGTGGTAGGGGAGCATCCCTGGGGCAGGTAGTCCTGGGTTATATAAGAAAGGTGGCTGAGCAAGTCAGAGTGATCAAGCCAGCAAGCAGTGGTCCTCCATGGTCTGTGCATCAGTTCCTGCCTCCAGGTTCCTGCCCTGAGTTCCCTTCATGATGGGCTACAGACTGTAAGATGAAATAAACCTCACCTCCTCCTCCTCCTCCTCCTCCTCCTCCTTCTTTTCTCCTTCTCCTTCTTCTAATTACTTTTGGTCATGGTGTTTTTCAGGGCAATAGGAAAGCAAATTAGGACAGATATCATGTCTGTCATGGGTCTCAGTTGTCCCATGGGACCTACCTATGCTGATCTGCTTTGGTGGGTCTCCATGGAGAGTCTCCCTGCTTGGCCACTGAGGAGGCAGGGGATGGCAGTCAACTCTTCTTCACAGCCATCCATCAACCTTTTTTGGCTGAGACTTCTTTCTGTGAGAAACTGGAAAGCTAAGACTCAAATAGTAAGACCTCTGTCTTGGGGCCAGTCTTAGTTCCTCTTCCTTGAGGGGCCATTTCAGCCAGTGCAATAACTCAGCTGGTCGACTGGTACTGAGTTTATGGTTCAGCTAAAGCCATCCTGGCCAAGGAAGCAAAAGCAGAAAGAAGCAGGGTAGCCACACACTCTCTCTATGCCCTTGCCGTATCGTGGCAATCCTTGATTTGCAGCTGGAACAGTGTGTGTCACAGGTGCCTTCTGGAGCACCCAAGTGTCTAGACTCAAAATCTGGTACCCACACCCTAACCTGGACATTTGGGGCTCTCTGTTGACGTGCTCTAAGGGAGCTGCTCTTGGTTGGTACTGCTCAGAGTTCACACAGCACTCCGCTGGGATGCAGCTCGAGCTCTGCATCATTCAGTGTGTCCTTCCTGCAGCACCTCGTGGTTATGTCCGAGACAGCGCAGCCAGCACAGTGTGCTCACTGTGCTTAGTTAGAACTCAGGTTCAGCATTTCCTGCTGAGTGTGGACGGAGCTGCTTCTGGCTCTGCTGGTTACAGAGGTGGACCCTGGTTCGCTTCCCTGAGCGTTCCTTCCTTGGTAACATGTATACTGATCTTCCATGAGGTGAGTGGTGGGGCAGGGTTTTTCCAGCTGTCGGAGGGGGAGGGGGGATGCTGGCTGATCTTGAAGTTATTGCTCTGATCGTGCTTCTCGGACCTCTTGCTCTGAGACAGTGCTCCTCCACAGGAGCTAATGCTTCTGTGTGTACAAGTTCATATGTGTGTGCAGGTCTCTCACTGAATCTAGAGGTACCCTATTCAGCTAGGCTGGCTGGCCAGGTCTGGAGCCCCAGGGATCCTCCTGCCTCCACCTCTCCAGTGCTGAGATTACTGGTGTGTGCATCACACTGGGCTTTTAACACAGGTGCTGGGAATTGAACTCAGGTCCTCATGCTTGCAAGCACTGTACCAATTGAGCCACCTCCCCAGCCAGTGTTCTAAAAATGTCCAAATACTCAGACCATGAAAGCCCAAACAACTGCCACCAACTTAGTACCGGTTTCCTCTTGGTATTAATCTTGTCATCTCATTTGTCCATTGATAGGCATGTACAGAGATGTCTCTTACAAAATTCAAAATTACAGAAAGATCTCAGTGGCAGAGGCTGAGAGATGGCCGAGAAAGGCTCCTCAGTAGGCAGGAACAGATGTGTTCCAGCCCTGGAGTGAGCGCTGCAGCAGCTGGCACAGTTCAGAGGCCATACGCACTTCACACCTGGTTCCTGTGATCCGATGAACGAGATATACTCCATAAGACTTTTCCTCAGTGCTGGGGAATGTTGGCTTAAACGTAACAAATGTAATAAACAATGGTACTCATGCAGGGCCCAGGCCAACGAGGAAGTAGAAATTAGGACAGAGAAAGCACTGTTGGGTTGAGCGGCTGCTGGGTAGAGCGGAGGCTGCTGGGTAGCACAGAAAAGCACGGAGGAGGTCACCATGAGTGACTGCCTAAGAGCGCCTGGCTCTTTGTGCTCAAACAGAAACAAGAAACGAATCATGGAGCTTATTAACTTAGGAGTGGATCTGTCTACAAAAGTGCTTGTTGGGCCTGTGTGGCTCCTCGGGTTCAGTCCCCAGTACTTCACGGTTGCATGTGTACCTGTGGTAATGGTGCTCGGGAGGTGGAGTAGGAGGTTGAAGGGCAACCTGGGATACATAAGACCTTGTCTCAAAGAAGTGGGGGGTAGGCTGTGAGAGGACTCAGTGGGTAAAAGGGCCTACTGTGGGAGTCTCACACCCTGAGTTTGATCCTATGGTAAAAAGAGAGTACTGACTCCCAAAAGTTGTCCTCTGTCCTTCATATCTGTGTGACAATACTCACATGTACACACATACACACAGCATACTCACACACATGCACACCACACCACACACACACACACACACACACAAACACATACACATGCATAGCATGCTCACACATGCACACCATACCGCACACACATGCATAGCACACATATATACACATGTACACACACATACACACATACACACACATGCATGGCACACTCACACATGCACACCACACAGATGCACACATGCATGCATAGCATACTCACACACACATGCACACCACACAACACATGCACACCCAAACACACACACACACACATGAGTGCGCACATTGAAAATAAATAAAATAAAGCATAATCTAATCCCTCCACTCCTTTGAAGAAGGAGAAGTGAAGATGAAGAAACAAATCAATTAAGTAGACAAACAACAATGACAAACCCACCACTGACACAAGGACATCACTGAAAACCTATGCACCCGGGCCTGACTCTGAAAGGAAGAATCCGTTGTTTATAATTTGTATCTTTCTCTCCTCTGAGCATGGTTGGTATTTGAAATGACACTAAGTGTCCTGAAGTCACTAACTGAAGACATTAGGGTATGACAATTCTCTAGAGCACTCGGCCAACAAATAAAAACCTTCACATCTCCTGTGACTGCACACAAGGAATTCCCACAGGTCAACCTCAAGGAAGATGCACTAAAAACTCCACAGTGCCCATTCAAGTCGAAAAATGACCCAAGCAAGTATAAGAACAGATTATGTTCCTAAGAGCAGGGCTGGGTAGGTGGCTCAGTGGGCAAAGCACTGGCTGTGCCAGGGTGAGGACCTTGTCAAAGCAGGGTGGGTGTGCCAGTCTGACTGCAATGCCAGAGCATGGAAGACATAGACGAGAAATCCTGGACAAGCGAGCTGGCTAGATTGGCGGAATTGCTGAGCTCTGGTAAAGTGAAAGGCATGCTTCACTATATAAGACAGTACGAGAAAGACAGCTGGTGTCAACCTTTAGCTTCTACTCACCTTCGCACAAGAGTGCACTTCCACATGTGTGAACACACATGCACATGCTACACAGACACATGCCAAAACAACCCTAAGTGTTTCTGGTGATGTCATCAAATACAACTAAGAAAAAATTAAAAACATGGGAAAGATTAAACAAGCAAACAAAGTCCAACAAAAGACAGGGAAAACTTGAACAGATCAAGAGGGACCGTCTAGGCGTTAAAAAAATAGCAATAGAAATTTGATATACACCCACTCACTAGGTTAAAAAGTGAAGCGGACCCAAAATGGGACTTTAGTGAAACAGGGAGGAGTGCAGTGAACTTGTGGGGATGGAGATGACATCAAAACATGCCTGACCTGAGAGAAGCCAGCCCGCAGAAGCACAGTGGGAGCCCTAGGGGCAGAGAACCCAGAACAGGACCAACTCTGTATAGAAACAGATGCTGTCCTGGTTCAGCTTGCTTCCTGTTGCTGTGGTGAAGACCATGACCGAAAGCAACTTGGGGAGGAAAGGGCTTATTTTAGCTGACAACTCCCAAGTCACACTCCATCACTCAGGGGAGTCAGGCCAGGAACCTGGAGGCAGGAACTGAAGCAGAGACCACAGAGTGCTGCTTACTGGCTTGTTCCCCATGGCTTGCCGAACTTGCTTTCTTACAGAACCCAGCACGACCTACCTAAGTGTGGTACCACCCACATCAATCAAGAAAATGCCTGCACAGACTTGCCTATGGACCAGTCTAATGAAGGTATTTTCTCAGTTGAGGTTCCCTCTTCGCAGATGACTCTAGCCTGTGTCAAGTCAACAAACTAACCAGCCTAGGGTAACCTGAATTTTCTTTGTTTCTTTTCTTTTTTTATTTATTAAATTTTTTTTTCGAGGCAGGATTTCT